>OX352772.1:78766545-79111545 GCA_947095535.1 Poecilobothrus nobilitatus | reverse complement strand
TTTAAGTTTTGTTTAATTTAATGTAGTATGTAAGTATAATAATGGCAGTAAAATTAAGTGAGTAAGAATCTGGTAACTGGTAGAAATAAAAAAAAAAATTTAAAATAAATAGAAAATAATGAAAAAAAGTAATTAAAAATCAATAAAAAGAAAAGATAAATAAGAAAAAAAAAATAAATATATATGAAAAGTAAAAAAAAAGGATATAAGTATGATTATAAATTGCTAAATTAAAAATCTATTTATAAACCTGTATACAGGCAAATTTTGAACAAGTAGTTGCAAATACTCTTCAATAAAATTACAGTTGAATCAAATCAACAGTTATGAATACATATCTAAATATAATAAAAGACAAGTTGCTGCTGCTGAGTAGCGTGCCCTACTGTTATGTTAAATGTTAATTTAACAAATGTTATACTATGAAAAGAAAGAAACGTACATCTGATATTTACCCATATAACAGATAGAAAACAATAAATATTATAATGTTATGCTATGAAATGAAAGAAAAAACAAGGCAGTGTATAAATCAAAGTTTTTAGAGGGTCGTATTTTTAAGTAGAACATTATAAAATTGCAATAATATTTTTATTTAAATTTTGCTAAGTAACATTTTCTTAATTTTTTAAAAATTTTGCCATAATATAGTACAATTTTAGAATCAGAAGTTTAGCCCATAATATAGATATATGAATAAAAATATAGGTATACATATATTAGATTTATTATAGATTTATTAATTTTTATATAGGAACAGTTATTTATATGAATGAATGGACGGTAAACATAAACGAACAAAAAAAAAATTCAGAATGTTCTATAGGTTATAATTTATATTTTTTAAATAGACTGATGTATAAATTTAATATTTAAAAAAAATAACAGAAAACAAAAAAAAAAAGTAAAATGTAATACTGCGAAGAAAAATAAAAACGATAAAAACGAATAGAAAAAAAAGAGAACAAAAATGTTACTTTGATTGTTTTTAAATATTTTTAAAGAAAAAAAGAACTATTAAAATGTTATGATTTTGAAAGAAAAAAACATACGTCCGATATTTACGTACCTACATAACAGATAGAAAAAGGAAAAAAAAAAATGTTATGCTATGAAAAGAACGAAAAGTCCATCTGATATTGAGGTACATAACAGATAGAAATAAAGAAATATCAAAATGTTATGCTATGAAAAGAAAGAAAAAACAAGGCAGTGTATAAATCAAAGTTTTTAAAGGTTCGGATTTTTAAGTAGAACATTATAAAATTGCAATAATATTTTTATTTAAATTTTGCTAAGTAACATTTTCTTAATTTTTTAAAAATTTTGCCATAATATAGTACAATTTTAGAATCAGAAGTTTAGCCCATAATATAGATATATGAATAAAAATATGGGTATACATATATTAGATTTATTATAGATTTATTAATTTTTATATAGGAACAGTTATTTATATGAATGAATGGACGGTAAACATAAACGAACAAAAAAAAAATTCAGAATGTTCTATAGGTTATAATTTATATTTTTTAAATAGACTGATGTATAAATTTAATATTTAAAAAAAATAACAGAAAACAAAAAAAAAAAGTAAAATGTAATACTGCGAAGAAAAATAAAAACGATAAAAACGAATAGAAAAAAAAGAGAACAAAAATGTTACTTTGATTGTTTTTAAATATTTTTAAAGAAAAAAAGAACTATTAAAATGTTATGATTTTGAAAGAAAAAAACATACGTCCAATATTTACGTACCTACATAACAGATAGAAAAAGGAAAAAAAAAATGTTATGCTATGAAAAGAACGAAAAGTCCATCTGATATTGAGGTACATAACAAAGTTTTTAAAGGTTCGGATTTTTAAGTAGAATATTATAAAATTGCAATAATATTTTTATTTAAATTTTGCTAAGTAACATTTTCTTAATTTTTTAAAAATTTTGCCATAATATAGTACAATTTTAGAATCAGAAGTTTAGCCCATAATATAGATATATGAATAAAAATATGGGTATACATATATTAGATTTATTATTTTTTATATAGGCAACAGTTATTAATATGAATGAATGGACGGTAAACATAAACGAACAAAAAAAAATTCAAAATGTTCTATAGGTTATAATTTATATTTTTTAAATAGACTGATGTATAAATTTAATATTTAAAAAAAATAACAGAAAACAAAAAACAAAAAGTAAAATGTAATACTGCGAAGAAAAATAAAAATGAATAGAAAAAAAAGAGAACAAAAATGTTACTTTGATTGTTTTTAAATATTTTTAAAGAAAAAAAGAACTATTAAAATGTTATGATTTTGAAAGAAAAAAACATACGTCTGATATTTACGTACCTACATAACAGATAGAAAAAGGAAAAAAAAAAATGTTATGCTATGAAAAGAACGAAAAGTCCATCTGATATTGAGGTACATAACAGATAGAAAAAAAGAAATATCAAAATAATTATAATACAAAAAAAGAATGAAAAAACAAGGCAGTGCATAAATCAAAGTTTTTAAAGAGTTGCATTTTTAAGTAGAAATTATAAAAAAATAAAGCGGTGCGTAAAACCAAAGCTTTTAAAGGAGCGCAATTTAAATTATAAAATCACAATTTTCAATTAAATTTTGAATGTGTAACATTTTCTTAATTTTATGCTTCTCTTAAGATTTTTATTTTCTAAAACTTCAACATTATATGCACAGCCAATTTTTATTGTTTTACATAAAAGGTGCGTAAAACTTACGGTGTGAAGATTTTGTAGAGAAAGCGATAGATAAAGAGACAGAATATTATTACGGATAGAGTAAAAATTTGTTTGAAAAATATAACAAAGAAAGTTTTGAAGCATTTGATATGGCAACCATAGAAAAATATAACAAGTGTACTATATATTATAATTAGGTAAATGCATCAGATCAGTGTAGTTTAGTTTCAAAATTATAAAGTTTGATACTGTATTTTTTTCGAAGCGAAAATTTTTGTTACTATTGGCAAAAATTTATTTACCATTGGTTTTTAATCCAACCTTTGGTTTTTTAATCCAAAGCTTGACAAAGAAATTTACAAGAGATGAGATTTATTAAATAATCATTTTTATTACATTTTTGAAAGAAACTACTTCACAGCATCATTGAGGTTTTTCATTATTTAAAACACTTTAGCAATAAATTTTACATTTATCAATATCTAAATATAATACATATAAGTATTTGAATAAATTTACTAAAATTAAATTGTTCATAAAACTGAGGAAACTTTCACAAAAGCTATATTTTTCTACTTATACCCGTCGTATGACGGGCTTTTTTACTAGTGTAAATATAAACGTATTTTAGAAAAGTATGTTTTCAAATATATATCTTTGTAAATAGCCGGATGGTTTCGTCTGTCCGGTTAAACAAAAATTATTAGTATTAAAAAATATAGTTGGTTGGTTTCGTCTGTCCAACTAAATAAAAATTATTAGCACTAGATATTGCAGTTGGGGGGTCGTCTGTCCAACTAAGCAAAAACTATCCGTAATGGATGTTAGTAAAAAAAAAAAAAATAATAAAAACAAAAATAAAGAAAAATACATAAAAAATATATATATAAAAATCATATATATAAGCAATCATAAATTATAAAATATAAGCAAAAACTATCCGTAATGGATGTTAGTAATAAAAAAATAATAATAATAAAAACAAAAATATAGAAAAATACATAAAAAATATATATAAAAATAAATATAACTAAAGTTATTATAAAAAAAAAAAAAAAAAAAAACAACATAGATTTTTAGGAAAAATGGTTTTGTCTATTACCTAAAATTAGAGTAGAAAAAAAATTAAATAAATAAAAAAATATATTTTGAATAATAACAATGAGCAAGTCAGTTACTAGATTGATGTAAATAAAAATGAATAAATTATTACGGTGGCATCCGAGGACGAATGTTCTGCAGGTTGGCCGATTGTGGTATTGGCAACACTACTTATTCTAGTCCAGAATATACTTACCAAAGTTAATATGTAAAACTAATAAAAAATGAGTCAGTTCTTGTCTGCATTTTAAAACGAAAGGAGTAAAAAATAAACGAATAATAATTAAACTTAAAATTGTTAGTAATTTCATTTTAATATTAAACAAAGGAACTTAAGCCCCACACATATATTATGTATTTCCTAAAAAATAAAATTTTAAAGCAAATATACATACAATGTACACAGCAACGCACACGGCAATAATATATACATACCGTTACATAATTTCTAAAATATAAAATTTAAAAAATAAAATGTATACGTACATGCTTAGTCGAACTCATATTATAATATTCATAAATCCGCATTGATTCATATGATAAAGCATATGCATATGTATATGGGTAAAGAATGTATCCATTCATAATTTTGAAAACTTAATTAGTAATCTAATCACTAATCACTATAATTAATAATCTTAATCAACAATGTTGCCTTTTCTACAATCTCATATAAAAATTTCTAATACATGCATATTTTGAATATTTTTACAATTTTTACTAGAAGTAGAAGTTTAGCAGTTTTGAAAATATAGCTTTTTTTAAAAAAAGTATTTAAAAGTATTTATGTAAAAGTATTTAAAAAAGTATTTTACAAAAGTTATGGCAGATCTGTACTATATTCCTATGGAACATCCGAAATTTTCCAGACATATTTTCAAAATATAAAATTAAAAATTTTTTTTCTTGAAAAACTTTTCAGGAGGGTTGTTCAAAGTCAATTTTTCTAAAAAAAAAAAGAATAATCATATAGCTAGAGAAAAACGAAAAAACTTTATTAATAATCAACAAAGGTCTCGGCTATTTAAAATGTTCCAAAAGTTTCGGAGATATTTTTCTTTTACCTCAATTTTAACTTTTGATATGATTATAGTAAAAATAAAACAATAAATGTATTTTTCAAATTATGCAAAAAATCATTTTATCATATGAATTTATAATTTGAGTTCGCCTTATTATGTATGTAATACGTATACTTATTTTTTAAAAAATATGTAATGGCTATGTACGTATTATTGCGTGTGTATGTATTATTGCCGTGCGCGTTACTGTGTGCATTGTATGTATATTTGCTTTAAAATTTAATTTTTTAGGAAATTCATACATGTTTGTATAAACGAGTGTGTATATAATATCATTACGAAAAGTGTGTATTTATTAACAAAACATAATTTCTTTATACCCGTACGATATTATACCGGGTATAATAAAATTACTCCTCCCTTTGTAACACCTCGAAATAAGCGAAGTTAGATATACCTTCAAAGCTATGGATCGGATCAGCATTAAATTTTGAGTCGATTAAGCTTTGTCAGTCCGTCCGTCCGTCAGCACGCTAACTCAAAAACTAAAAAAGCTAGAGTCTTGCAATTAACAGAAAATATTCTGAGATCAATTTGTAGATTCCTTATTTTGTTTTGGTTGATATCCGACCAACACTTCGGGTAGCTCTACTTCTAGTTCTAAGTTAGAACAACTAACTTCTTGATCTCCAAAGTTTTCCATACAAATTTTTCAAAAGTTTCACATCGTTTGAAGTAGAGCCATAAAATTTTGAAAAGATATCCTAAAAAAATTAATTTTATGGAACAACATTTTTCCGTAGTCCCATTCGTTATGGAGCTGCAGCTTTTCAAAGTTCGAAAAAGCTCTATATTTAAATTTTTATAACACAAGCTCTCTTCAATTTCAAATCTACAATTAAATGCCAAACGATAAGTGCTTTTATGAG
The DNA here is from genome assembly GCA_947095535.1 of Poecilobothrus nobilitatus. Taxonomy (NCBI): domain Eukaryota; kingdom Metazoa; phylum Arthropoda; class Insecta; order Diptera; family Dolichopodidae; genus Poecilobothrus; species Poecilobothrus nobilitatus. The sequence continues at coordinate 79,105,780 of OX352772.1, read as the reverse complement.
CTTTACAAATATATACATAATAAATATATACTTGTGCCATACGATATCTTAATTTATCGTTATGCCAAACTGAATTATTGCGAAATTCTTTAACCCTTCTATCTTCTAAAAGTTTAAGTTTCTACAACTCGTTTGACAGTCGAAGGGAAAGGTCGGTTTTTTAGAATTTCTAATAAAATTTTGTTTTTTTTTTTATTTTGTGTTTATTTCAATTGCTTTTAATTAATATTTTTAATTCTTTTTTTGTGTATTATGATCTCGGATCTGGAATCATAAATAAGATAAGTGCATTTTTTTTTTCCTATTTTTATTCTTTTTTTTTTCTCTTTAATTTTGATCTATTTAATTTTGCCATTTCTATCATGACCGTCGCCTATCCAATACAATAATTATTTATTCGTAATTGTTTTTCTTTTTTTTTAATGATTGTGAAATGAATAATGAAATTTTTATTTTTTTATTTTATTTTAATTTCCAACAATTTCAAATATTTTATTAAAGTATAGATAGATTTACATTTTTTTTTCTTTCTCTGTTTTTGATTTCTATTGAAAGTAATACAAATGCACTAATTTTTTCTAACACTATTTTATTTTAATTATTTACATTAAAATTTTTATTGCTATATTTTAATCATATTTTTTTTTTCTTATAACTTATAATTAACTTTTTACATTTTTTTTTATATTATTATTAATAAACTCAACTTATTTTTTTTTTTTTAAATAAATACATATACATAAATTTAGGCCAGTTTCTATTATGGATATTGATGATTTCAAAATCCCACTAGAATTTCCGACCGTGAAGATCAGATTAGTCATCTCCTGGACCTGTTTCTAACTTCACACCCTGAGAAATATAAGGGCTCAGTTAGCTCTCCTCTTGGTTGTTCCGATCACTGCTTGATTAATACTAGCTTCGCGCTGAGCACTCAGATCAGACAAAGGCTTGCCCCAAAAAAATAGTATGGCGTTATAGCCATGCTACCTGGGAAAGTTTAAATACATTTTTTAAAGCTTTTAATTGGTCGTTGTGCTTTAACAACAGAAATATTGACTTTGCAACCAATGCGATTAGTAAAATAATTCTCCTAGGGATGAGAGCCTACATACCCCACTCTATGAAAAGTATTAAAAGGCCACTCAAATCCTGGTTTAACCGCATTTATGCAAATACAATAACTGAAAAGGAGGAAGCTTTTCAAACCTACAAGAGTGATAAGATGGTGTAGGAGAGTTATCAACAAGCAAAAGTTCTTGCACAATAGACAGTTGAGAAGGCAACTTTTGCGTCTTCCCAAAAATAGCAAATCCTTTTGGACCTTTGCTAAGAGCCTTAACGGTAAAAGTGGCGGTTCCTCGTTGCCTTTGGTTGAAAGCAATGACGAAAATGAATCCGATCTCAAAGAAAAAGTAGATTTATTTGCCAAAAATTTCGCCTTCAATACTGCCTTATTACTGCCCCAGTCAACACAAGGTTTATGTACATAACAAAGAATTAATTCATGATCATCAATATGGGTTCTGAACCCATCGGTCAACAGGTGTTCTCATGACATGCCTATGTGAAAGGCTCAACTTCACCCTCCTCCATTCTGGGGTGTCTGATGTTGTCACTTTGGATATTTATTAAACTTTTGTCCGAGTTTGTCATAATGCTTTAATTAATAAATTTAATATTATACTATTATATAATATTTAATAAATGCAAATTTGTTCAATTTTTTTTGAAATAATACATACAAATTAAAAACTGCAACATTATACTTTTATTTCTGTTAGCAACTTTTCTTAATAACATAGTGGTACTTTCAAAATTGACGAAAGTGTGACTTGATTTGTTTCTAACAAATTTTTTTAACGATTTTTTTGAATTTTTTTTTTCTCGATAATTTAAAATTGTTGAGGTATAATGCATAGTTCAAAAAAATGGAAATAAATAAACAACATAACGGTTGCTTGACAAATTTTTATTTATATGATATTGATATGCATACGTATATAATATCATGTTTATTTACATATCGTATATGTCACTGATGAATAAATGATGTTATAGTATAAGAGTACATATATAGATATACTCGAATATACATATGTATATGTATGTCTATAGCGGCGTATTTATACATGTTTTATTGTAGTTATAAGAAATTATTCTATGAAAGAAATATTGTAATGTAGGGCGATATATAAATATGTAGTATGTATATATGAATGAATGCATATGCATATTAATATATTATGTATGTATGTATATTTGGTATTTTGTAGTAGGTTTAGTATAAATTAATATATGTATGAACATTTGCCGCTAAGTAACAAAGGGTTTTCCAATTTAAGTGATATGATTTATTTTTAAAAAAAACACACTAATTGTTAAAAATTAAATGTTTAAATGTTTTTCATTTAATGTAAAGTACAATCGATACAATTAAGTTCTGAATAAAACGTCATTCAAATGGCCTCCACGACTTCTTTTGCAGGAACGAATTCGATGAACCCAATTTTCGAGCACTTTTTCCACTAAATCAAGTCGTATGTCATGAATAGCACGTTCAATATTGACTTCTAAAGCTTGAAGAGGGTCTGGTTTATTGCTACAGACCAATGACTTTAAATAACCCCACAAGAAATAGTCTAATGGTGTTAAATCACAACTTCTTGGAGGCCATTCAATGTCACAATTTCTTGAAATAATCGCATCTCCAAACTTTTCTCGCAATAATTCGGTAGTTGCACGTGCTGTGTGGTACGTAGCCCCGTCTTGTTGGGACCAGATGTTGTCAAGACCAACTTCTTCCAATTTCGGCCATAAAAAGTTGGTTATCATCGATCTATACCGCTCTCCATTGACAGTAATGGCGTTACCAGCTTCATTTCGAAAGAAGTAAGGACCGATGATTCCACTAGACCACCACACCACACCAAACTGTCAATTTAGGTGAATGTAATGGTTGTTTATGAATAATTTGTGGATTTTCTTCGGAGCAGAATCGTTTTGTTTATTTACCGCACCACTCAGATGAAAGTGAGCCTCATCGGAGAAGATGATTTTCTTAAAAAAATTGAATAATTTGTAAACGTTGAAATTGAATAATTTATAAACGTTGTTCTTGTGTATATCTCTCCATGATAAAATTGTATACATTACTGAATACAATGAAAAAAAAGGACATATCATGACATAAAGTGTGTCCAAAATTGAGGTATCATTTTAATTTTAATAAAAAAAGACTTTTTTTTTGAAATATTAAATATATTTTTATTTTAATTTATTACAAATAGGTTCCGGTTAATAATGAAAAACTATGTCGGCCAAGTGGACCCCTCTACTACTTCGGCAGGATTCCAATCTTTTACCAAAATTCTGAATCACGTTGTTCAATAAACTGTTCTCAATGGTTGAAATCTGCTCGATAATGTCGTTTTTAAGCTCTTGAATTGTTGTGGGATTATTGGTGTACACTTTCGATTTCACAAAACCCCACAAAAAAAAATCCAACGGTGTCAAATCGCACGATCTTGGTGGCCACATCACTCCTCCTCTACGAGAAATAATGCGATCTTCGAACTTCCTTCAAAAGATCCATTGTTTCTCTTGCTGTGTGGCAAGTGGCACCGTCCTGTTGAAACCACATATTCTCTACGTCCAAATCATCAATTTCCCGCCACAAAAAGCTTCGGATCATCTCCTTGTAGCGATTTCCATTGACCGTAATCGCATTTCCATTTGCGTTTTAAAAAAAATATGGTCCGATGATTCCTCGTGACCACAAACCACACCAAACCGTAACTTTTTGTGGATGCACTGATTGCTCTAAGATAACCCTTGGATTCTCTTCACCCCGGAAATTCTGTTTATTGACGTAGCCATTGAGCTGGAAATGAGCTTCGTCGGTGAAGATTATTTTGTTAAAAAAATTCTCAAATGTTTTTCGATTGCCCAAGAAACGAATTGCCGACGTAATGCATGGTCAGTTGGTTTTAATTCTTGCGTCAGCTGGATCTTATAAGCCTTTAAATGGAGATCACGATGCAAAATGTTGAATAATGTGGATGGTTTGATGTTTAATTGCTGCGAACGATGACGAATGGGAGTTTTTGGATCTTCTTCAAAACTTCTGCTCACAGCTGCTACATTCTCGGTTGAACGGCCACTACGTTGATAAATGTTGCCTCTGTTATCAAGAACAGATCCAGTTTCTAGAAATTTATCAACCATCAGCTTGATGGCACGATTTGTTGGAGCATTTTCTCTACCAAATTTTGTTCGAAATTTCCTAATTACATCTTGAAAACTTTTACCATTTTCAAAAAATGTTGTAATAACAAAAACACGTTGTTCCTTCGTGTAACGTTCCATATTAACTAACCGGAATGTATTCAGAATATACCTATAGAAACCTCGTATAAAAATTCCAGGTAGAAAAAAATGGCGGCAAAATCAAAATGATACCTCAATTTTGAACACCCTTTACTACAAATGGTCGAAACGTCACTTAGAAATCATATCATATAATCATAGAAATCATGCTCAAATTGGAGAACCCATTAACATATTTGAAAAAGTTTTGAATTGATAATCGTTAGATAGAAGGTCAGAATCTGCGTTTGAAGAATGTTTTATCATATACATAGGTTGTTTGAATGTATATGTATATGTATATACATAGTTCTCGAAATTATAAACTTCAATCAAATTATTTTAAAATACCGAAAAATTAAAAATATAATATTATAAGCAGAGTGACAGTCTAGTGAAAAAGTTTATATGAAGATGGCCTTCTTTCTATTATCTTTACTCAATGTTTTTATGGATCTGCTGTACCACTGCTGTATAGTATATATAGTACATTAGTCTGTGGTGATTACCAATAACAATAACTAATAGAGTAAAATTTTTGATTTTAATCGAGTGTAAAAAAAAACAAAATTCAAAAGACAAGTTTTAACTAATAAAATAGGAGAAAATTCGTTCACATTTCTGACGCTGAATTAAGTAGACGTGCTAATTTTAAATTCTTTTAATTTCTTTAATTCTTCACCTATAGTCATAACTTAAGTAAAAGAATATTAAAGACAAAAAATAAAATAAAATAAAAACAAAGCAATAAAAAAAAAAATTTAATTACATCAAAAACAAAAGAATTATATAAAGAACTTGAACTCATTTTTTTTTTCTTTAAAAAAAAAACTAGAAAACTGTGCTGTGTTTTTGTGTTAAATATAACAAATACAATATTTGCTGATACAATATTTTAAATTTTTATAATTAAATCTGCCTAAATGTTCCTAGAGGGTGGTATTCCACATTCTTGGCTCAGTATTTTGTTTGTGAATCATGCTTGCATTATCATGAATATGTTATTGAATGAAGTCAAAACATCTTTCAATAACATTAAAGATGAATACACAGGACTTGCAGCTCAATGTCATGCCACTATAAAATATAACTCAGCATCTTTTAATGAAATGGCAAAAGACTACGAGTCACTGAATATGACACTGAGCAGTATATCTGACAAACAAAAAGATCAACTGAAGCATAATTTGGTTTCTAAAAATGATGAGTTTCTCTCGGCACTAAATAGATTAAATGAATCTTTAAATACGTTGACCAGTGAGTTAATGTCATCTATTAACTTACAGCTACAGAAACTTTTTGATTCAAAGCTATATAGTCAACCTTCAGATATTGCAGAAAAATTGACTGATCAAATAGGTTCAGTTAAAAAGGAAATAGTAAATATGGGATAAGTTAGATGCTAGTTTGAATACATCTTTCGATGCGTTTAGATACAACCAAATGGATCTAAGTCAAAATTCAAAGGACATTTGGGCTCAAACTGATGAAGCTACAGTTCATTTCATAATTCCTTTATGTTTAAGCCTATAATCTCTCAAACGGAGGAATTCACTATTAAAGTTACTAATTATGCTTTGGATTCAAAATCATCTAATAACACCAAAGAAATTCATTGCTTAGTGAAATTCTATAATGTAGTAAAAATTTGGCTATCTTACCACCTTCATCCTCAGCTTTAGCATCAACAGAAGAAGTTCAACACAGTTCTACTTATAAGAAAGTTCGGTTTATTCTTCCAAATAATAAAGATATTAATACTGTCATCGATCAGAAATCAACTAAGGAACATCATGAACCTGTAACTATCCTATACTTTTCCAATATTGCAGCGTCAACAACTTCTAGTTATCTTAGTTAGCTTTTAAAAAATACTTTTAATTTAAATAGTGTTAAAGTAGTCAATATTACTCCTAAGAATCTTAGTTATAAACCAAAGTACAATTCTTTCAAAGTTGTTGTACCTATATCTAAAGTTTGCGATATAATTAATTACAAGTGATTGGAAAAAGGTACAATAATAAAAGAATTTGTATGCAATACTAATTTAGAGATTTCACCTACTAACACCTACACGAAGTTTAACACTGACAAAAATAAACTTTTATTAAATCCTTTTGGCTATTCCGTTTTCTACCACAAACAACAATAAAAAACTTGCTATTAATAGTACAACATCAACTAGATGTTCTAAATATCCTAACTTTGTTCAAGGGGGAATTTTAAAAAAAGAAGAAGCTAGCTCGGCCAATCTAATTGATAATAATAATGGAAATTATACTAATTATAATAGCATTAACAATAATAATAAAAATAATAAATATAGAAATGAAATAAGTAATAATAATTATAATAATAATAAAAGTAATAAAAAAAGTACTACTAATAAGATTAACAATAATAGTAACAATAATAAAAGCAATAACAAAAGTAAAAAAAAAAAATTTCTAATAAGAATATTAATAATAACAATAGTAATAATAATAACAATAATAAAAGTAATAATAATAACAATAATAACAATAATAATAATAATATTAATAATAATAATAATAACAACAATAACAATAATAACTATATTAATAATATCAATAACAATAATAATGATATTAATAATGATAATCTTGATAATAACTACATTGATAATAACATTGATAACAACAATAATAGTAGTAATGATAGTAATAATAATAATAATAATAGTAAAATAGTAATTATATCATTAATCACAATAACAACAATGATAGTAATAATTATATCAATAACAATGATAATAATAAAATTAATATAAATGATTCATTATCAATAAATGCGCTAGTACCCCCTCTTGTTAGAATGACAAAACAATCACTAACAGAGGACTGCCAATACGCTTTATCAAGATTTAGAGATGAGAAAATTCTTGATAATGTAAGACTTTTCCTTGCTTATTTACATAACGATTCATATAATCGAGTTATAGCGGGTAAAACAAGAACTCACTTATCTGTTCTTATCCACAGGGTCTACCATCTAACTTCAAAGATTTGTATAACCTTAGATACCACAAAGATATAGGCTTCACAACAAAAGAGGTTGAACAGGACCTTAAGGCTTGTCGTAGTTACTGCGACAGTAACTACTATAATCACTTAAATCAATCTCGTGAGAACTACAACCAGTTTTTTCGTTCGAACTCCACGTAAATGTGCAAATCTCATCTTTTTATCTAACTCGATATATAAAATAGAAACCTCTCAAAATACGAACCAGATAAATAACATTAAAATTTTTTATTATAGCTGTAGTGGTATGAAAGGAAAGCTTAAAAAACTTTATATTGACGCTAAGTCATGCAATTTTAATATACTAACTCTAACTGAAACATGGCTTAACGAATCGTTTAGAAACGAAGAAATTCTTGATGGTAATTGGTCCATTTACAGGAGCGATCGTAATTATCAGTTTACTCATAGTTCGCGAGGTGGTGATGTATTATTTGCCGTAAGTAATAACTTACCTAGTGTACCTGTAATTACTAGTACTTTTCAATCATTTGAACACCATTTTATTAAAATTAATTTAGGTACGATAATTTATACCTAGGTATTGTTTATTTCCCTCCGAACTCTGACAATTCCTCTTATTCTGAATTTTATAGTGTATATCATAATTTAATTTTAAATATGCATGAGGAGGACTCGATTTTCGTCTTTACGATTTCAATCGCCCGGCTCTTTTTTTTGTTGTTGATGATTCTGACGATTTGTTATTACCAATTAACTTCCAGGATGAGATTGATTTCGGTCTTATTAGTGAGTTTTATGGCAATGATTTACAGTAGATTATTAGTTATCCCAACAACAATAATAAATGGTTAGATCGTGCATTTTCAAATGCATATGATAGAGTGGTGGTAAATCTCGCTGATGATGCAGATAATCTTTTGACTAGCACTAATCATCATATCGCAATAATCTTTAAGTTTTCTACTTTCATTCGACTCTCGGGCAAAACTTACAATATTGAAATTGTATATGATTTCCGTAATGCTGACTACCAAAGAATTAATAATGCTTTGTCATCTACTAACTGGGATGAATTGTTAGCACAACAGGATATAAACTCAATAATATCTATCTTTTATTTAAAAATTTTTTGAAATTATAAATGTTTTTGTACCTAAAATCAGTAAGAAAAACAAAACAACGGAACCATGGTTAGATAAAGAACTTAGGATTTTGCGTAAGCAGCGCAATAAAATACACAAGAAAATTAAACACACAATAGCACCAAACGATAACTTATTGAATTCGTACAAGCTACTTGCAAATGAATTCAAACTGAAAGCTCGTACAGCCTATGAAAACTATGTCATTAGTATAGACAACAAATTAATTAGTGATCCCAAAAAATTTTTCGAAATTGTTAACATAAAACGAAAAATATTCGGCTACCCTAATTCAATGTGCAAGGTACTTTTTCCTCTTGCCCGAAAACAATTTGAAACTTTTTTCCGACAGTTTTTGAAAAGTTTATCGTCCAAAAGAACAATTTGATATCTCTGCTATTTTTTTATCTAATAGCTCAAATTTGTTAATTACAGATCTGTATCTTTCCGAAAGGGAATTTATGAAGCTATTATGAGCCTTGACACAAAGAAGGGTGCCGGACCTGGCCTAATCCCTGCACTCTTCTTATATAGCTGGCTCATTATCTAATTACTCCTCTTCATTTCATTTTAAATAACATGTGTTTTTCCACATGTGTGGAAATCATCTCATTTAACGTCCATCTACAAAAAAGGTGAAAGATCATCAGAAGAAAACTATCGAGGTACAGCCATCCTATCGCCAAACTTAACGAACAACAACACGGTTTCAGAAAAGGTCGTTCCACTACAACGAACCTTATGTTATACACATCTGAAATCCTGAATAAAATGGAGAAAGAATATCAAGTTGATGTATTTTACACTGATTTTAGCAAATCATTCGATCGTGTAGATCACTACACTTTGCTAAACAAACTTAAAACTTTTGGTATATCGAGTTCTTTTTCTTGCATGGCTTAACTCTTATTTATCAGAAAACACAAAATGTTAAATATCAAGCTATATTGTCCAATATAATCGAAAGTTACTTCTGGTGTACCTCAAGGTAGCAATTTAGGGCCACTTTTATTCAATATATTTATTTCCGATATTTCAGAATATTTACATACCTCACATACCGTTTGCTGACGACATAAAAATATATCAAGTCGTAAATGACAGTTCTGACGCAGCTTTACTTCAATCAAGCTTATCACCATTACATGATAGGTGCACAACTAACAAATTAGAGTTAAATATACAGAAATGCAAGGTTATCAGTTTTATCCGTAAACGTTCTTCTTTACTGTACGACTACAGAATAAATAATCTAATACTTGAAATGGTTTTTAGTATTACTGATCTTGGAATTTTACTTGATAATAAACTTATCTTTAATCTGCACTATGACCACTTAATTTCAAGAGCAAATAAAATGTTAGGTTTCATTAAGAGAAGAGCTAAAGAATTTAGTGACTTAGCTGTGAGAAAAACTCTATATGGTTCGCTAGTTCGTTCTATATTAGAATACGGTAGCATTATGTGGGATCCGGCTTTTCAGGTTCATTCTAACAAAATTGAGTCAGTTGAAAAACAGTTTCTTCTATTTGCATTATGAAACCAATATAACCCTTCAGACTTTTTAAATCTTCCTAGCTACACAATAAGACTTAAATTCTTAAACATGCTCCCCTTGTCTTCACGTAGACAAATATTTCAAATATTTTCATCATGTGTTACTTTTGACATTCTAAATAATAATATTGCTATCCAATCTCTTTATTACAAATTTAGACTTAATGATAGAGTTAGACAAACAAGATACACGAAATTTTTAGTGAAATATAAACACAGTACAGAACATGGAAGAAATGAATGGATAAACCGATGTTGTATTACATTCAATAAAATCAGTTATCTCTATTTTTCAACAATTTCCAGAAATACCTCACATCAACACTTTTTCAATTTACTGACCTAAGACAATTAATTCTAACCAATTCATAAATACACTTTTTATAAATTTATTCAAATGTATAATATTTTTTTTTTGTTTTGTATTAATTTTCACAAAAAAGTTTTTGTAATTTAATTTCATAATTATGTTCATTCATTCATAATTCTACATTAAGTATTAAAAACATATTATTAATTATGTCATCAAATTTTCTTTTTATTTTTTTTCTTTTCAGTAGTACAGTTTATTGTTTACATACTTACATAGCATTAAAAATTATAAAGTTTACTTAAGAATCTAAGTTTTTATGTAGGTAATTAAATTTTGTATTGTATAACTTCTATTTTTTAAGTTTGAAATATATTTTTAATATTATACATATTAATTAGTCATTAAGAATTGCAATCCTATTTTCAATATCAATGTTATAGTGTCTGTTATTTTTGTCTTTTTTTGTTATTTTTAAATATGTACATACCTTGTTTTGGTAATTAAAATAAAATAAAATAAAGAAGAGAAATAAAATAGAAGACAAAATTATTTTTATACCCGTACGATAGGATCGGGTATAATAAAATTACTCCTCCGTTTGTAACACCTCGAAATAAGTGAGCTAGATATACCTTCAAAGGTATGGATCGGATCAGAAAAAAATTCTAAGTCGATTGAGCCATGTTCGTCCGTCCGTCCGTCAGCACGCTAACTCAAAACCTAAGAAAGCTAGAATCTTGAAATTTACACAAAATATTCTAGGAGCAACTTGTAGGTTCTCTATTTTTTTTGGTTGAGTTCCGACCAAAATTTCGGGTAGCTCTCGAACACGTAACTTTTAGATCCCCACATTTTTTTTGAAATAGAGCTATGAAATTTTAACTGCTGACAGATGTCACAAAAATATTAATTTTATTTTTTATAACTTTTTTTTGTAGCCTCACCCGTTACGGAGCAACAGCTCCCCAAAGGTTCAAAAAAGCTCTATATTTAAATTGTTATAGTACAAGTTGTATAAGGTATATCTTCATTTTGAAAACGCGAAACAATTACTATTTTTATTAGCTTTAAATACAATAAATATATACTTGTGGTATACGGTGTCTTAATTTACCGTTATGCGAAACTCAAATTTTGCAAAATCCTTTAACCCTTCTATCTTTTAAACGGTTTAAGTTGGAAACTTGAAATTTTGACAAAAGTTAGATCATTGAAAATAAGTATGACACTAAGTATGTCATTTCAGAAATTTTTTTTGTATCACCCCCCGTTTAGGAGCTGTAAGGGGTCAAGAACTGAAAATTTCCTATTTTTAAAAACCTGTAACTTGAACACCTGTTAAAATTTTTTTGAAGTAACACACAAAAATTAAAGCTTCAACATTATACTCTTATTTCTGTTAACAATTTTTTTTAATAATATAGGGTTACTTTATAATTGACGAAAGTGTTACTTGATTTTTTCAAATTTTCTAACAAATTTCTTCAACGAATTTTTTGCATTTTGTTTTACTCGATAATTTGAAATTGTTGAATATATATATAATGCGTAGTACAAAAAAATGTAAATAAATAAACAACATTACGGGTGCTTGAAGAATTTTTATTTATATGATATTGATATACATACTTATATAATATCATATCTATTTACATATCGTATATGTCACTGATGAATGAATGATAAGAGTATGGATGTATATTATATAGCGCCGTATTTACATACATACATATATGTATTTTATTGTACATATAAGAAATTATTCTATGAATGGAAATATTTTTAAAGAAATATTGCAATGTATGGCGATATACTTATAACAATATAAATATACTATGTACGCATTAATATAATATAATATTTAAAATTATATTTACTATTTTGTACTTAGTAAATTTAATATACATTTACCGCTTTGTATTAAATGGTACTATAGAATATTTGAAAAAGTTTTGGATTGATAATCGTTATGTGGAAGGTTAAAATCTACTTTTGAAGAATGTGTAAACATATAGTTTGAATATATGTACAAGCCATAGTTCTAGAAATTATAAAATTCACCCAAATTATTTTGAAATACTATAATATTAAAAAAAATAATATTGTAAGCAGAGTGACAGGCTGTGAACATACTAACGGTTCGTACGGGTATCTAAGAGTTGACAAAGGCAACTATATTCTTCCTCGTTTTTTTTCGAGATAATAAGATTTTTTTATTTTTTAATGAGGTAGGTACCTCTATTGTATTTGTTTGTTGGTTCTGTTTAATTCGTCTTATAGACTACATTGGTACTTGTTTTGTTAATTTGTACATTCTATTCTACACACAAAAAGAAGGAAATAAAAGGGAACTTTTTTTATCTTTTCGATTTTTGATTTTAGAATATTTAATATTCATTCCCTGCAATCAGCAATATATCTATGACATTAATTACTATGCAGCAAAGTTTCGTTTTCATATTACATATTTTAAATTTTACTTGACTTGACAATACTACTTTACATTTTACTGCATATTATGTAAGTACTTTATGTACATAATTTAATTTTACACGAAATGCGTAATTCGTTTAGAATTATAACAAAAACTGAGTATAGATTTTTTATTTACATAGAATTTTATTTTATGTACAATACAAATTTTGTTTTTGTATTTATAAATTTTTTTACTTCAAAACTGATTTTGAAATGGAAAATTCAAATAATTTAAAAAAAAAAATTTGTTTTTGACAAATGCTTAAAAGAAACCTCAGAAAATAAATATTATGTACATTTTTCAATTTTTAAATCATATGAGGAATGAGTTATAAGAGTACAATTTCTGGTCGAGCATAATAAAAATTAATAGTAAATTCTAATTGACAAAGGACAGATAAATTATGCATATTGCACATAAGACAAGTTTTTCTATTTCAAGCCCGTAGTAAAAAAGATAAGGGATTGTTTATACTAAAATTTTATTTAATATTTGATTTAATATCTTAATTTTTAATAAGTATGAATGTATGTATGTCTCAAAATAAACAATATATCCGGTGTTATATACGAATTGTCGTTTTTTCATAAATTGTTTTTGTCTAAACTGCAGCTGCTGTTGATTATATGAATTTGAATGCAGCATAAAAAAAAAATTTTAAATAATTTTTATATTATCTATACGTTATTCTAATGTTATTTTGGTTCAACATATCTTTTCACAACTTCAACATAACGAAAAATATTTACAGTTAAGTATGTTGAACTATTTTATTTTAGTTAGACCGGAATTCAAGATATTTTCTAATAATTACTAGATTCAATCAAAGAAACTCAATAAAAAAATCAAACTCGGTTCAATTATTTATCAAGAAATAATATTATGGAAATATTTTTAAATTTGACACTTCGTTGAAATATTTGAATGACAGTTAGCTATTTTGTTATAAAATTTATAAGTATTCATAAAATTAGCAAATTTGATATAACTACTCATAACCTACCAAATCAATTTTTTTTTAAAAGTTTTTAAGAATCTATTTTTTGTTGAAAAGGAGTTGGAAGACATTTTTTAAAATGCATACTTATCAATTATGAATTAAAATTTACAATTTTTAAAAATGTCCTTTCACTAAAATACGTAAAAAAGATGGAACTTTAATGCTGGTTTAGGACGAAATTTAAAAAAATCTCTAGTTTTTGTGTTATTTGCAGATTTCCAGGAGGACTACTAAATTTTTCCATAAGACTACGTGTATTTTTTTTTTTGAAAAAAAGACTACTATTTACCTTTCCTCTCTCAATGTCCAGGTCTTCTAAACATTAATGTAGGTTATGAGGTCATAACCCTTCAAAATATATATAACAATTATTGTGATTTATACATATGTGCAAGTAATATTGATGTGAAAAATTAAAAAATAAGATTTTTATAAATAAGTCATTTTGTTTTGCTAATTTTGTGAGTTTTTATTCAAGTCAAATTTTTTGAATTTCGAATTAGGTTTAAGGGGACATATAAATTGGTATGTGATTTGTATGTTTAAAACTTAGAAAACTATAAAATCGAAGACAAAAGAGAAAATATAAATTTTAACTGTTTTTATTGCATTTTGTCTAAATTTTTTTAAAAATGAGTATACAGGATGTATGAAGTTAACTTCCTATTCGATTAACGAATGATTTCTCGTTTCATTTAAAAGAAAAACATTGTGTGTTATTCGGCCCATTTTCAAATTTAATGCATGAGTAGTATGTATATGAGAGTTCTGTGACACTTTTGTGTTTTGCCGTCGGTAAAACATAAAATTTTTAAAAAATTTGATAAGAAAAAAAATATTTTAAGAAAAAAAAAATATAAAAAGAAAAGATAAGAACAAATTATATATTACAAAAATTATTTTTTTTATCTGTATTACTTAGTAGTAGTATACAATTTTTAAAAGCTAAAATGACGTCAGGGAATTTCTTTGAAATTTTTTTTTCAGGGAATTCCTTTAAAAATTTTTTTAAAACTCAGAATACAATTTTAAAAGCTAAAATGACGTCACGGAATTTCTTTAAAATTTTTTTTCTTATCTGTATAAATAATATATAATATTATTTAAAAATGCTCAACAATGTGGATTCCTTAGGATTTATGTGAGAGTTCTGTGACACTTTACTTTTTTGGCAGTCAATATTTAATATTCAATTGATAACCATGGCTAACGCGGAAACTCTTGTTAAAAAAATAAAATGTTTAATACCAAAGGCTGAATTAACTAAAAATAAACGTAAATGCAAGAAATATATTACTAAAAGTAGTAAATATATTAAAAAATTAAAAAGCCTTTTAACAACTGTGAATAAAACGAATAAAAAATTTAAAATAGTTAACTCATTAGCTCTTTGTAAAGGATATAAGTGTAAATTAAAACAAATAGCATTGAGTAAAAATCAAAGTGTATACAAAAATAAAAATATAAAATGCAAGGTTATAAATAGCGCGTTTAAAAGTAGAATACAAACTTTTGTTATAATAAATTTGCTTATAAAGGATCCGTTAAATTTTTTAACTTTATGTGAGAAATTTTTTTACCGTAAAGTTAATAAAATTTTAAATAATGAACCTTTTATTAAAGTAAATGCTATATTTTGCGGAAATTTTATAAAAAGATCAAATAATGATTTAATTCAAGATTATAAGTATATGAATACTAAAAACAATGTAATATCAAGAGATACTAATTTAAAAACATGGTATAAAGAGTGTATAATTGAAGTTATATTAAGAGATTTGGAAGAATTTCAAGAAAGAGACTCAGGTTGGGCTTTAAAGGAAGCTATAAATTTAGTTTTGAATATAAATTATTATAGACCTCAAAATGGATCAACATATATTAATTTACCTAAAGTTATTCAAAATAAAAAAAGCATGCATAAATATTGAAAATAGAGATAATTATTGTTTTGCGTGGGCAATAGTTTCTGCTCTTTATCCAGTTACAAAATCGTCTGGTTTAAATCCAAAACGTACAACTAGCTATCCACATTTCTCTTCTGTTTTAAAATTAGATAAAATTAAATTTCCAGTTGCTAGAACAGATATAAAAAAATTTGAAAATATGAATAAAATAAGCGTTAACTTATACGAACTAGTTAAAATTAAAAAAAATTTTAAAATTTTACCAACTAGATTAACAGAAGATAAAGAGGAAAGACACATAAATTTATTATTGATTCAGAATAGATATTATGATGGTGTAGATGAAGATTTTGATAATATTAATGATGATATTAATATTAATAATGAACCAATATTTTACCATTATGTTTGGATAAAAGATCTTTCTAGGCTTATATGTAAACAAGGATCAAAACATAATGGGAAAAAATTTATTTGCGATATATGTCTTCATTTTTTTTATAATAATGTTAAATTGCAAAATCATTTGGAAAATTGCAAAAATTTCAACGAATATAAGGTTAGTTTTCCAAAAAATAAAACTATAAAATTTACGAATTTTAGAAAAAAAGAACGAGTACCATTTATAATATATGCAGATTTCGAATGTTTACTCAAGCCAGTATCAAAAATAATCCGAAATACAAAGCAATATCAGCAACATAAAGCGCATAGTGTTGGTTTTTATTTCAAAAGATCTTATGATGAATCATTATGCTTTTATAGAAACTACAGAGGCTTTAATTGTGCTAAATGGTTTGCTAAAGAACTGGAAAAAATTGCATAGGAAGTTGAAACTATTTTCCTTAATTCACATCCTATGCCAACGCTAACGAAAGCACAGATTGAAGAATTTTACCTATCTAATACATGTTATATATGTGAACAACTATTTAATAAATCTGATATAAAAGTAAAAAATCATTGTCATTTGACTGGTCATTATAGAGGAGCGTCACACCAAGCATGCAACCTAAACTATAAGGTTTCAAATACAATCCCAATTGTATTCCACAATTTAACTAAATATGATGCCCACTTACTTATATTAGATATATCTAATAGTATCGAAGGACAAATCAAAACAATACCAAATAACACTGAAAATTATATAGCAATAATTAAATATATAAAAAACAGTAAAATTATTTTCAAATTTATTGATTCATTTCGTTTCATGGCTGCATCATTAGACAAATTATCTTCTTATTTAAGTGAAAAAAAAATTTTACAATCTCAATTTCAAGATATAAATGAAGATAAGCTCAAACTGCTAACTAGAAAGGGTGTTTTTCCATATGATTATATTAAAAATTGGTCAAATTTAGATGAAATTCAGCTGCCTGAAAAATGTGAATTTTATAGTTCTTTAAATAAAAATCATATAAGTGATGAGGATTATGAATATGCGCAAAATATATGGAAAAGTTTTAACATTAAAAATCTTGGTGAATATAGCGATATTTATATGAAAGTTGACATACTTCTACTTGCTGATGTTTTCGAAAATTTTAGAGAAGGTTGTATAAAGAATTACGGATTAGATCCAGCTCATTATTTCACTGTTCCAGGTCTTGCATGGGATGCCATGTTAAAATATACAAGTATAGAAATCGATTTGATTGATGATGTCGATATGTTATTACTTATAGAAAAAGGTATTAGAGGCGGACTTACCCAATGTTCCAAGAGATATGCAGAAGCCAACAACAAATATCTTCCACAGTATGATGATAAAAAAGATTCTACATATCTTATGTATTACGATATTAATGCGATGTACTCTTGGGCTATGATTCAATATTTACCGTACAAGAATCTTCAATGGGTTGATGACGTCAACAACTTAGATTTCAATATTTCAAATGATTCAGATATGGATATATTTTAGAAGTAGACCTCGAGTATCCAGTTAATATTCATGAGAAGCACCAAGATCTTCCGATGGCACCAGAAAAATGTTCTCCACCAGGTTTTAAAGAACCAAAAATGTTAGCAACATTATTTGATAAAAAGAATTGTGTTATACATTATATTAATTTAAAACAATATTTACGTGAAGGGATGAAATTAACGAAAATTCATCGCGCTATTAAATTTCAGCAAAGTGATTGGATGAGATCATTTATTGAATTAGTTTCAAATTTGAGAAAAAATTCGAAGAATGATTTTGAAAAAAATCTATTTAAATTAATGTGTAATGCTATTTTCGGAAAAACTATGGAAAATGTTCGCCTACGAAGAGATATAAAGCTTGTTTCATACTGGAAGGGGCGTCATGGAGGTGAATCTTTAATTTCAAAACCTAATTTTCATTCTTGTAAAATTTTTGATGAAAATTTAGCGGCAATTGAATTACTTAAAACAGAAGTAATCTTCGATAAACCAGTTTATATTGGAATGGCAATTCTTGATATATCTAAAACAAAATTGTATGAATTCCATTATAATTATATGAAGAAAAAATATGACAATAATTGTCAGCTATGCTATACAGATACTGATTCTTTAATATATAGCATAAAAACAAATGATGTTTATATGGATATTCTACAAGATAATAATCGCTTTGATACATCTGAATATCCTAATAATAATATTTATGGAATACCTCAAATAAATAAAAAAATTCCTGGATTAATGAAAGATGAAAATTGTGGTAAACTGATGCATAAATTTGTCGGACTGCGTGCAAAAATGTATGCTCTTGAAGTATTAAATGAAGATTTTCAATCAATCGCTAAGTATACAAAAGCTAAGAACACAAAAAAAAAAAAATGAAAAGAATGGGAGAAAATGGAAATTTCACGGATGATGAAGAGGAAATTTTAAGAATGAATAGGCCTGCTGGAAAACGTTTTAAAGAAGCAGTGTCACTAGACAGTTCATCTGATGAAATGAGCGATAGTGATATGGCAGAATTGGTTGCTGATATTAATGATGTTCAGCAATCACATAAAAAATATTGTGCGATAGCTATGTTAAAGGAAAATAAGGAATATAACATTATAAAACTTGAGGAAAAGGATTCGAAGTTCAGGACTCCTGACAATGAAACAGTTAAGTGCATAATGGTAGAAGGAGTAAATTTTTATACTTACTTACCAAGGCAATACAATATTAAATATACAGGAAAGTTAATAAAAAATTTAAACAATAAAATTTCCAATAACAAAATAAAATACCATTTTGTAATTACTTCTAAGCAAAATAATATTATAAATTTAAAATTTAAAATTGAAAAATTATAAATTAAAATCATTCAATATATATATTATTATTTATATATATAAATATGTTTTTTTAAAATAAAAGTAAATAAAAAGAAATATGTATGTTATTTTAAATTTGATTTTTTATTTTTTACATTTATAAAATTTTTATTTTTTTTATATATCATACAAAAAATTGAAGAAAGAATTAAATAAATAAAAAGCAAAAAAAAATATTTTTTCATATTTAAATTTTTATTATTTTTTTCTTTTTAATTTACAGATTTTTAGGTTATTGTTAATAAAAAATTTTTTTATTATTTTCTTTCCTCAAGTTATTAGATGATGAAGCTGTTGATGAGGTTGAGGGCTTCCCAATTGTTAAATATGATGATAAAATCGAAACTCTCCTTTTTTTACTTCTTGGTTTTAGTTTTATCATTGTTAGAATTATTCTGTTTTATTTCTTCCTTCCAACTTTTAGTTGATTCCGTTGAAGTATTAGCTAACTTTTCATATTTCTGTTTAGATGCTTGCTTAGTATATTTATCCATATTGTTATGATAATTATCGATCAATAACGTTTGATTGATCTCCTCACACTGATATTGAATGGAAATATTTTTCTTCTTAAATAGGATTATTTTGATTAATCAGCATTTTTATTATTTGAATATTTTCAAGCGAACAAATCCCAAAATGATTAAAGGAACATCGTTTTGTATTAGAATGAATGTGCTGATCTTTCATTACTTTTAAACTTGTTAAATCGTGTTCATTTAAATCGATTACATTATTTTGTTTTAAAATAATTTCTATCCAGGTTTTTTTCTCATCTCCCTTAACATAAATTTTATTATTTTTTACGAATAACCTTAAGAAACTGATGACATCATGAAAATTTGTTTTGCCATCGCTCCATTTAAACCCGTCGTGATTTTTAGTGAGCCATTTATTGGTGGTTTTTGCTTTTGCGTCTAAATAATGGTAACTGTAAGGTGATCTTATTATAAAATGTTGAATTTCATCATTTGATGAAAGAATAGCAATTTCTTTTAAAATAAATTTATTGCTATTGTCTCAAAAACCTTGTATGTCAATGATTACATATTCCATGTTTATTAATAAGCTTTTTCTTTATAGACAAAATCATTTTATTTTTTATACATAAATTTAGATAATTTTAGCAAATTTATTAATGCACATCTAAATAATTTTATTAACTTCTCCTGTTAACGGTTTAAATTCTACTAAACGATCATGTAAAATAAGACAATAAGCTGTAGTATTGTCTGGTATTTTTTTTAAAGTTTTTATTTCAATTTTAACATCAACTGGCCCCATTTTAAGATTATCATTTTGATAACGAGTATCAATTATGAAGATTGGAGAATCAGTTTTAAAGTGATCGCATGAAACTAAAGGCTCTGATATTGAGTTATTATAATAAAAGCTTCTAAAATTCGAATATGCTTCATATGCTAAAGCATAACGATTTTTTGCAAAATCTAAATTCATGTCTTCATATGGTTATGATTCTGAATTTAAATATACTTTTATATTTTCAATATCACAATAATTAAAAGTTGAAGGATCTTCTTCCAGCTTATTTTGTTTGCCAGTTTGTAGAGCAAAAACAATAAAACGAGGTTTTTCAAGTTGTGAGGCTGTTTTAACATTCCAAATATGATGTATAGTTCCAGATGGTAATGTACGATATTCATGTAATTCCCAATTTCTAAAAGGAATTTTCATAACTGACCCATTTTCAATACTTTTGTATAAATTTAATTTAAGATTATCAGCTAAGTTAATATGTTGAACCTTCCAATATATTTTTGTAATAGTAATTTTCGGTTTTTCATTTGCATTAGCAATGGCACATAATAATGAATTATCATTAGATCGAGAGCGAGTTAATATTAATTCATGTTTTGCATTTGGAATAATGTTTTTGTAGTCTTCAGCAAATCCTATTAATCTTTTTAAGGGTATACAAAAATTAAAGTACAAATTATTTATTTTAATTGATGCATCAGGTGACCAACTTCCATTGTATAAAGCTGCACTTTCATTTCGGTTGAGTGAAATATAGTTTTTTAATGTTGAAGTTATTCCAACATTACGATTATGATCAATTTCCTTACCATTAAGTTCATAGCGAATTTCATCAAATAGAAATGGTATAGCATTATTAACTAGTTTAGTGTGAGTAACAGTTGTTCCATCATGTTTTGATACATAACCTTCAATGTAGATTAGACTTGTTGAGGGTGATATATTTAAGTTTTGATTTTGTATTCGTATAATATCACTTAATCCGAATGTGTTTAAGAATGGTGAATATGAATGCCAATGAGCACTAGTTATAGTTTCATCAAAAATAGGATCATTAAAGAGCTCCATTTAATTTACTTTTAGTAGATATCCAAGAGATTTTAAATATTCTTTATTTTCAAATGATAATTGTTTTTTGTATTTTAAATGCTGTGTTACTCCTCCTCCTTCGACTGTCTTTAAAGAATTAAGATGATGTTCATCATTCTGTAAATTTATATTAGATTGATAATTTTGATTAAATACGATCATTCTGAAGCTTTAAGTGTAATCTTATTGTTATTGTTTCTCCACGAAAATTTAATAAATTACCGTTCTGATCAAGGAGTTTTACAGTAATTGAACTTATCTGATTAATAGTTACTGGTAAATAGATTACATTCTTAGGAACTTCAATTATTTTATAGCCAGGACTGACGTTAATAGAGAATTCATGTAAAGTGTGAGCCTCTTTTTCATTAATATAAGCTCCAGAAACAATATTGCATTCTACTCTTATTATATTTATTTTATTAATGTCAACAAAAAGATCTGAAGTATGCCATTTATTGGCTAATAATTTCTTCTTACTGAAACCTAATAATCCGCCAATTGTATCTTCTCTTTCGAAATCAATATCCTTATCAGCAAAAATTTCACACTTTAATGTATTATTATTTGCTCTTATAATTAGTTTTTCCTTATCTGCTTTAGTTACATTCAACGTTTTCCTAAGAAATAGTTCAATATCGTCAATTTCATATGAACCTGTTGGAATTGTAATAGGTTTATTATCAATAATAAATGTATTATTCTCCTCATCTATATTAGGTATTGAGTTATACGTTTGAAAATCAACTAAACCGCAGGTGTATTCTCTTCCCTTTAGATCTATAGGGGGAAAATAATTAGTTGTCAATGTGGAAGAGTTTCCGTTTAAAGTTAATGTTATTGACATGTCTTTAATCGATATAATGAGATATTTCAGTTGGTATTCTGTTTTTATAGGTTTTTAAATCCAAAATTCAATGATTTAGATTTAAGGCTAATACACATTAATAATATAATATATACATAAATACAAAAATCTTTCGTTTAAATTTCTTTTGTTATAACTAAATTCTAATTATTCTTTATCAGTTAGTTTTTTATTTCATTTATGTTCAAATATAGAGAAATAACCTTGAACTTCAACAAAATTATTAATGTAGGTCAGTTTAAATAAAGCTAGACTAAGAATAAAAAATTTTTTTTATTTTTTATTATGTTTTATTTACTGATAAAAATTTTTTTCTTAACAATATGAAATAAAAATTCTAAGCATAAATGTCCACAATTGTAAGAATTAAAATTTTGATATTTATTATAATTATATGTAAGCTTATCTCCTAAATATTTTATTACTTCTAATGGTGGTCTTAAATTTCCAAAACTATCAAAATAATGAGTTATTTCATCATTTTTAAAATAAGCTACCCAATGCGTTCCATATCCAATTGTACCCAATTATCCAAATGTATTATACCACATTCATATTTCCAAGGTCTACGTATTGGTACATTATCTCTCATAAAAACTCCTCGAAAATGTTTTAAGTATTTTTTACCAAAGTTTTCTAAATCAATATTTGTAAGAGCTCTATTGGGTAGCTTGGTTAATGGTTTTTTGGATTCAAATAAAGACCTAATCCTGTTTTATATGTTTTTAAATGCAATCCATTACCTCCTTTTAATGCAATCGCTTCCATCAATTTATTATGACGTTGACTTTCTTTTAACTCTTTGTGAGCATTTTTAGCATCGTTAACAGCTTTAGTTATTCCTGCAGCGCCGCCTGAAAGTGCTCCAATAGCAGATAGAGCAGCAAATATAGGGATTAAAGGTAAAACTCCTCCAATTTTTGATACAGGAATTATTCGAGGAATGTTAATGTTTTTTTTCTGTCCTTTAGAAAACTTTCTAGCAGCATGCAAAGCAGTTTTTATAATATTCTTATCATTCGTCGGTTTTTTAATAGTTTTAACAGCTAGTTTAGCTTCCTTTATAACATTTTTCAAGAATTTTTTTCTCAACGTTTTCTTTTTTCTTAAAATTTTCTTTTTTTTCTTTTTTAATCCCATACCGAGCCTAACTTTAGCTTTCATTGAGTTTGTAACTAGGTATGAATTTAACCGTTCGCCAAAACTTGAGTCTTTAGCTTTTATCCTTTGCCAAGCTTTCTCTGCCAATATTTTATCAGCTATATGACGTTGATTTTGATCAATATTTTGAGAATATGCTATGTCATGCTCTCGACAAGCCTCATCTAAACCATTAATTCCTTTATCACCTCGTGCTAATCGTTTTGCTAGTTTTGTCCCTGAACCACAATAATTATAGCCAGGTAAATGTGCTTCAAATGGTAGTTTATTAATTAGAGAATTAACTACACCTTTTCCATTAACAGTTTTTTGGGTACTGATTGAATATTTATTATGAAGTGGCATAATATTAAGTTGTTTAGTTTAAGAAAGTCACTCAAATACTAATCACCTTTTATAAAATGAAATTTATAAAACTAGATAATGCAGTTAAAATTAAAAATTTCGATCAAAATTCAAAAAAGAAAATAAAAAGACATGGTGAATGTTTTCCGGATAGTATAAGAGGATTAATAGTCGGGCCTTCAAATTGCGGTAAAACTAATGCTATGATAAGTATGCTTTTAGATCCTAAAGGGCTCAAATTTCAAAACATATATATCTACTCGAAATCATTGCATCAACCTAAAAATGAATATTTAAAAAAATTAATAAAACCAATCAAAGGAATGGGATGTAACGAATTTTCAAATAATGCTGATGTAATTGAACCATCAGCCTCACAACCAAACTCAATATTTATTTTTGATGATGTTGCTTGTGATAAACAAGATAATATAAGAGCGTATTTTTGTATGGGACGTCACCAAGAAGTAGATAGCTTTTATTTATGTCAGTCATATACAAGAATTCCAAAGCATTTAGTTAGAGATAATGCTAATTTTTTAATTATATTTAAGCAAGATGATTTAAATTTAAAACATATATATAATGATCATGTAAATTCTGATATGACATTTAATGAATTTAAAAAATTGAGTGCATGGTGCTGGAATGATAATTATGGTTTTCTATTAATTGACAAAGATAGTGGTTTAAATAATGGGCGATATAGAAAAAATGTTGATGCATTTGCTAAATTTTAGTTAAACCAAGATCTGTTAGCAGTTGGCAGTTACTAACTAAACAGGTTATTTAATAGATATCAGTTAGTAGTATGCAGTTAGCAGATAGCAGATAGCAGATAGCAGTTACCAGTCAGCAGTTAGGGATTATCAGTTAGCAGTTAGCAAGAGAACAGTTCAGTCGATAATTTACAGTTAATTAAATTATTATTAAAAAAATGGATGAACAACTTATGAAAGATTTAATGAAAACTCGTAAAAATTTAAAAAGGAAATTTCAATTTTTAAAAGTTCAGAAGCTATCAGAAGACCGTAATCGAGAAGAAGCTTTCATTCCAATTACAAAACCATTGAAAGAATTAACAAATGTTGTCAAACAACAACAACAACAACAACAATTTTCAAATAATGTTATCAAACCTGAAATTAAATTGCCTGCTAGTGATGATAACACCTTAAAATTATTGAGATCATTTAAGCCGGAAGTTAAAACGCCTAGCAACAAAAGTAATACTCACAGTAAATTTATAACTTCAACACCAAATACTATAAAATTTGAGACTTCATCTATTGATGAATCATCAATTTCACAATTTCCTGTTCTTAACAAGTCAGAACTTGATAAGACATATGGGCCATATTTTGATGAGTGATTAAATGTTCGAAAACTTGGGAATGCTAATTTTCAAATAGATGAAATTACTAAAAATATTTCGATTGATAATGAAGTTTTTAAAGGAACTG
Source organism: Poecilobothrus nobilitatus (assembly GCA_947095535.1). Classification (NCBI taxonomy): domain Eukaryota; kingdom Metazoa; phylum Arthropoda; class Insecta; order Diptera; family Dolichopodidae; genus Poecilobothrus; species Poecilobothrus nobilitatus. Next base: position 79,080,494 of record OX352772.1, on the reverse strand, counting down.
ATGGTCTATATGAATTGCTATTTAAAAAAAAACCTATAAACTATACTGAAAATGATTTAAAAACATATCATCAAATACTGAACAAAACGAATGCGCATAGAAGAAATTATGATCATTTAGAGCAAATAAAAGGAAACAAAGGTTTTAAATACAAAAATATATTAAGAAAATTATATGAACATGATTATAACACTAGACATAAAAAAACTGGTTCAGGTTGTTCGAAAAAAAATTTTACAAATTATTTTCATAAATCTTCTACTCCGGAAACTCATTTAAATTATACAAATCAATCAAATCAGTATGTTTATTGGGATGATCCTAATGAATTAGTTGATAGATTAAGACTTTTAATTGCATCAGAAACAGCTGGTAACAACAATCATCACAATGAAATTGTATCTATAATTGAAGAGTTGAGAGAAGCAAATATAATACAATAACTATTTACATTAACAATCAGTTAAAACCACAATGTCGCTCGATAAATTTGGACGTAGTATAGCTTCTTCTTCTAGAAAACTACATACTCAAGGTCCTCCAGGTATAGGTTTCAAATTAAATTCTGAAGGAAATTATGATTTAGATAACAAAATTTTATCAAATGTTCAAGAACCAATTGATGGGCGTGATGCAGCAACACAAAATTTTGTAAATAACCATATTTTCTTTCAGAAAGATCTATTACAAAACGAGATGAGAAAAATGATTGATCATTTAGAGACATCAGTATCTATAGAACTTAAATTAGCAGAAGAAAAATTAAAAATATTAGAAGAAAAAATACAAATTAATTTAGAGGAAATCCATATTAAATTCTCACAATTGTTAAATGAAAAATTTTCACAAATGAATGATTTTATTGAATTTCAAATTAAAAAACCAATTAAATTTATTAATGAGAGACTACAAAAAGCTGAAGCTCAAGCTCAATTAGCATTGGATTTATTAAGTGGTTTAGAACTTAAAAAAAAATAATTGAGATCAGTTTTCATTTACTTTTCGAAATGGATATACATCAAATCGGATATACTTTAAATAATTTTTTAGATAAATATGAGGATATTTTATTGGAGGAACATTATGACCAATTAAAAATTCACTTTAATTTTTTAAAATTATTTAAAAATTCTATACAAATTGAAACAAAAGAGTATGGATATCATTGGGATATATGACCCTATACATCAGACAACATCACAACTGTTCCAGATACTTGTCCTTGTCATTCAGCAGAACATCATAATGTTAAAATGTTCCAAACTAATGGATTTATATAAAAGAATAAAAAATAAATCATAATATAACTTTATATACATACATAAATAAAGAATATAAATTTTAAATACATTTTATTATTTGCTTTTTATTATATATATAAATTATATAGGCACATTTTATTTAAAAATGAGTAAAAGAGAGGTGGTTGAAGAGCTGCATAAGCCTGCACGAAGAAATTTTAAACGACGTAGAGTTATAATTAAAGGATTTGATGATCTTTGGCAAGCTGATTTAGTAGAAATGGGTTCATATGCTAAAGAGAACAAAGGATTTAAATTTTTATTAACTGTGATTGACTGCTTTTCTAAGTATGCTTGGGCAATTCCTATAAAAGCAAAAACTTCAGAGAACGTTACAAAAGCAATGCAAAATATTTTTCTAACTTCTAAAAGACATCCGCAAAATTTACAAACAGATGATGGGAAAGAATTTTTTAATAAAATATTCAAAAAATTAATGGATAAATATCATATAAATCATTATTCAACATTTAGCATATTAAAAGCCTCTATTGTTGAACGTTTTAATAGAACTTTAAAAGAAAAGATGTGGAAAGAATTTAGTTTTAATGGAAATTATAAATGGATTAACCTAATTCAAGAATTAACACAACAATATAACAACACTAAACATCGAACAATTCAAAAACGACCATCTGATGTTAATAAAGATAATGCTGAAAATTTACTTAAAACTATATATAATCATATTAAAATTTCACCATCATACAAATTTAAAATTGGTGACTTAGTTCGAATAAGCAAGTATAAACATGTTTTTGAAAAAGGCTACACACCAAATTGGACAACTGAAATATTCAAGATAAGAAAAGTTCAAATCACTAACCCTGTCACATATTTACTGGAAGATTATCAAGGTCAACCTATACAAGGAAGCTTCTATGAATATGAATTGTTAAAATCTAAACATAATAATATTTACCTAGTTGAAAAAGTTATTAAAAGTAAAGATAATAAGATTTTTGTAAAATGGCTTGGATTCTCATCTGATCATAATTCATGGATAAATAAAACTGATTTAATATAGAGAAAAAATTTTTTTTATTTCATATTATTTTTTTTTAATTACATTTTTTTGTTTTTTAATGAATTTCCATTTGATATGTCGGATCCTGTTTGATTGTTCTTAAATCAATTACAGTGAAATCAGATTTATATTCTGTATCTACCATCATAATTTTTTCAGCTTCTCCATCACCTGTAATTCTTTCAACTAATATTTCTCGATATTCATGACACTGAATTTTGAGATACATTTTAATAAAAATGCTTTCATATTCACATCTCACAGTGAGTTTTTGATTCTCACCAAAATTCAATACAAAATGCCTATAAAATATATGCTCACTATTTATTATTCCACCAATATTCTGCTCTTTTAAAACTAATTCATTTCTAAAAGCTTTAATAGCATCATCTATAGATGCATATTGCGGTACTGAATCAGCTTTATCTGATAAAAATTGATTAACTGCTTGCAAAGTAGTTAATGGTTGTATTGTAGTTGTTGTTGTAATTTCAATAGTATTTGTTTCTGAGGAAATTACATGTTTTAAAAACTGAACTGATAAATTTACTTTAACAGTTTCATTATTTGGAAGTAATATATTAAAATATGTGCTCCCAAAAGCTGATTCATCCAATCTAATATTAGAAGTTGGAGCTGAATTTGCTTGAATAGTAAACAAGCAAAATATTAAAATTAAAAATGATTTCATTGTTACAAAAAAGACTTTGATCTATCTTCATTCAAGGTTTATACAGTTATGTGCGATTGGAAATTATAAATATATAAGTTATACTTTTTATTTTCTAGAAAGTTCTTTATTATGTACAAACTTTACTTGACTTATAATAGAACATACATATATAAAGAGTGATAAAAATCTATCTCTTCCATCTGAAAAAGCTTCCATATAATCTAAATATTCCTCTTTTAAATTTTCAAGTAATTTTCTAAAATTAGTTAACATGTCACCAATTTTTGATTTTTTATTTTTTTCATTATATTTATTTTCTATTGAATATATAAATATAATTCCTTCATCGATTCGTTTCCTTATCATCGACTTTTTCAATTCATTCTGATTTTCTTCATATTCATTGTTTGTCAGTGATAATGCATCAATATTTTCAGTAATTCCTTTATTCTTACCAGCTGGCAGAACATTTGAAATATTCTTTTCAATCATCTCCCAATCATCTTCTTCAGAAAATGGACAATCAGCATTAAAATGATTAGGTGCTTGCTTTTTTTTATTTGTTAAACCTCTTATTTTACCAATAATAGATATATCACCACCATATACTTCTATTTTTAGATGTTGCCAATCCAAAGGAGATAAATCGAATTGATTAGTAAATGATTCACCATTTCTAATTTTAAATAAACAAATTTTTTCACCACCTTCTGGAGATATATATACCTCCAAAAAATCGTGAAATATTCTCCAATTAATTATTTTAATTGAAGCCCATTTCCGCCCACAAATACAATATTTATACCCATGTAAAATATTCTCAGCCCAAAACATTATGATCGTGTTATTTACTAAGCTTATCGTGTTATGACGCTTTTCAATATTAAGATTAGCTTTTATACAATAGCATAGACATAAAATCTTTTTCTTTAAATTATTTATTTATTATAAACACCCAAAAAATTGTTACATTTCAAACAATAATGATTTATATTTTTCATGTTATCAGTACAATATGGAATACAACAACAACACCATAATCCTATCAAACACATTAATAGAGCTGCAATATGAGTTTTGTTAGCATTTTCATATTCAACTCTCGTTACATTTCTTTCACCACAATTGAAACATATTGCAACTTGGGGATAAGGTCCAAATGATATTTTAAATGCTTGTCGTACAAATACAGTTGAACCAATACATCCTTGGTTTATGTTGTATGATGATGATGAATCCATGAATGTCTTTGATTGACTAAATTGTTTAGAAAAAATTAAAAAATATTCTCTGGGTAAGAGCATAGCATTAGAATCGAACCTTATACTAATAAACTTACCTAATAGATTTTATCTGCACCCTAGCACTCCTACCCACAGAATATTTTAGTTAACACTTGCTATTTTTATATCTTATTTCTAAATTAGTGGTTTAATTAGTTTTAATCGTATAATGGAGTTCGCAAGAACAATTCATATGTTTAATAAATTTTATTTAGAAAATAAAATAAATTTTAGAAAGAGATACAAGAAGGAAATTAAATATCATATTAAGTTTCTGAAAAATTATGCTGATTCAACACTAATTCAATTTAATTCACTCAAAGAGGGTCAAGATGATAAATGGACGGATTTGGTTACACACAATTCAACCAAATTTTTTAAAATATCTTTATTACGATTAGCTAATATCATAAAAAAATTTAAAGAAAATAATTATAAATATCGAAAAACGTTTAAAAATAAATAAAAACTTTATAATAATAATATATTTTGCTTTTTCTTTTTGAATCCCAATGCAGATAAGAAAAAAATTTTTAACCTTATACTAATAAACTTACCTAAACCTTAATACTAATAAACCTTATACTAATAAACTTACCTAATAGATTTTATCTGCACCCTAGCACTCCTACCCACAGAATATTTTAGTTAACACTTGCTATTTTTATATCTTATTTCTAAATTAGTGGTTTAATTAGTTTTAATCGTATAATGGAGTTCGCAAGAACAATTCATATGTTTAATAAATTTTATTTAGAAAATAAAATAAATTTTAGAAAGAGATACAAGAAGGAAATTAAGTATCATATTAAGTTTCTGAAAAATTATGCTGATTCAACACTAATTCAATTTAATTCACTCAAAGAGGGTCAAGATGATAAATGGACGGATTTGGTTACACACAATTCAACCAAATTTTTTAAAATATCTTTATTACGATTAGCTAATATCATAAAAAAATTTAAAGAAAATAATTATAAATATCGAAAAACGTTTAAAAATAAATAAAAACTTTATAATAATAATATATTTTGCTTTTTCTTTTTGAATCCCAATGCAGATAAGAAAAAAATTTTTAACCTTATACTAATAAACTTACCTAAACCTTAATACTAATAAACCTTATACTAATAAACTTACCTAATAGATTTTATCTGCACCCTAGCACTCCTACCCACAGAATATTTTAGTTAACACTTGCTATTTTTATATCTTATTTCTAAATTAGTGGTTTAATTAGTTTTAATCGTATAATGGAGTCGCAAGAACAATTCATATGTTTAATAAATTTTATTTAGAAAATAAAAAAATTTTAGAAAGAGATACAAGAAGGAAATTAAGTATCATATTAAGTTTCTGAAAAATTATGCTAATTCAACACTAATTCAATTTAATTCACTCAAAGAGGGTCAAGATGATAAATGGACGGATTTGGTTACACACAATTCAACCAAATTTTTTAAAATATCTTTATTACGATTAGCTAATATCATAAAAAAATTTAAAGAAAATAATTATAAATATCGAAAAACGTTTAAAAATAAATAAAAACTTTATAATAATAATATATTTTGCTTTTTCTTTTTGAATCCTAATGCAGATAAGAAAAAAATTTTAAAGAAATTCCCTGACGTCATTTTAGCTTTTAAAAATTGTATACTACTACTAAGTAATACAGATAAAAAAAATAATTTTTGTAATATATAATTTGTTCTTATCTTTTCTTTTTATATTTTTTTTTTCTTAAAATATTTTTTTTCTTATCAAATTTTTTAAAAATTTTATGTTTTACCGACGGCAAAACACAAAAGTGTCACAGAACTCTCATATACATACTACTTGCATGTTACAGAGGTTAAAAGTAAATATATGCTTTATAGATATTTGAACTAGAAAAACGTTTTTTCTTCACAAATTGTTTTGCAATTTTTACGATCTAATACGATACCATCCCCGTCTTCCTCCATTAAATTGTTTTTGGTAATCAAATAACGAATCACTTTTTAATGGGATTGCATTACAAACTGAAATACCATGTAGAATGGAAATAGAATATCTCAAAACAGCATATCTACATCTATATCTACATACTTATGTACGTGTGGAAATAATTAATAAATTACATGCCAACTATAGTTCATTTTATTATTTTCTCTTCTATTTTAATATAATTAATATTATATGAAATATCCGTTTTTTTACATTTAAATTTATTATATATTAAGTACCTACATATTTTATTTTCAAAGTCAGTTTTTTGAAAGTGCAGCTGAGATTAAGTGTTATAAGTAATATATCTACAATATAAAAATTTAAGTAACCTTTTATGTGTACTTTTGGCACAATTTCCAAGAATTCTAGTTAGTAAACAATTCTCGGGAACAAACATTTTTTTATTCATGTCTAAATGATTTCCGCTATAATTATGAATTACAGTTATAACTAACTACTTTATAAGGTTATTAACATATTTATAAATTCTAATTAAAACATTATAATGTACATAATGTACATATCAGAATGTATATTATGTTTAATTAAGATATATAAACATAAGTCAGCAATAATTCCAAGGCTAAATCATTATTAAAACATCGATATGACGAAATTAGTTCTAAGAATAAATATAATTATTAAGAATTTGTATATTAATTGCTGACCTATGTAAAATTAACTGGTAAATTCGTAGTATAAATAGAAGATAAGAATCATTGTAAAATCAGTTCCGCAGCCTACACAAGACACTTATTGCATAAAGTTTGCTTGAGTCTGGGTAAACGGTATCAAATCACTTCTATATCAATACTTTATAGTGTATTTCTGCATTACATAGTACCAGCTAAGGAGCTGTATTGTACCATTAAACGTAACAATAAAACAGTAATTGTATTAGGTCAAGGTGCCACCGCAAACGAATGTGTGCGAAATAATATGCGAACCGCTTTAAATATATTTAAATCCAAAATACCAGACCCGATAAAAACCATTTTAGCTTGTACCCTGATACCTTGAAAGACGCGATGGACATTCTCTTTATAAATGGTCACACTTCGTCAAATAACCGAAGCAATTCCAACCGCATTTCTATGAAAATTATGATGGACTGATAGGAAATGATATTTTAATACTTCTAGAAGGGAGCGTGTCATATGCCTGTATTGCATTTGTCTGTAGTGTCATTTGCCTGTATTTCTTTCTAATTTGACACTATTTCATTTGCTGTATTTCATTTGCCTGTATTTTATAGAATTATAGAGAATTTTGCAGAATTATTTGAATTTCATTACATACTAAGGGCAAATTAATTTTGATAATTCAATGCACTACTCCCATATATGGTAAACATTGCCTAGATAAATCTTTTCATAATTTTATGGATAATTAGGAAAAATTTTAGAGTTGGGGTTAATACGCTTTTTCCAGAATATTTATATATATCTATATGTGGAATTCTGAGTTAGGAGAGATTTTAAGGTTGGTTACAAAATCAGGGTTTCAATAATTTGTTTAACGGTGGTTTGGGGGCGGCAGCCCCCACTATTAGAAGTTCTTTATTATTGAAAATATATATTAATATAAAAAAATATCTAGGAGGAATTTTATAGTTGGTTACAAAATCTGGATTATACGCCTTTTACAGAATATTTATATATATCTATATATGTGAGATTCTGAGTTAGGAGAGATTATATCTATATGTGGAATTCTGAGTTAGGAGAGATTTTAGAGTTGGTTACAAAATCAGGGTTTCAATAATTTGTTTAGCGGCGTTCTGGGGGCGACAGCCCATACTATTGGAAGTTCTTTATTATTGAAAATATATATTAATATAAAAAAATATCTAGGAGCTATTTTATAGTTGGTTACAAAATCTGGATTATACGCTTTTTTCAGAATATTTATATATACATAATACATATGTATATGTGAGATTCTGAATTACGAGGGATTTTAGAGTTGGATTTAAAAGCAGGGTTATACGCTTTTTGCAGAATATGTACTTGTATAACCTTCTGTAATATTACAGAATATGTAATATTTTATTGGTGTTTCATAATTTCATAATATAATTTTTTAATAATATTTTTATTTTTGTATAATAAAATAAACAAAACCAAAATTGATTTTTGATATCTCGTATTTTTGAATACCTACATAATATTATATTTAAAAGTAAAACAGAATGTAACAAAAAATTCAATTCATTTGTTTTTGCCATGATTTTGGTATTTAAGATTTTGTCCCAAAAAGATTGTTTTTATTTCTAGATTTATTTTTTGTCCCAAAAAGATTTTGGTTTTCAAGATTTTGTCTTTCAAGATTTTGTCTTTCAAGATTTTGTCTTTCAAGATTTAGGCTTTCAATATTATAATATTTTAATTTTCAAGATATCAGGGGTGACCTATAAATTGTACATATAATTAATATTCGGAACTAATGATGGCTTATAAATATTGCCCATAAAATTATGAAAAGATTAATCATATAGGCAATGTTTATCAGATATGGGAGTAGTGCATTGAATTATCAATTAAATTAATTTGGCCTTACCTAATATTAATGAAAGTAAAAATAATTCTGCATAATCCAGGCAAATGAAAATATAGGCAAATGAAATACAGGCAAATGAAATACAGGCAAATGAAATACAGGCAAATGAAAATACAGGCAAATGAAATACAGTTAAAAGAAAAACAGGCTTGTGTTAGTAACCCCTTCTAGAAGGCATAATCGATTTAACAAATAATATTCTTATAACTAAGAGAAAACAAAACCAATTATAGATACTTATCTAATAGAGATCATAAAAATACTACAAAACTTTCAATAACAAAGTAATAAATTACTCCTCATCAAAAAATAAACTAAAATTAAAAATTAACAAAAATAATATAATACTTTCAACTTATACTTCAAACTTATACAAAAATAATATGTCGAACTATAAAAAGGTGATAAATCAGTTACAAATAGATAATCAAAATTATACCATTGAACAAAAAAATAATCATAAACCTATAATAAATCAAGTACGTATTAAGCATTTGAATTCAGAAGAAAAATATAGTTTACTAAATATATTAAAAAAATACAAAGAAGTATTTTACCGCAGGAAAATTGCGATTTAAGCTTTACTAACGCTATTAAACATCAAATCAGAATAACTAACAACATCCCAATTCAAGCAAAGAACTATAGCGTATGTTCACAAGATGGAATTCAAAAAACCGATTCAAGAGACGTTAGGCAATAAAGTAATACGTCATAGCAACTCACCTTATTCTGCCCGAGTCTGGATCCTACCTAAGAAGGTAGATGCCAGCGACAAACATAGATGGAGATTGGTAATTGATTATCGAAAATAGAATGAAATTATAGTAGACGATAAATTCCCAATCCCAAACATTGACGAAATTTTGGATAAACTTGGTAAATGTGACTATTTTACCACTTTAGGCTTAGGAAAAGGATTTCATCAGATTGAAATCGAAGAATTCATTCATAAAACATCTCTTAGTGTTGGAGATAGATACCATGAGTTCTTACAAATGCCTTTCGCCTTGAAAACGGCGCCAGTAACTTTCCAACGACTAATAAACAACGTTTTAAAAGATTACATAAATAAAATTTGCCTAGTATAATATAATAATTATGTATGATATAATAATTATAATAAAGATATAATGATTATAAAGTATGATATAATAATTTTTTAAACATTTGTATAAGTACAGCTGGACTCTTTAACAAAAATTATACAAAGATTTAGAGAAGTAAACCTCAAAATTCAAACGGACAAATCCGAATTTTTAAAAAGGGAAACAGAATTGCTTGGGCACATAGTTAGTGAAGAGGGTATAAAACCAAATCCGAAAAAGATAGTATGCGTTACAAAATTAGCTATATCTAAAACCCCGAAAGAAATCAAACAATTTCTTTGTTTGACGGGATATTACAGAAAATTTATTAAAAACTATTCGGCTATAGCAAAGTCAATGATAAAATATTTAAAGAAGGATTCTAAAATAAACATTTCAGACCCAGAAAATCTTAAAAGTTTTAATACCCTAAAACAAGTACTGACTTCCGATCCAATACTGGTATACCCAGATTTTAGAAATAATTCACTTTGACAACGGATGCTAGTAACTTCGCTCTAGGAGCAATATTATCCCAAAAGAACCATGCTATTTACTTCACAAGCCGTACACTTAACAACCACAAAATAAATTACAGCACAATAGAAAAAAAAATTGCTTGAAATCGTATGGGCAACGAAATATTTCAGAACATACCTATCCGGAAGGAAATTTTCGATCGAAACAGATCACAAACCACTAACCTAGTTATTTTCAGTCAAGCAACCAAATTCTAAACTAGTTCGATCGAGAATAAGACTATCACAGTTTGATTACACAATAAAAGACAAAAGGGAAGTAAAGAACGGATATAACTATGAATTATCTAGAATACCTCATATAGAAACCCACAATATAGAATCAAACTTGAACACTTGAGAATAAAAAACACAAAAATATTTAAGAATTATAGGAAAATAGTATGCTTAAAAAAATTAGATACGGAAACTGCATAACTATACTTAAAATTCATTTAAACCCAAAACAATTAAACGCAATTCTAATAGACGAAGAATTTTATCCTATTTTTGAGGAAGTCTATAACAATAATTTTTCAAACAATAAAGATTTTAAAATATTACGATGTCACAAAGAATTACAAGATGTTGAAGGCGAAAATAAATTAGTACAATTAATTGAAAAAGAACATAAAAACAGTAACCATAGAGGAATGTCGTAGGTTATGAAGAACTAAAAAGTATTATATATCACCAAAATTAAAATTAAGAATTACGGAATAATTATTAACTGTGCGATATATATGTTAGAAAAATACGATAGAAATCCACCAAAAATACCATTCAAAATCACCGAAACACCAGTGAGACCTAATGAAATAATACATATTGACGTATTTATACATTAGAGAAAAATTTATTCATGACAACTATTGACAAATTTTTTAAATATGGCCAAGCTTATAAGATATTACGCACGAAATCACAAAACTTTATTTCAAACAAACACCTTCAAAATTCTAAGAAAAAATATATGTATCGGAAAATTTTTAATAAATAAATTTAATTAATAACGAGGAAAAGTGCAGTAGAGTAGACTATGTCAACTCTGGGACGCCGTATGAACATAATATAACCTGTTTCTATATAACTTAATCATCTTTTAAACAATTTCAGAAGTTTTAGTACCGATGTTACAATTACCAAGATATATTGATGTAAATTGTGGAGTTGTATGATAGCTAACCAAATCTATTGCATCAACACAACCACACTTTATAGAAATTGTTGCCGTAAAACTTGATCTTCATATGCAATATTGCAGACGCCTAGATTCATTAATTTGCAAGAGGTGTCTGAACCGGCTGCTCTAGATCAATAAAATTTTACAAAAATTGTTGGCATGTAAGTCGACACCTCTTAAAAAAATTTCAGATACCTAGCTTCAATAGACACTGAGTTATTTTCATTTAAACATAGAAGTTGTATGGCAACTACCCAAACCTGTCGCCCCACCACAACCAAATTTTAACAGAAGTTGTTGCCATAAAACCTAATCATCATTTGCAAAATTTCAGACTTCTAGCTTCATTAAGTTTCAAGAGGTGCAAGAAGCCTGAGCCGGCTGCTCTAGACCAACCTAAGCTTATAAGAGTTCTTGGCATGTGACCTGACACCTCTTTACAAAATTTCAGATATCTAGCTCTAATAGACACTGAGTTATTTATATTTAAAAAGATAAATTGTATGGCAGCTATCAGAACCCGTCGGCCGAAAAAGCTGGATTTAAATAGCGAAACTAACAATTTTGCAAAAGTGACAGAAACAATTTTTTAGCTTCCTAGCTCCTTTATTTTTAAAGATATCGTGCGGACAAACGGACGGACGGACATACATGGCTTAATCGACTCAGAACTCGATTCTGAGCCGGTTCATACGTTTGACACTAGATCTAGCTCGAATCCTTTAAGGTGTCACAAATGTAATTGCAAATTTATTATGCCCTTGAATATAGTTCATACGGGTATTATAAAATTAATTTCATAATATGTACATATCATGCTCCCTACCTTCCATTGAGAAAACAAACTTTCAAACCTTTCTTTTAAAGTGAGAATATTCTAAATTAAATTTCCCACAACCCCACAACTTTAAAATTCTCGGAAACCAAGTAGAACATCTGTTCAGTCTAAAATAAAAGATTTGAGAAGAAAGATAACAATCACACAACTCGATTAACCATTAAAACTTAATTACAAAAAAAAGAAAATGTACTACCTGCAAAAACTAAAAACAAGAAAATTTATAGCACTAGGAAGCAGGAGAAATATAGTAATTGGAATGAAAAGAACGGTGTGCGATCTCACACCCCAATCTATACTACTGAGTGACATACAATGTTAATTAACGCTAAAGAAAAAACACATGATGATAAGGGACTTCAACAGTACAAACGGTACCACTGTAAATAAAAAGAAAATCATAGGCGTAACTAAACTAAACCATTTCGACATCATAGGGATAAATTAGTGCAACTTGATTGTGACCGTCAAAGGAATCAAATTTATAAAACAAATAGAAAATTTGTATAGAGTTATAATCACTAAAAAATAAATAAAATTTCTTGTCTCTTAAGTTCAAAATTTTAGATTCAATATTGATGTTGTGTTTGTTTTGTATTTGTTTACAGTTTTCAATCATGTCAATCATTCAAAAATCATGTACCTACATACTTAGTACTTACATACATAATATAGTTTGATAAAATAAAACTCCGTGTTTATTTCTGTTATATATAGTTGAGTTGTTCTTACAAACTGATTTTATTATTACTTATGTATTTCTAATTAAAAAAAAATAAAACAAAGGAGGAAATGCGCTGCGTAAGCAATCTGCATGTTGTCATTTCATTACAACGTGATACATGCCAGTATAAACACATACAAATACACAACAACTGTATTAGAATCATACGATTATAATCGAGTTGTTTGTTTCATATTCGCTTCTAAGAAATTTGATAATTAAATATAATTTACTGAGTTAATAAAATGTACAGATTGTACATGAACAAAATAATAAAGTACAGTTGCAATTTAATAGGAATTATCTAATATGCAGTTTGCTTATATAATAATATGTAAATGGATGTACATATGAATGAATGTACAATAATTTTTACGATTACCTAATTCAATGCTTAATTATTATTGATATTGAATAAAAAATAAGGTAAAATCTAAAACAACGGTTTTTAAAAGCGCATATTTCCAAAAGACAATACAAACTGTTTAGAATTGTGACTTGCACAAAAATTTGAAAATTTCATGTAAAAAGAAAAAAACGTGAAAATAGGACTTTTCTGGAAATTTGAGGGGCTGTAAGCCTGGAACCCTATATAACTAAGAAAAACCACGTAAAACTATATTTTAACACACGTAAAAATATATTATTGAACCTATAATTTTCATGTATTACCGAAGAAAAATTTTTACAGGTGCATAAGTTACAGGTGTCTAAAAATAGGAAATTTTAAATTTTTGAAGCGTATAGACTCTTAAAGGGGGTGCTACCAAAAAATTTTCTGAGGAAACTTATCCTAATTCTAAAAGTTTTTTCTTGTCTCAAAATTTCAGGTTCCTATCTTTAAGCGTGCCGGAGTTATGAAAAAAAATTTGGTTTAAAATAACGGCAAATTCAAATAGTAAATTACAAAATATTGCATAATTTTGATATTGTTTTATAGAGGTAAGAAAATTTCCTATTTTCTAATGTCTTTAGATTGTAAAACTACTACGGAGAGCCTGAGAATAGGGCTTTTTTGCAATTTTGGGAAGCTGTAAATTGGAACCCTAAACAATTAAAAGAAACCTTTGACACACGTAAAAATATATTACTGGAGCTTTAATTTTTATATCTTGCCGTAGTATGTATACAGGTGTCTAAGTTGGAGGTGTTTAAAAATAGCAAAAATTCAATTTTTGAGCCCTAATAGCTTATAAACAGGGGGTGGACCAAAAAAAATTTCTGAGCAAACATATACTAATTCTAAAAGTTCCCTCTAACCTCAAAATTTCAAGTCCCTATCTAAAAGTATGCCGGAGTTATGAAGCTAGAAAGATCATGCAAAATTGGGTTTTCACATAACGGTAAATTTAAATACTAAATTTAAAAATTATATATAATTTTGATATTGATTTATAAAGGTAAAAAAAATTCCTATCGCATTGCGTTTTCAGATTGAAAAAATGTTAAGTGCAACATGAAATATTCTCGTTTAAAAATAGGGCTTTTTCGATGTTTAAGGGGCTGTAGTATCCTAATGGATGCGGCTACATGAAAAAGTTGTTCCACAAAATTAATTTTTTTATGACACCTACCGATGGTTAAAATGTTTTTTTCTATCTTTAACGGTGTAGAAGTTTTGTAAACAGACGAACAGATAGACGACGGACAGAGTGAAACTAATGGGACATTTTATCAACATTTTTTTGGAAATGTGCTAAAAATGATGTTAAATTATTAGAAGTTATTTTGCTTTGATATGAATGTATGAAAATATATGTATGTATGTAAATTATTATTTTTGTATAATAGCGGTCGGTAAATGTGTTACCGTACCAGTGGTGGGGACAGCTGATTTTTTACCTTTATAGATCAATCAGGAATTTTTTACGTTAACTTTTTCTAATAAGTAATTATGTTTTCAAATTGATATACCTTTGCTAAAAATATGTGTAAAAACTGGATATGGATAAGAATGTAAGGGTTTCTGTTCTTTAAATAAGTATGTACTCATTTTTGATTAAATACTGTACAGAAATGTGAATATGTTTTCTAATTTAATTGATTGTGTTCATATAGTATTTTTAAACCTAAGCACATTATACATAATATAGTATGTACATATTTCAATGATATTTTTTGGCAAATATGTTATACATATCTTATATAGGTACACCACATGTTGGAATTGTTGGCAATGCATTCCTGAATGATGACATAATGATTGTCGTATGGACGAGATTATTTCTGTTTTTTTAATAACTGCCGAAAATGTTATGTTGTTAAAACTTAAACACAGTATTCTTAAGATACTCAATTAGATTATTTTAGTTACTATTATGTATTCGAAATTTGTATTCAAAGCTTTTTATGGAATATCAAAACAATATAGATAAAAGTAAATAGTGTTGGAAATATCTTTTTAATAAGAATAACGGAAATGGGTTAACATTGCGGAAATGGGTTAACGAACGTTAACAAAAATGTTGTCACAGGCTTTATTTAGAACCATAAATTCATCCTGCCAAATTAGATACAAGTTAGAAATAAAAAATTCTTTTGACAGTCTATCGTGCCTAAATGTGTTAATGTACCGCGGCAAAATTAATTTAATGAGTTTGTATGGCAAAGAGCAATACATGTGCAAATTTTCAATTGGTCAAATCGTTTAAGCACAACAACAAAAAAATGAGAAATTCCATGGCCTGAGGCCTTATGCTGAAACAGGTTTACGTATTCGTAACCAAATCAACTCAGAAAGCTTTTGTGATAAAGAGCTTCACTTTTATAAATTTCAACTTATTTGATCAAATCGTTTAATTGCGACAACAAAAAAATTAAAATACTTCATTGGGCCCAGGTGCCGAAACGGGTTAACGGATCGTAACCAAATCAATTGAGTGAGGTTCTGTGGTGAAAAGCCACATTTTAGCAAATTTTCATCTCAATTGGTTAGACTGTTTAAGCGCGACAACAAAGAAATTAAAAAACTTCATTAAGCCCTGGTGCCGAAGATGGATAATGCATAGTAACGAAACCAACTCAGTGATCTTCTGTGGTAAAGAGCTACACTTTTGTAATTTTTCAACTAAATTGGTGGACAGCGCGACAACAAAGTAAATTTTTTTTTTTTCATTCAAAAATATTAGAAATAAAAATTAATAAAACCTGTAAACAAATACAAAACAAATATAAGATTAATAGTGAATCTGCTAACAAAACTTTTACAGTTTGAATTTTGAGTCATCAACAAGGGAAATATGCATAGATATACGAGTAGGTATATTATAAATTTTTCATATAAATTAATTTGGCGTGTTATAATAATATGAATGATTTTGGACTTAAAAAAAATTAAATAACAGTTAAAGTTAGTTGCATCAAAAATGTTCTATGGCAAAGTTGTTGCTCTTTACTTGTGTAACAATTTTTTCTTAATAATTTTTCTCATAATAGGTATAATAGGTACAATAGGTATAGTTTTTTATTTTGTTGTAAGTAGTTTTTTGTAAAAGTATCAGAGTCTATATCTGGATCGATTTCGGATGGAATGTCTTCAAAAAAATGTATAAACTCTTCTTCAGACATTTTCTGTAAATCTGTTACTGTAAACTTTTTCATACCTACCGAAAAATGAAAAAACACAAAATGAAAAACACATTTACGTGGCGTCCTAGTGGTTTTCCCTATGAAACCACTTAAAAACATCATTACAAAACATATAATTTTTATCTCGTTAAAAAAACATTCAATAACATGAAAAAAAATACTTACCAGCCATTTTTATAAAGCACTTGTAATAAATTTGCAAAAATAAATCATACATTTTTTAATAATATTTTTTTTTCCTAAAAATTAACTTTTATTATAAGAACATCATCAAAACACTAACTCTATTTCAAAAATTTAAATATTGTGCGGAAAATATTACAATCTTCTCTGATTCGGCATAAATAAAAGAGTCAAATGCCTACTAGGTCTTTTAAAAATTTGAATTTAAAAGGTGGTTATGCTACGTAATCGCTATGGCCCAAAGGGTAAGGTAAGGGATAACATCAAAACTTTAAAGATGAAATTTCAAAAAACTCCGCTCAGTCGTTTAGGCTGTACGCGTGCCAACAGACATAACTACACACACACACCCACACCCACACACACACACAGACCGGACCCGAATATTTACCAAAATCTCGGGTACAAATTTTTAGAATGAAATCAATACCAATCTTGTACATTCATAATATATATTTATATAGATTTATAATAAAAAAAATAATTTAAATATTTAAGTAAAGTACATATTGGTTTTTTATAAGAACTAGAAAAAATTCCGCGATTCCGCGTACAGGCCAATCTAGCTGAATATAATATACTATATATATATATATTTATTTTTATCTAAACATTTAAAGAAAACTTTAAAATGTTGAAACTTGAAAACTCTCAAAATTTAAAGTCAAAAAATATTCAATTAAATCCCAACCCATATATGGGGTTTACCCCATATAAAAAATAATTGATGGAAAACTAAATATGTATGAATCGTGGAACAACAAAAAAATCATTTTTTATTTTATCTTAGTTCTTTTTTACTTTTAACATATTTGGCAGTCCCTCCGGAAATTAAAGGATGTTTATTTTAAATTTGTCTGATGTTTAAAAAAATTTCTATGTCTCACTTTTTGTTCCTTTTTTTTGTTTTATAATTTCTTATTTGAAGTTTTTAACATCTTTTGTATTTTGTACAAAACAAACATAAAAAAAGGGAACTCTGTATGCATGTGATGTTAGGCTCTTTGTTTTTGCAATGTCTGCCATTTTTTGTATTTTGTCCCAAAAAAGTTGTAAAGAATACCTTACTTTAAAAATGTTTCCGTCAAAGGTTTTTTGCTTTTAATTTTTTTTAATTGTTACAATTTTAAACAAAAGAATACATTATAACTACCTAAATACATATATGACTTTGAGAAAGTAAAACTTTTCATATAAGAATTTAAAAATTTGATGGGCTTCCGAAATAAAAACAAAAAATCTCTTGAATTGATGATTATTTTTATTTTAAGTAAAATCTTGTTGAATTATTTTATTGGTTTTATTATAAAGTGATAAATTAAATTACACAGTACTTACATATTTATTACAAGGTTCTTTTCACCAATTCTGTTTATCAACTCGACCTGATTATGTTTTTCTATATTAACTTCTAGTTCTTCTTTCTTATCCTTATAAAATTTCTAAACCTATTCTAGAGTTATTTGACAAGAACTTAAATCAGAATGTCTCTTGAAATTGAAATTATAAGAAAGCCAAATCAAAATATTATTATCGAAGATATGCTAAGCGATTTATTTCACAAAGTTTTTATCAAAAGTTGAAAAAAAATAAATAGATTTTTATTTACAATTTATACTCGTATGGTAATAATTATCTGTAATTTGTTCTAAATATATTATAAGGCTGTTTCCAAAAAAGTAGTTTGTTTCTTTAAAGTTTTCTTGTATTTATATATTCGTAATATTACTTTCTACTTTATTTAATTCCATAAAATATATATTACAATCGCTTTGAAAAACTTAATTTCTTTAGAGTTTATTTCAAAACACTTTGTTTAATTGATAACAATGTATTCCAAAATATGTTTTTCAAAGGATTTTAAAACAATGCGACATTTTATTTTTTGTTTCTTGATAAAAAGTAACAAATCAAGAAACAGTAGAAGGACATACGTTATCACCAGTTTCAGATAGTAATTTACTTTACACTCTTTTTCAATTGATTGAAAAAAGAATTTTTTTTTGTGATTGAAATTTGCATTTACTTTATATGGATGTATGGCGTGGCGAAGAATTATTTGCTATGAAAATTTTCTAAAACTTATACAGTAATAACAAAATAATATAAAGTATTAGGAAATCATATCATATTTATATTATTTATTAAAAAAACATCAGAAATAATTACACCATAGTAGATGGCTAGAGCAGGTTAATCTGCTCGCCTTTTTTTTGCCAGGGACGATGGAAAACATCAAAAGACACTCGCTATAGTAGTAGTAGTAGTCGCTATTTTACGAAAGATTGAACAGTATTACGTTTTTTTTGTGTTGAATTTTTGAATTTTTGCTAAATCATTATTTAGCTCACTAATAGTGAAATTCATAGGACGCTACAATGGTGATGTCATCTGCGAAACTATGGATTGGATTGGAGGTTATTGAAAGTTGGTCAATAATAAATATTAAAAAGAGAGTGGTAGATAAAATCGATCTCTGAGGGACATCAGCATTTATTTATTTTTTTATTTTTTTTATTTCATCATCTCCAAAGAGCACAATCGGTCGTATAGAGTATATATTATTATAAAAATCACAAAATACAAAATATAAATTTGTGCAAAAATTGTTTTTTTTTATATTTGTTATTAAGCTATAATTTACTTTTTAATTTAACAATTTAAATTATTATTATTTATTTTATTTTATTTATTTGTTATATTATTATTATTCACATATTTGATATTAAATTTAAATAATGTCCTTTTAATTTAATTTTAAATTTATTTATGTTATCGATTTCTTTTAACTCATCAGGTAGATCATTATAATTTTTATATGCTAAATTATGTATTCCATCGTGATTGTTGAACCTTATTTTGGATGATATGATTCTTATACTATCAGCTTGTCTATAGTATTTAATGTTATATTTACATTTGTGTTGATTTTATTTATAATTATTAAGTGTGTTTGGGTAACAAGTTTACTTTTTACCAAATCTTTTACTAGCAAAATTCTGAGCTTTTTATGTATTTCCAGTGTTGACGTTCTGACGTTTGTAGCCAGATAAAATTTTGATGGTTTTTTTTTGCAATCTTTGAAGCAGAGGTAAATCTTTACCAAAAGCATTTCCCCAAATATGAATTGCGTATGTTAATGTGAAGTGGTACATGCTATAATATAACTCTCGTTTGCTTTTATACGGAATTATATCCCGGATCGCTCGAAATATTTCTGCAATTTTGCTTCCCTTTTTCAATTGTTCAGAAATTTGTGGTTCCCAATTTAACTTTTCGTCTAATATAATACCTAAATTTTTATAATTTTTTACTTTTTCTATCTCAAAATTGTTTAATTTAATGTTAATATTGGACGTAATTCTTTTTTGAAACAACATGTACTTGGTTTTCTTTGAGTTTATTGTTAATTTATGTCTATTCATCCAGGAATTTATTTTCAATAAATCTTCATTCATTACATTTTCCAAATAGCTATATGAAGCAGCTTGTTATACAATCGCTAGATCATCCGCCTACATAAACGAATCTCGATATATATCTACGCTCAGTAGTTCGTTAACATAGTAAGTAAACAAAGTTGGGCCAAGCCTTGTATAACACCATAATCGGTACTTTGGATTTTACTTCTTTTTCATACTTCATACTCAGCATATTAAATGCGATCCGACAAATAGCTTTTAAACCACAAATATTCATTTCCTCTAACTCCCAGTTCATATAGTATTTTTAAGAGTCTGTTTCTACCAATAGAATAAAAAGCTTTCGCTAGATCAAAGAAAACTATTGCTACTTTTTTGTTATTGTCAATTCCTTGATGAGTTTTAGAAACACAATCAAATAATATTGCTTGTGTGTTTGATTGTTTCTTAAATTGTTATTATAAAATTGTCAGATGAATATCTTTCAACAAGTACCCGAATCATGCTATTTGAAAGGAAATCTCCAACCTATTTTGAAAAGACTCTACCTTATCCTAATACTTTGCATTTTGCTAATAAAGCATCATGCCAGAGAAATATCCAGAGGCACTACATCAGACTGACTCACTCATCAAACGTAAGTCATGAGATCGCCGGTTGAACAGCGGGCTCTGAACTCGTATTGTCGATCATAAAGCAATTCTTTACGTACCAGATATTTCAAAAACTTTTATTTTATTATTTTCTCCATTACTTTGGAAAGAACCGGAATCTGATACAATTCTGTTGTTAATATCAACAAGCGGAGAAATATAAAACCCGCTAAGTTCCTCTTTTAAGCTTTTTGCAAAATGTCCAAAAAGTTTTGTTATTCTTAGGTGGATAAGTTTCCGTATCAGCTTTAGGTTGAATAAGAAGTTTTGTCTGCTGATAACTCTCTTGCATCTGTTCCAAACCAGTATATAGTTTGTACTGAGAGCCTCCGACCTATTGCTTTGGTAAGGTTTAAAAATCTCCTCCTTTTCAAGAACGGCTTCACTACAGATGCGATTAAACCCAGATTTGGACTTCCGTTTAATAATTTTCGTGGAGTGAGGTATAATAACCTCATTCTAAGTAAAATTGTTTCACAAATCGCATTTGCAGCAGGGTCGATATTCTTATCGTGGAAGTACAATGACCAATCAAAGAATATGAAAAAGTTGTTACGACCATCCCACTCCGCATGACTATAGCGCCATGCTAATTTTCTGGGAGGAATACTTTGACTGGTGATTGCGCCTACCCTGAAACATAATGTCAGAACTCTAAGAGACTAGCACAGGTAGAGAGAGAATCTAGACTAGCGCAACCAGAGAGGGAAATAAAATTATGTAAGATTAAAATATGTGCTTTGCTTGAGTGAAGTAAGATGGGACCACTTTGGAGAGCTAAATACAGTAGAAAACAATCAATTCAGGGAGCAATAACAGGGCCTGAGAATATGGAGTAGGCCTAATCATATGCAAGGAATTGAAATTATTATAAATTGGAAACCATTATATGAAGGAATAATCACACTAAGGCTAAACTGTAGAATAAAGTGAGTCACTGTAATACAATCCTATTCGCCCACATAAATATCAGAAGTACAAACTAAAGATGAATTCTATACGCAATTCGACTCAGTGTTATGCAACACACCGCAATCAGATATAATAATACTCATGGGCGATTATGATGTAATTGGAGCTAGAGAGGCGACAGAGGAGTGTACTGTTACGAGACACCAGGGACTAGGTCATATAAACAACAACGAAAAAGCTTCACAGATTTATGATGAATCCACGAATGGTGATGTCGCTAATTAATGATGATGACGTACAATTAATCTGGAGGAGCAATAAAAAGAAAAACACTAGATATATCAAAAGTCAAACAAAGCCAGACAATGAAAATTGAATTTCAATCAAAAATAAATGGAATATCACAAGAACAATCAATTAGTTAACAAAATTGGCATAAGTTATATCACAATACAAGAAAGGAGGTACTTCGAGAAATTAATAAAAAAAAGTAAAACCTAGATATCTTAGTGGACATAGAACCTGCTAAAATCCCTGCATAGAACCAGCAAGATCCTGCTAAGAAAGAAACTAAGACCATCCCTTCTGACAAATATCAAAAATAATCTTCAAGTGCAACACAGAATCATCTGTAAGGAAATAAAGAAGGCAGCTAGAGAAGATTAAATGAAGTTCTATAGTGTAACGGCCCACAAAGCACAACAAGCCGCAAACCAAAATTACTCCAAACAACTCTACAAATACATGAACACCCTCACAAATAAAGATCCTAATAAAGAATACCCAATCAAAAGCCAAAATGGTTTGAGTCTCACATCCGCCAGGGAACAAATGTCAAGATGGAGATAATGCTTTAAAAAGACGAATTAAGAAGCCGAAGAAATATCAACCATAAACAGTGAAAAATATAACAAATTTTCAAGAAACACTAATATTAGCATAAACGCTCCTCCTTCAATTAAAAAAATGCAATATGTCATTAAGAAACTTAAGTCCAGAAGGAACAGATGGCATTCCGGCAGAATTCAGTTTTAGGTCAAAAAAGCTCAAAAATATTACAAACAATCTTAGCAAGTATCTGGGAATGAAAAGAGGTATATCCACATTTGAAAACCGAAATTATCGTAAAATTACCAAAGAAGGGTAATTTTCTAAGTGAATGCAGTAATTAAAGAGGTATAACCATCTAAAATGCGTCAGTAAAAATAGTAGCATCGATAATACACTCCGGATCGCGGATCACCTCGAAAGCACTTCAAAAAGGGAACAAATTGAATTCAAAAGAGGACACAGTTGTATAGAATATGTAGATTCTCTTAGAATTATAATTAAGCAACCTATAAAATTCAATTCACCTCTAAACATCGCCTACATAAATTTCACGAGAGCATTCAACACTGTAAAAAGACGCGAAATATGGAGGACATTAGAAGAAAGATCCATACCTGGCAAAATACTGAGGTTGCTTAAGGCCATCTGCAAGGATGCAGATGCCCAAATACCCCATCACGGAAAACTGAGCATAAAACTGCAAAACGGTGTAAAGCAAGACTGCCTATTCTCCTCTCTCCTATTCAACGTGGTGTTAGATACAGCTATGAACAAAACTAACAGCGTAACTAGAGGAGTTATAAACTGGTACAAACAAACAAGCTGCAGGATCTAGACTACGCCGACGACGTATGTCTCCCATCGTATTCTCACACCAACATACAAAATAAGATTGACGAACTTGCAAGGAATGATGTTAAAGCCCGCCTTGAACATGATAAAATCAAAAATAATGAAAATAAACACAACTAACACCACACCGATAAAAATATATGATATACCATTAGAATATGTATCCAAAGACAATTATCTAGGCTCCACAATCACAGATTTTTGCGCATAATATGGAGAATATTCTATAGCCAAAACGGATTTCAAACAACAATTTATGAATTATGACCAAACAAAATCCCATAAAGCTGATCACTAAGGAGAAAAATATAAATGAATCAGTTAGGCCCCTAGGAAAACTCTTCGATAGCGAGAAAGGTCGGCGATTGAGTTATAAAGGAAGAAGGAAAGTGGGAAGGCCTAAAATCAAGTGGAGGAGGACAGTAATAAACGAAATAGAAGAAACAGGGGAAAACTGGTCACAAAAAAAGTTGCTAGCACAAAATAGAATTAGATACAGAGACTTTTTGGAAATACTATGCTTTCCAAGAGAGTGAAAAATGAAAACAAAAAAAATTTTATTTGTGCTAATGTAAAATATGGTGTAAACTAAAATATGGAAAAATATTTCCATTTATACAAAAATAATAAATTCATATAAAAATACGAGGAAGAATACAGTTGCCTTTGTCAACTCTTAGATACCCGTACGAACCGTTAGTATGTTCACAGCCTGTCACTCTGCTTACAATATTATTTTTTTAATATTTTAGTATTTTAAAATAATTTGGGTGAATTTTATAATTTCTAGTACTACGGGTTGTACATATATTCAAACTATATGTTTATATGAACATTCTTCAAAAGCAGATTTTAACCTTCCACATAACGATTATCAATCCAAAACTTTTTCAAATATTCTATAGTACCATTTAATACTAAGCGGTAAATGTATATTAAATTTTCTTAGTACAAAATAATAAATATAATTTTAAATATTATATTATTTTATATTTAAATATTCCATTGACAGAATAATTTCTTATAAGTACAATAAAATACATATATGTATGTAAATACAGCGCTATATAATATACATCTATACTCTTATCATTCATCCATCAGTGACATACGATACGATATGTAAATAAACATGATATTATATAAGTATGTATATATATCAATATCATATAAATAAAAATTCTTCAAGCAACCGTTATGTTGTTTATTTATTTACATTTTTTTGTACTGCGCATTATATCCTCAACAATTTCAAATTATCGAATAAAACAAAATGCAAAAAATTTGTTGAAGAAATTTGTTAGAAAATTTGAAAAAATCAAGTAACACTTTCGTCAATTATAAAGTAACCCTATATTATTAAAAAAAGTTGTTAACAGAAATAAGAGTATAATGTTGAAGCTTTAATTTTTGTGTATTACTTCAAAAAAATTTTAACAGGTGTTTAAAAATAGGAAATTTTCAGTTTTTGACCCCTTACAGGTCCTAAACGGGGGGTGATACAAAAAAAATTTCTGAAATGACTCATACTTATTTTTAAAGATCGAACTTCTATCAAAATTTCAAGTTTCCAACTTAAACCGTTTAGAAGATAGAAGGGTTAAAGGGCAAAATTTTAGTTTCGCATAACGGTAAATTAAGATACCTTATGCCACAACCATATATTTATTGTATATATACTTTTAAACCTAATAAAAGCAGTAATTATTTGCCGTTTTCAAAATGAAGATATACCTTATACAACTTGTGCTATAGCAATTAAATTAAATTATTAAACGAGGAAGAATGCAGTTGACTTTGTCAACTCTTAGATACCCGTACGAACCGTTAGTATGTTCACAGCCTGTCACTCTGCTTACAATATTATTTTTTTAATATTTTAGTATTTTAAAATAATTTGGGTGAATTTTATAATTTCTAGTACTATGGGTTGTACATATATTCAAACTATATGTTTATATGTACATTCTTCAAAAGCAGATTCTAACCTTCCACATAACGATTATCAATCCAAAACTTTTTCAAATATTCTATAGTACCATTTAATACTAAGCGGTAAATGTATATTAAATTTACTAAGTACAAAACAGTAAATATAATTTTAAATATTATATTATATTATATTGAAATATTCCACTGACAGAATAATTTCTTATAAGTACAATAAAATACATATATGTATGTAAATACGGCACTATATAATATACATATATACTCTTATCATTCACTCACTAGTGGCATATACGATATGTAAATAAACATGATATTATATAAGTATGTATGTATGGATATCAATATCATATAAATAAAAATTCTTCAAGCAACCGTTGTGTTGTTTATTTATTTACATTTTTTTGTACTACGCTTTATATCCCCAACAATTTCAAATTATCGAGTAAAACAAATGCAAAAAATTTGTTGAAGAAATTTGTTAGAAAATTTGAAAAAATCAAGTAACACTTTCGTCAATTATAAAGTAATCCTATATTATTAAAAAAAGTTGTTAACAGAAATAAGAGTATAATGTTGAGGCTTTAATTTTTGTGTATTACTTCAAAAAAAAAATTTTAACAGGTGTTCAAGTTACAGGTGTTTAAAAATAGGAAATTTTCAGTTTTTGACCCCTTACAGGTCCTAAACGGGTGGTGATACAAAAAAAAATTCTGAAATGACTATTTCTGAATTTTCAAAGATCTAACTTCTGTCAAAATTTCAAGTTTCCAACTTAAACCGTTTAGAAGATAGAAGGGTTAAAGGATTTTGCAAAATTTTAGTTTCGCATAACGGTAAATTAAGACACCGTATGCCACAAATATATATTTAATGTATATATACTTTTGAAGTCAATAAAAGTAGTAATCGTTTTCAAAATGAAGATATACCTTATACAACTTGTGCTATAACAATTTAAATATAGAGCTTTTTTGAATTTTTGGGGAGCTGTAGCTCCGTAACGGGTGAGGCTAGAAAAAAAAGTTATTAAAAATAAAATTAATATTTTTGTGACATCTATCAGCGGTTAAAATTTCATAGCTCTATTTCAAAAAAAATGTGGGGATCTAAAAGTTAGGTGTTCGAGAGCTATCCTAAGTTTTGGTCCAAACTCAACCAAAAAAAATAGGAAACCTACAAATTACTCCCAGAATATTTTGTGTAAATTTCAAGATTCTAGCTTTCTTAGTTTTTGAGTTAGCGTGCTGACGGACGGACGGACGGACATGGCTCAAAAGTCTTAGAATATTTTTCTGATCCGATCCATACCTTTGAAGGTATATCTAGCTCGCTTATTTCGAGGTGTTACAAACGGAGGAGTAATTTTATTATACCCGATCCTATCGTACGGATATAAGTATAGAGCTTTTTTGAACCTTTGGGGAGCTATTGCTCCGTAACGGGTGGGGCTACAAAAAAAAGTTATTTAAAATAAAATTAATATTTTTGTGACATCTATCAGCAGTTAAAATTTCATAGCTCTATTTCAAAAAAAATGTGGGGATCTAAAAATTAGGTGTTCGAGAGCTACCCGAAGTTTTGGTCGGAACTCAACCAAAAAAAATGGGGAACCTACAAA
Source organism: Poecilobothrus nobilitatus (assembly GCA_947095535.1). Taxonomy (NCBI): domain Eukaryota; kingdom Metazoa; phylum Arthropoda; class Insecta; order Diptera; family Dolichopodidae; genus Poecilobothrus; species Poecilobothrus nobilitatus. The sequence continues at coordinate 79,053,296 of OX352772.1, read as the reverse complement.
TTGCTGCTAGAATATTTTGTGTAAATTTCAAGATTCTAGCTTTTTTACTTTTTGAGTTAGCGTGCTGACGGACGGACGGACGGACATGGCTCAATCGACTTAGAATTTTTTTCTGATCCGATCCATACCTTTGAAGGTATATCTAGCTCGCTTATTTCGAGGTGTTACAAACGGAGGAGTAATTTTATTATACCCGATCCTATCGTACGGATATAATGAAAAACATTATACACATTAAAAATTGAATGATTTTTATTAAATGCTTTTATATTAACTCGCGGGTCCCGGTGACATTTTTCTGTCTGTCACGCACTGTCTGTCAAATCTCGTAAAGTACAAAAAAAGGAGGATTAGTTTATATAGTTGTGTAAGCATTAATTCCACACTTCTTTGTCACCAGTAACACAACACTGTTTATAAGCTATTAGGGCTCAAACATTGAAAATTTGCTATTTTTAAACACCTATTATTTGTGTATACCTATTTATTTTTAAACACCTTGCTATTTGTAAATTAGGCCTCTGTACACATTTTACTTCGGCAAGATATAAAAATTTAAGCTACAGTAATATATTTTTACGTGTGTTAAAGGTTTCTTTTAGTTGTTTGGGTTCCAGAGTTACAGCTCCTCAAAATTGCAAAAATGCTCCATATATATATATATCAGGCTCTATGTTATAGTGTTGCAATCTAAAACCGCCAAAAGACCGAAATTTTTATTGTATACATAAAATAATATCAAAATTATGCAATATTTTGTAATTTACTATTTATTTACCGTTACGTGAAAACCACATTATACATGAAATTTTTTTTTTTTTCATAACTCCGGCACGCCTTTAGATAGGAACCTGCAATTTTGAGACAAGAAAGAACTTTTAGAATTAGTATAAATTTGCTCAGAAAATTGTTTTGCACCACCCCCTGGTATTAGGGTTGGGTTAGGGTTTAAGAGCTATTAGGGTTGAAAAATTGAAAATTTGCTATTTTTAGGCACCGGTAACTTAAGCAGCTGTACAAATTTTTCTTCGGTAAGACATAAAAATTAAAGCTCCAGTACTATATTTTTAAGTGTGTTAACGGGTTTTCATACTTATATAGGGTTCTGGACTTACAGCCCCTCAAAATTCAAGAAAAGTCCTATTTTCACATACATATTTTCTTATTACAAAAAATTTCTTAAATTTTCAAATTTTTGTGCAAGTCACAATTCTATACAGTTTGTATTGTCTTTTGGAAATGTGCGCTTTTAAAAACCGTTGGTTTACATTCTACCTTGTTTCTTTTTAAATTCAAATTAACTTATCTTGCAATGTTTGTCTCACTAAGTTTAAATTGCTTGCTTTAGTAAAAAATCAGCTGTCTCCATCACAGAACCAATCGTTATTACACGGAAAGTATAATGCGAAATTTCATAGATTTTTCGCATTATACCTAGCTAATTTATATCAAAGCAAAATGACTTCTAACATCTTCTCTATATTTAACAAATTTTTTTTGATTCAATAACAAAGGCAATGAATTAATCGTAAAAATATGTAAATCCTTACATAGATCCATCCATGAGTATGCAGATATGTATATAATTTTTTTTTTATTCAAAAATATTGTAAACAAATTTATTTAATATATTGTAGGTATATATGCACATATGATGGTACAAAACAAATATAATTTTGTATGTATATATAATATATACATACATTAATATTGAATATGATAACAAAATTTTGCAATTTGAATGTTGCGTCATTAACAAGAAAATGTGTGCATAGGTATATAAATTTTTAAACCAAAGCTTATCAATCCGAGATATTTACGTCAAAACTTTGAATATGAAATTTTTTCAAAAAATTCCGCGAGGTCGTTTAAGTTTTGCATGTGAGTAGTATGTATGGCACTTGGACCTGGGAATTCTGTGCGAAAAATAGATAGCAATGATTATGCAAATGTGCCCACGACAAAGTTGTTTGCACTTTTAAGGAATGTTGTTGGCGAGTGCGCATGTTAATGTTAATAAGTTTTATGCTAATGAGCTCACGACAAAGGTGTTTGAACTTTTAAGGAATGTTGTTCACGACAAAAGTGATTGAACATTAAAAGAATGTCGTTGGCGCCTGTGCATATAGAAAAGTTGTTTATTGTTTATTTTTTGTTTTTTCTTGTTAGTAATTTTGAAGGTCAACTGATTAATGTAGAACAAGTAAGTGCAACGATGTTGTTGTAATAGTATAGTAACATAGATTATATTAAATAATAAGAATTTATTTTATTTTTTAATAAAAAAATTTCACGGCCAACCAGTTATTGTAATATAATATTAACGCAAAAATGCAGTTGTTATATATTCTATTCCAAGTATTTGTCGAATAGAGTTAAAATAATAGCTCATCAGTCCATCGTTAGACCAATTCTGAGTTATAGATGCGCCATTTGGTACAATGTAAGCGCTTCCTTAATGGAAAAAATAAGGATTTTCGAAAGAAAATGTTTAAGGTCATGCCTTGGAGAATACCGTAAAGAAATAGAAAATACTAATCACTATCTATCAAACAAATATATGTACAATAAAGCAGCTATCATCCGCATTGATGATTTCAATATTTCACTAATAAGAAACCATTTTCTTAGATCACATAGCTAATAGTTTTAGTTTTAGACAGAGTCATAGCTAATAGTTTTATTTGCCATGCCATATACCCTGACAACTCATATATAAAAACAACACTAAGTACTGGTTTTATTCCACCTGAAGCCTTTTTGTTCCTTGATAAACATAATTATTTTCAAAATATAGATAAAGTCCCGATATTTTATCATTTCAATAGAAGAGCGACAAACAAAAAAATAGAATTGAATATTAACCAATTAAATTTCACTGATCTGGTATTTAATACGACAATTTCCGATACGGATAAAAAAAAATCAATAAATAGAAACTGTTTTTGGTAGCTTGAATCTACTTAAATATAGGGGCATAAGTACACTCATTCATATTTTAACATACCCCTATCCCGTTTCCTCATTTCCTTTCCCATCCCCCGTCTAGTATTAAGTTTTAGATATAATATTAAAAATTAGATAATTAAGAATTGTTTTTTTCCGCTTTTTTAAATTCAAAAAGAAATAACAAATTGATCTGACTAATTTCAGATTTGTAAAAAAAAATAAAATTATAATAAATATAAAAAATATAATAATTAATTAGAGTTAAGTAAGTAATTTAGAGATCTCCATTGTGGGACAGTTTATAACTTGTATACAAGAAAATAAAAAATGTAAGTTATAAGTTTTTTTTATGTGAAAATTTCTAACTTTTGTACATGTAATAAAATTAATAAAAAAAAAAACTTAAAAAAAAAAAAAAAAATGAAGTTGTTATTATTTTATAAAATAAATAAAATGCAGATATTGATAACAAAGTATCTTAGTTTTAAAGTAATATAAAGTAAAGGATGTATGTATAAAATCGTGAGGATTTATTGTGTTCTAGAAATATAAAATCGTAAGGGGGGAAAAAAAATTGTACTTAATGATTAATTGTTATGTTTAAGAAAAAATATTTTTAATTAGAACCACATATTTTTTATGTTCTTGCAAATTACTTTGTATTATGCAAATTAGAGGCATATTAAAAAAAAAATATGATAAATAATTTAATTTAAATTAAGTAAATTAAGTTTGATATATTATTTTTATTTACTAAAGAATTGTGATCTTTATCAAAATTAAAAAAAGAAAAAAATTGGTTACATGTTTACTGATTTATTGAGAACTATATATAGAAACTACATATAATATAAAAAATGAAATAGATTAAAAAATAGGTAAAATTTTTAATAAAAAACAAAATAACTTTAAACTTTACATTTTATTTTTTTTTTATAAAACCAAAAGGTACAGAAGAATAATCTTTATTAAATTTGCGTTTTTCAGATTTTATTTTATATGTTTTTATTGTTTTGCTGTTCTGCTTCTCAAATTTTTTGATAAAATGCAAATACCATCCTTCTCATTTGTTAAAATCATTTCCCTAATTTTTTTCAAAATTTATTATTTTTGAGGAATCGTAATTTAGTCTTATCCCTTTTACTTTACAAACAGTCTTTTCAGTTTGAGTTTTAGTGGAAAATTGAGCATGTATCAACGATATTAGATTTTGAATATACCTTATTATATTTGAAAGATGTAGTGTTATGAAATTAATCTTTTTTTTAGGGTATGGAATGTTAAAGTAATATGAGAATTTATTTACAGTAATGTGCAATAAGTGGTTAACCTTGAAATTAGTATTATTGCAATTTTTTATGTGTTCATAATAACAAGTAACTATGGAAACCTATGCTGAGACTCTTATAAGAAAAATCTTATTCAAGATGATAAGTCACTGTAACGAAGTGGAGGAAAACATTAAAAATTGTGAAGCAGATATTAAAAATTTCGAAAAACTCTTATCATCTGCCCAGAAAACAGGGACAAAATTTCATTTCAGATTGAACAAACTGAAATCGTTTGCTCGAATGTTAAATGGATTCAAGTTTTTTAGAAATGGTGGTGAATCTGACGCATCATCTTCATCATCATGTCAATGTTTGGTGTGGGAAGATCTACCACATTCAGCTTTAAAAAACAGAATTCTATCAGGAGTAATTACTAACTTATATCAGAAATTATATATATACATATAGATAACGCAAGTAGAACAAAAAATCTCTCACAACAATTTTTTTTTTAATTTGTAGTAATTTAATTTTTAATGTAATTTTTTGCAAGTTCATATTTAAGGCTTTGATGTAAATATCTCGGATTGATAAGCTATTGGAGCAAATCGGACAACCGTAAGTGGTTTACTTGTGTACTTTTTAAGTGTTTTACGAATCGTAACAGAAAAAATTTATGAGAAAAATTATTAACAAAAAGTTGTTACACAAGTTAAGAGCAACAAATTTGCCCTAGAACATTTTTTGATCCGACTAACTTTAACTTTTATTTAATTTTTTTTCTAAGTCGAAATTTCATACATAACACTCTACAAATTAGTCTTCCATTAAAATTCATCATACTATTTTCGCATGTGGCGCAGATTCTACCTGATTTGCGGGAATCTGATTTTATATTTTGAAACATTCTAAACAGAGGATGAATATATTATAATATGTTCATGCTAATGAAAGCAAAAGAGATGGAAAAGATAATAAAAATATGTATGTAGATAGATAAAAGAGTCTGAAAAATAGAAAATTTTAATTATAAGTTTTGCAACAAGTTAATGAATAAAATAATTGAGACAAGCAAATAAATTTGGAAACAAATTCTAAACAATTATAAAAAAAATGTTTTCTTACTTTTTGAATAGAAATTATGTTCCAACTTCTTGATTGATGAATGATTAAGAACAAAAGAACTTGTGCATATATATTTCGCATATGTATATGAACTTAACTTTAACTTTTTATTAAACTTGTAAAACAATTTTTAATTTTTCACTTCTATAAAAAAATTAACTAATTTTAATAAAAAATTCAAGTTAAACATATTGGATAAGTTACCGCTCAAATTTAAATTTCAATTTTCTTTATAAATTTCTTACGTTAAAATTCTTTTAACCCATAATACCAGAAACTATATTTTGAAAGGTAATTTCATGAAAAAAGCACAAGTCAACTAGGGTTAACAGTCACATATTTTTACCGACCGCATACATTAATGTATAAGGTAAGTATTAGTTTTTTACGATTTCGTAACAGAAAAATTTTATCAGAAAAATTATTAAGAAAAAGTTGTTACACAAGTAAAGAGCAACAATTTTGCTATAGAACATTTTTTGATCCGCCTAACTTTTAGTTTTATTTAATTTTTTTTTTCTAAATCCAAATTTTTTACATAACCACTCCATATGAATTTATATGAACAATTTTTTTTTGTTTATCTTTTTATTTCTAAAAATTTATATACATATTATGTATGTAACGGGTTTTCCAATTTGAGTGATATGATTTCTTTTCAAAAAAAAACACACTAATTGTTAACGAAATTCAAATGTTTTTTATTTAATGTGAAGTACAACCGATACAATTAAGTTCTGAATAAAACGTCATTTAAATGGCCTCCACGAATTCTTTTGCAGGAACGAATTCGATAACCGAATTTTCGAGAACTTTTTCCACTAAATCAAGTCGTATGCCATAACAAAACTGTCAATTCTGGTGCGAAGAAAATCCACAAATTATTCATGAACAACCATTACATTCTCCTAAATCCTGAATCAAATGGAGAAAGGATACCAAGTTGATGCAATTTACACTGATTTTAGCAAAGCTTTCGATCGTGTAGATCACTTCACTTTGCTAAACAAACTATCAACTTTTGGCATTTGGGGTTCATTTCTTGAGTGGCTTAACTCTTATCTTTCAGAAAGAACTCAAAATGTTAAATTTCAAGGTGTATTATCTAACACAATCGGAGTTACTTCCGGTGTTCCACAAGGAAGCCATTTAGGCCCACTTAACGTATTTATCTCAGATCTTTCAGAATATCTATGCAATATACCTCACATTTCGTTTGCTGATGACCTAAAAATATATCAAGTTATTAAAGATAATTCTGATGCAGCTATACTTCAGTTAAGCTTACCAGTATTACAAGCTTGGTGCACGAATAAATTGGAGCTCAACATACAGAAATGTAAGGTTATAAGCTTTACGCGAAAACGATCTTCTTTGATATACGATTACAAAATAGATAACGTAACTTTGGAAAGGGTTTTTAGCATTAATCTTCACTATGACCAATTAGTTTCAAAGGCTAATAAAATGTTAGGTTTCATTAAGAGAAGAGCTAAAGAATTCAGTGACATAGCTGTGACTAAATCTCTCTATTGTTCGCTAGTTCGATCTATCTTAGAATATGGTAACGTTATATGGAATCCAGCCTTTCAAGTTCATTCTAATAGAATCGAATCAGTACAAAAGCAATTTCTTTTATTTGCATTAAGAAATCAATATAATCCTTCTGATTTTGCTAATCTTCCTAGTTACTCTACAAGACTTAATTCATTAAACATGCTTTCTTTATCTTTACGTAGACAATTATTGTCTTCATGTTTTACTTTTGATATTTTGAATAATAGTATTTCTATCCAATCTCTTACTAACAAGTTTAGACTTAACGATAGTCTTAGACAAACTAGAAATACTAAATTTTTAATGGATTACAAACACAATACAGGGTACGGAAGAAATGAACCGATCAATAGATGTTGTACTACTTTTAATAAAATTAGTCACCTTTATTCTACATCCATCTCCAGAATTACTTTCAAACACATTTTACAACAACATTTTTCCACTTTAATGACCTCAGACAATTAATTCTTACCTAGGCAGTTATTCATTTATTTTTTTTAATTATAACATAATTTAAACATAACACACTTATTGTAATACATTAAAATACAATAAATCGGTTTATGTTTTTTATTTAGATCATTTTTTTATTTTTGTATATTTTATAAATTGTAATTTAACGCTTTTAAGTAATATTAAAGAAAAAAATCATTTTTTCAATTTTACTACTTTTTAATAATAAGATATCCAATTACATTTAATATGTTACAAAAAAAAAAAAATTGCTTGTTACTATATGTATGAAATGTACAGATATCATGGGAGAGGTACGAATGCTCGTTTCTCAAAATCTCGTTTTATCAAAATCTCGTTTTTCAAAATCTCGTTTCTTAAAATCTCGTTTTATCAAAATCTTGTTTTATCAAAATCTCGTTTTTTAAAATCTCGTTTTTTCAAAAATCTCGGCAAATCTCTTTTTTTTTTCAGAAAATACAGAAAACATAAAAAATTGTAATTTTTAATTTTTATCGAAGAATATTTTATTTTTTTCATCCAAATTAAACAAATTTTATAAAATAAAAACATTTTCTGTATATAAAAAAAATAAAATAAAACAGTTATAAAGAATTGTTATAAAAATTTCAATGTAATATTTTATGTTTTGCGCTATTTTTTTTAGAAAATCCAATTTATCCATATGTTTTCTTTTTTTTATTAGTGTTTCAATTTTTTAATTTTTTCTTATTGTGGCTGTTTTTTTTTTGTAAACGCTGTTCTCCACCCTCCATTCTATCAATTCTCGACATCGATATCAATAGCTCTTTGTTCATTTCTGAAATAAGTTTGTATAATCCAATGTGCCGTTTTCCAATTACATTCTATTAAAATGTATAAAACATATAGTTAATTGTTTTAGTATTAATTCAATTCATCATCAATTCTTTATTTACCTGAAGGCGACGATGCCAAGCTTCAACGTTATTTTGTGTTCTCGGAAAATATAGTGTCTCGGATCCAGCAACAGACCAATATGAGCCGGGATATTTCGGATTAACAATTTTCTCGATTGCGTTTTCAGAAAAATTACCTTATATAATTTTCAAAAAATTATATAATTTTTTTGAAAACAATCGAAAATGGATTTGGCATTTTTATCTGTCTTTAAATTATTATTCAGAACAGAATAATAATCTAAGATTTCATTCTCAGGCACGAATGCTAAACTTTTAATCATCCGAATTTTCAGATTGAAATTTTCATTTTGACCATATTTTTTTACAAGGTGGTTTGATTGAACTCTTCTCCAAATAATTTGCCCGAAATGAAAAAGGCAACCTTTAAATTCAGATGACGGAAAATGAATTTTCGCAGCAGCAACACTGGCTTTCTCAAAATCTGCTATGATTCGTTTAGGATTAAGTGATATATTGAATTCATGACTCAGCTGAGTAAGTTTGAAAAAAAATGCTTTATAAGCCTTTGCACTTTTTGAGCTCATTAAGCAAAACACTAGTGGCGAAATTTCGGTGTTAATTCTGCCATGGATAGGAAAAAGTTGACGCATAATTCGTGGCATTATGTCAAAAGTACCGTCCATCAACCAACAGTCTGCCTGTGACAAACGTGTTAAACTTGATTTTGTGCCTAAATAAACAGAAATTGCACACAATAAGGAAAGGAAATAAATAAAAATTATTTATTGTTTTGAGTCTTGGCGAATTAGACTAACATTAAATTTTCATTATCATTAAATTTTTTGATAATTTAATTTAATTTTAATGATAATTAAAATTGATTTTAAATATTTATAATTAAAAAAATTAAGGTTAATTAAAATTGTCTTTCATTATGTAAAGATCTAAAAATAAAGAAAATAAATATAGATCAAAAAATAAATGAAATAATTTCTAAAGAAATTTTACATTTTTTAGATTTTATTTCATTTTTAAATTTTTTTTTTTTTTTTTATTGATGTTATTTCGCAAAGCCATATAATTTAATCATTTTGATAAATTACCTAATATGATATTCTTTCCACCATTAAAATCATCTTCTGAAAGAACAAATAATCCACCTTCTAAATATTTTAGGTGTTCTGGTATTACGATGTCATTAATACTAGTGGGTTCCTTTACAGCCGAAACAGAACGCGCTTTTGTAATTCTTTGTTTGGCTTTGGCTTTTTCTGGAGGCAAGTAAATGCGACAATTTGGTTGACATTCCAAAAAATTGTTACGTATAATTTGCGAAGGAGTAGCTAGAGTTTCACGTGCCCTTGTCTTGGTATTATTATTGATTCGCACTAATTCCTTGTCATAAGCCGATGGAGCATGATTGTGATTCGCTCCTACCTGAAATATTTTGTCTTCTTCACCTTCCATTACTGTTATTAAACGACCTCTGCAAAATTCACTTTTTTTTTTTGTACAGATCCATCTAAATCTATCACGATGTTTAATTTCTAAATGGAAACTATAACCATCAAAAATTAATTTTTTTTTTCCTTTATTAGAAGGTAAGATTAACAATTCACTTTCCATTTCACTATTAAATTTTCTTAACTTTTATATTATATTATTAAAACTATTAAATTATATTATTAAAGTTATATTATTAAAGTTGTATATTATTAAATATAATTATTAAAATTTCAAATGAGGTACGTGACCGACAAAAATGCACTGTATCATTGAAATAGTAATAATTGCATTTGTTTTTAATTTTTATCATAATAAAATAAAAGTTTAATGATAAATTTTGCAGTATTTAGTAACAGTACTTATCAAACATGTTTAAGTGTAGACAAGAGCGGATGAAATACAAATCTATTAGGCGGGGTTTTTTTTTATAAGACACAAAAGAACAATTATATTAGTTTGAACGTTGCATGAATAACGTAACTATATAAACAATAATATTAAATATTAAAAAGTTAGATTGTACTTTTAAATGAGTTTTTTTTCTTTTGCTTTCAATAATAATTATACAAAAACCACATTTGTAAATTATAAAATAAAAATTTCCCTTCCATCAAATCCTTGCTTGTTCTCAATCTCAAAACATAGGTTTATTTACATTTAAGTAAATAAATCTCGAAAAGTAAAGTTTTTACAAAGTTCAGGTACAGGGTGTTTAAAAAAAATTATTTTTTGTTGTGGTTTTTATAAAATTTAATTAGAATATTTAATTAATAACGATGTATTTTTTTAACAAAAAATTAGTGCCGTCACGTCCGTGATTTTTAATATTATTTGTAAAAAATTTTATATTTTACATGAAAAATAATATTTTATATATAAACACATTATTTACTATGTACATAATATGAGTTATTGAATGTTAAAATTAAAAAAAATATATATACATATATACAAAAAAGTATAGTATATAATAAATATAATATAATATAATTAAAAGTATATAATATTATTTTTGTTATTATTTTATTTAATCAGAGTTATACGCTTTTTCCGGAATATGTACTTATGTAAATGTATATGCGATATTTTGAAGTAGGAGAGATTTTAGAGTTGGTTACAAAATCAGGGTTTCAATAATTTGTTTAGCGGGGGTTTGGGGCGGCAGCCCCCACTATTTTAAGTTAATTGTTGTTAATATATATATATAAAAAAAATAATTTAAAGGGATTTTAGAGTTGGATTTAAAATCAGGATTGCTCCCTTTTCCAGAATATTTACATATGTGTATGTGCGAGATTTTGAAGTTGGAGAGATTTTAGAGTTGGTTACAAAATCAGGGTTTCAATAATTTGTTTAGCGGGGGTTTAGGGGTGGCAGCCCCCACTATTTTAAGTTAATTGTTGTTAAAATATATATATAACAAAAATAATTTAAAGGGATTTTAGAGTTGGATTTAAAATCAGGATTGCTCCCTTTTCCAGAATATTTATATATGTGTATGTGCGAGATTTTGAAGTAGGAGAGATTTTAGAGTTGGGTACAAAATCAGGGTTTCAATAATTTGTTTAGCGGGGGTTTGGGGGCGGCAGCTCCCACTATTTTAAGTTAATTGTTGTTAAAATATATATATAAAAAAAATAATTTAAAGGGATTTTAGAGTTGGATTTAAAATCAAGATTGCTCCCTTTTCCAGAATATTTATATATGTGTATGTGCGAGATTTTAAAGTAGGAGAGATTTTAGAGTTGGTTACAAAATCAGGGTTTCAATAATTTGTTTAGCGGGGGTTTGGGGGCGGCAGCCCCCGCTATTTTAAGTTAATTGTTGTTAAAATATATATATAAAAAAAATAATTTAAAGGGATTTTAGAGTTGGATTTAAAATCAGGACTGTTCCCTTTTCCAGAATATTTATAAATAAGTATGCTTATATAAATATATGTGTATATCTAATATCATATATATATACATATATATTACCATATTATTTGTATGTACTATTTTGAATGAAATGTTGAATCTTTTTTGTTAAATTTTTTTTCTACAATTTTTACAATCAATATTTTTTCAATAAATCGACAAACATTTGAAATAAAAAAATGAAAATGTAAGATAAAATTGTTAAAAATAAAGATTACCTATGATAAAAAAAAAAAAAAAACGAGATTTTAAGAAACGAGATTTTGATAAAACGAGATTTTGATAAAACGAGATTTTAAGAAACGAGATTTTAAAAAACGAGATTTTGATAAAACGAGATTTTGAGGAACGAGATTTTGTACCCAACCCAGATATCATATTAATTTTTTTGTTAATATTTTTTTTTGATCTGAGTGATTCATATGTATGTAAAATGAATTTGAAAATGTAGTTTGATAATGAATAATAACAATAATAAATTAACTTAACTTTTTTTTTAGATTTAAGTATTAAAAGTTCAGTTCTAAGTTATTGTTTTGTATAATTTTAAATATAAGCATTAATTTAAGAATTTTTTTGTAACGACCTTGTTTTGGTTTTGATTAATAAAATAAAAAATAAATTGATAGTTTAGTTTGGTTTTTGGTCTGGTGGAATCATCGGTCCGTACTTCTTTCGAAATGAAGCTGGTAACACCGTTACTGTTAATGGAGAGAGGTATAGATCGACGATAACCAACTTTTTATGGCCGAAATTGGAAGAAGTTGATCTTGACAACATCTGGTTCCAACAAGATGGGGCTACGTGGCACACAGCATGTGCAGCAACCGAATTATTGCGAGAAAAGTTTGGAGATGCGATTATTTCAAGAAATTGTGACATTGAATGGCCTCCAAGAAGTTGTGATTTAACACCATTAGACTGTTTCTTGTGGGGTTATTTGAAGTCATTGGTCTTTAGCAATAAACTAGACTCCCTTCAAGCTTTAGAAGTCAATATTGAACGTGCTATTCATGACATACGACTTGGTTTAGTGGAAAAAGTGATCGAAAATTGGGTTCATCGAATTCGTTCCTGCAAAAGATGTCGTGGAGACCATTTGGATGACGTTTTATTCAGAACTTAATTGGATCGATTGTACTTTACATTAAATGAAAAACATTTAAACATTTAATTTTTAACAATTAGTGTGTTTTTTTTAAAAGAAATCATATCACTCAAAATGGAAAACCCTATACTTATATCTATGCATATTATTCTTTTGTTGATGACATAAAATTAAAATCTTAAAATTTTGGTTAGCAGATTCAATATTAATTTTATGTTTGTTTTGTATTTGTTTACAGTTTTTACTATTTTTATACCCTACACCTAAAGTATAGGGTATATTAACTTTGGTATGGTGTTTGTAACCACCAAAAGGAAGCGAGTTAGATATGGACATGTATATATATTCTGAATCAGGATCACCTCCTGAGTCTATTTAACGATGTCCGTCCGTCCGTCCGTTCGCACGATAACTCAAAAACTAGTGAAGCTATTTTGATGAAATTTACATAGGAGGTTACTAATTACAAAAGGAAGGCTAGTTCGAATCTGGACAAAATCGGTCCATGGGTTCGGATTTTGGAAGCTTCTGCATGATTCCGGAGCAAACGAGATTATCTCCAAAACCAACAAAGATAGAACCTTAAAACTTTGTGCAATGATGTTCCTTCCCGTTCGATTTATGTCTCTGAAATTTAAGAGGATTTGGTCCATGGGTTTGGATTTTGGAAGTTTCCGAACGAACGCCAGAGCAAATGAGATTATCTCCAAAACCAATAAAGATATAACCTTCAAATTTGACAGAGTGGTGTTCTTTTATGTTTTATTTAGGTCTCTAAAATTTGAGAGGATTTCGTCCATAGGTTTGGATGTTGGAAACTTTCGAACGAGCACCAGAGTAAATGATATTATCTCCAAAACGAATAAAGATATAACCTTCAAATTTGGCAGAATGGTGTTCTTTCATGTTTTATTTAAGTCTCTGAAATTTGAGAGGATTTGGTTTATGGGTTCGGATCTTGGAAGCTTCCGGACGAGCCCCAGAGCAAACGAATATATCTCCACAACCAACAAAGATAGAACCTTTATTTTTAGTACAAGAGTACGCTGTTATGTTTCCTTTTCTATAAAATTGGAAACTGGCATTTGAAAGAATTTGAACCATGAGCCCCGAACTTCCGAACGAGCCCAGAGCAAACGAGATTATCTCCAAAACCAACAAAGATAGAAGCTTTAAATTTTTCACAATGATGTTCCTTCCCGTTTGATTTATGTCTCTGAAATTTAAGAGGATATGGTCCTGGAGGATGGGTTTGGAGTTTGGAAGCTTCCGAACGAGCCCCAGAGCAAATGAGATTATCTCCAAAAACAACAAAGACATAACCTTTAAATATGGCAGAATGGTGTTCTTTCATGTTTGATTTAGGTCTCTGAAATTTGAGAGGATTTGGTTCTTGGGTTCGGATTTTGGAAGCTTCCGAACGAGCCTCAGAGCAAATGATATTATCTCTAAAAGCAACAAAGATATAACCTTTAAATTAGGCAGAATGGTGTTCCTTCATGTTTGATTTATGTTTCTGAAATTTGTGAGGAGTTGGTCTATGGGTTCAAATCTTGGAAGCTTCCGGACGAGCCCCAGAACAAACGAGTATATCTCCACAACCAACAAAGAGAGAACTTTTAGTTTTAGTACAAAGGTGTTCTGTTATGTGTCCTTTTCTGTAAAATTGGAAACTGACATTTGAAAAAATTTGTATTTTGGAAACTTCCGGACGAGCACAAGAGTAACGAGCATATCTCCAAAACCAACAAATGTAGAACCTTTAAATTTAGTACAATGGTGTTCTGGCATGTTTTCTTTATGTTCCTGAGATGGATTCGATGAATTGGAGTGGCAATTCGGGTACCTGACACACACCTCCCAAGGGTGTCAAGCAATTTTTTACAAGGGTGTCAAGCATATCCGAAGAGGATGCCTCTTTTACGTTCCTCAAATTCGAGTTGAATAAGACAGAAAAGGGAAGAAGTTCAAGCAGCTGCCAAAAAAACTTATGGATTTTTAATTTAATTCGAATTATTCAGGTGTACGGTGTGTTAATAAGTCGGTTGCATCGACTTACTGTTACATTTACTTGTTTACTTCTAATATTTTTGAATGAAAAAAAAATCATGTACACCACAATGCACATATATTTTTACGATTTCATTATTGTTATTGAATAAAACAAAATGTTGTTAAATTATTAGAAGTTATTTTACTTTGATATAAACTATTATGTAAAAAATCTATAAATTTCGTCATTGTACTTTTCATGCAGTGGCGGTCGGTCCTATGGTGGAGACAGCCGGTTTTTTTTTTTGTTTTCATTTTAATTAAAAACTACTCATGCATGTCTATTGATATAAAAAAATACTAAATACTAACGCATACATAGATAAACATTATATACACTTGGTCAACACATAATCAGTACATCCAAAATAGAATACTTAAGAAATCAGAAGTAAATTATTTATATAGTGTTGCCATGTTATAATATATAATTATTTGATTTACTGCAATTTTTAAATAAAAAAGATATTAAAAACTCTTTATGCGATGATGTTAGATTGAAAGAAAAATGTTAAAATACGTTTTTTGCATTATTTTTTGAATAATTAAAATATTTAAAGTTAAAAACAAAGAAATACAACCAAAATGATTGATAGACAACTCTTCTTACGAGTGTTAAAATATAAAAACACAAACATTATAAATATACATATTTTATTATACCATTTGTAATAATAGGGTATATTCAAAGTGAATTCTTTTCTGTTATGTGAACGAAGAATACATGTATTCAAGATTTGTTTGATTTGTCTAATTTCGAATACTACCTAAATAGTTTTAAAAATAGTTTTATAATGGTAAATAATCTAATAATGGTTTCGAATTTTGTATTTGCAAAATAAACCTGAAAACCTGAAAAATAACGGAATCGAAAAAATTTAAAAATGAAAAACATAAAAATTTTGTCGTTGAATTTTTAAATGAAAAATTATATAGGTACTTAATTTTATTTTTCTTTTATTCTTTTATTTATTATTATTATTATTAGTTTACATTTCTTTTGGAAATAGCGCAATCAATGCTATATTCATTCTTTATATGTGCCATATTTTCACACTATATTTTCTTTATAATGCCATATTTTCACACCGGTTTTTTCCTTCATCTTGATTTTTTTCTTCTTTAACCAGTTGACCTTCCAATTTACTACCAAGAAAAAAGCTTTTAAACTAACATTTTAATAATACAAAAACAACATCTCATTTTTCTACACCTGTTCTTAAATTTATTTTACTAATAAATTATTGTACTAATAAAAACTTTTTAAATTCTTATTATTTACAATAATCTATGTTACTATACTATCACAATACATAGCGATGTTGCACTTACTGGACAAAATCGGTCCATGGGTTCGGCGATGTTGCACTTACTTGTTCTACATTAACCAGTTGACCTTTAAACAAATAAACATTAAATGAAAACTATTAAAGCTCAAATTGGAAAAGTGATATTTTCGAAAAATTTAAACTATGTTTGAAATAGAAGTAAAAAGAAACCTGTAAAATTTTAAGTGTTTTTATTTTCTTACATAAAATTAAACAGACAAGCTGTAAAAAGAAGAAAACTGAAAATTAAAAAAAATAAATAAAAAGAACAATATTTAAATTTTTATATGTTTTATTTATTTTTTAATTTTTTTAATTTGGTATAAGAGCAAAAAGCTAAAACATACGATCTGTAGTTTATATAGGAAACCTAAGTGGAAAAAGTAATAATATAAAAAAATTTATTCATAATATATTCATTTATTCACTATTTCTACATTCGTATATTCATTTCACAAGTTTATTTATTTTTTCGATTATATTACAAAGTTTTAGCTTTAATTTTATAAACAGTAGAGGCCATATCTCACCTTGAAATGTTTCAAAACATATATCCTCATTTCTCCGCTCTCCATATTTTACACTTCTTTGTATATTACGCATTTTTGTTTGTCTAGAATTAAACACCGATAATGAACCATTTCCATAATATTTCCATAATATAACCATTTCCATATTATTGGTAGACATTGTTATGTAAACTTTTGGGTATCATCAAAATTTACATAAATCGAGGTCGAAGTCTCTTTAGAGTCTTGGTAAATCTCCTGTGAATATTATTTCGAATTCTAAAATACCTCTTTTTATTTTTATTATTTCATTAAACGGTCTCTTCATTGCCATTAGAGATTTCAAATTCTTCATGGTTGTTGTAAAGTCTGGTTTTAATCGTCTTCAAAATTTCACCATTTTTATCTTCAATAAAGATGTCTAGGTCCTCAAAATGCAAACCACCTAAGAAACCTAAGAAATATATATATATCTGTGGCTAAAATATAAAAACGTTTAAGTCGACATAAGAAAAAAACAAGTTATTAACACCATTGTATTCTCAATATAAAAATCGCTTACCTGACAAAATCCTGTACAATTTCAGCAATTTGAATACGAGATATCATAAAAAGTAAAACGCTTAAGTTGGTGATGATATGGTGTTACACTTGATGTAAACACTTAACTTACTTAAGAAATAAAAAAATAAAGTTTTTTTTTGAAATTAAAATAGCTTAAGTAAATTTAAGAGATTTTTAAGTAAAAAAATAATTTTATGATATGTAATATTACACATAATACTAAAACAGCTTACCTCAAGTTAAGTCATTTTATCATATATTTTTTAATAGGATAGTATATCTTATATCGACATAAGTGTTTACATTCAGTTTATTTTTTTTAAATTTTGATTCAATTATGTCAGTTAAGCGTATAGGTACATAAAAATTGTAACGGGATCGTAACTGAATACAAAGTGTAATAAAGCGATTATATTGAGTGTATGAATAGTTTGTGTAATGAAATAAGACAAAGTGAATCGTTTATTATTTTGAACGATATAATTTTTAAGTGTATAAAATAAAAATTTAAAGAATACGAGTATTAAAAAAATATTATATAACATTAATATTATTATAATAAAATTTATTGAGACAGTGCTATAAAAATTAAAAACTATTGAAAATGTCATCGCGAGGTATTAAAATGGTAGAATTAGCACAAGAATTAAATAGCTCTAATAGAATATAATAATTTCGTAGCTGATTCAGATTTTGTTACTCCTGAGTGTGAAAATTTATCACTTTTAGGAGAGCAAATTGAAAGAGAATTATTAAATTCTTCATTAGTTGAACTAGAAAACACAAAAAACCGAAACAAAAAAAAAATGAGATTCCCAACAGATTAGAACAAAAAAAAGAAATACTGGTCAATCATATGTAACAAAATCAAAAAAGTGCCTGCTAGGAAATTTATTCCACTAACAAATAATTGCAAGAAAAAATGTAAGGATAAACTCTCTATTTGTGAACAACAAAATCTGTTTGATAGCTATTGGAAATTGGGTTCATTTAACCAACGAATTCTTTTTATTAGTTCTTTAATAATTATTGAAGATACTAAAACAGAAACAAAAATAAAACACCTCACTCAACCAAGACAACGTCTACATCACTTAAGATATCAAGTACACATTCAAAATAGAATACTTCAAATCTGTCAACGTTGTTTCAGACAGTGCTTTTGCGAAACAGAGAGCTTTTTAAAAAGCGTGGTGAAAAAAAAATTGTCGCACCCAAACCTAGAAAGTAAAGACCATAGAGGAGGAATTAATATGATTAAAATTTCTGATGTAAT
Source organism: Poecilobothrus nobilitatus (assembly GCA_947095535.1). Classification (NCBI taxonomy): domain Eukaryota; kingdom Metazoa; phylum Arthropoda; class Insecta; order Diptera; family Dolichopodidae; genus Poecilobothrus; species Poecilobothrus nobilitatus. Next base: position 79,034,774 of record OX352772.1, on the reverse strand, counting down.
TATTGATAAAGTCGCATATAAACAGCTTTCCTTTGTATGAGAGTCATTATACAAGAAGTGATACAAGTTTGAGATATCTTCATGCCAATTTATCAATTACAAAAATGTACAATCTTTTTCTTGAGATGTATCCTGAAATTAAAATAAGCCTTATTAAATATATTGAGATTTTTAAAAGTGAGTATTATATATAGGTGATTTTATACTTTTTTTTTCTTTATAAAATTTCCTAATTTCAAATTTAATGTTTTTTATTGCATTTTAATAACTATGAAAATTAAATTCAAAAAATCTCAATTAGATAGCTGTAGTAGATGTGATTTACTTAAATCTAAAATTGATGTAGCGAAGCGAAGCGATGTGTCTACAATTCAGCTGCTAGAAAATGAATTATCTGAACATCACAGAAAATCGGACTTTGCATATGAAGTAAAAAAAAGTGATAAGCTACTCTCATTATCAAATAAATCTATTCGAACTTTCACTTTTGATTTGCAACAATATTTGCCAACACCCCTTCTTCATACCTCAACATCATTTTATAAAAGACAGCTATGAACTTATAATATCACCATACATGATTGCCTAACTAACAGTCCTTATTGCTATATGTGGCATAAAGAAATTGTCAAAAGAGGAGGAAATGATATCACTTCTTGCCTATTAAAACATTTACAGTATATAGATAAGCATGATCAAGTAAACCACGTAATATTTAATAGTGATTCCTGTTTTGGTCAAAATAAAAATTCATTTGTTAGTACCATATTTGCAACATTTATTCCATCATGCAATAATATTAAAATTATCGATCACAAGTTCTTAGAGCCTGGTCATACTCATATGGAGTTTCATACTGACCACGCTCTGATTGAGTGGAAGAAAAAGCGTTCTGATGCAAAAATACATCATCCGAGAGATTGGTACAATTTTGTTAGTACTGTTCATATAAAAAACAGATTCAATGTGATTGAAATGATGTGTCCCGATTTCAAAAATTTTTCATCTTTTTCTAAATCAATAATTTATGAGAATTATTCAACACAATTTATTTGGAAAGAAATAAGATGGCTTTGTTATACCAAAGAAAATTTTGGTAAAATTCAATAAAAAAATAGTTTAAACGAAAGCGATTTATTCGAAATACTTAATATACAGAAAAGGGGGGTAAACAAAGCTAAAGTCGAAGATATTTCTGTTATTGAGGAAAAAAATAAAATTAGTTTTAGGAAAAAAAAAGACCTTCAATCTATTCTTCCTTTAATAGATTCGTCTTTTCATTATTTTTATGAAAGCCTTGAAATTGATGAATTACCAGACATACATCCGGATCTGATAGAAGATGATTTTGAAGAAATAGATCATTAAGTTCTTTAAAAAAATAAATAAAATAAAAAAAAAATAAAAACATGGGTTTCAATAAATTTTTGTTTATTTTAATGAAATATGAATATTTTTTTTTATTATAATAGCTTAAGTCGTCTTAAGCTATAAAGTAGGTATTCCTTTAAGTTTTTCTAATGTCTTATCTGAAATAATAATTTTGATGTGAATATATTATTTATATTAAAATCGCTTATGTTTTATTTTCTCAAATACCTTGAAGTATGTTGTAATTTGAATAAAGGAGTGTATGTAATCTTCTAAAATAAATAATAATGAACTTAAAAAACAATAACTTAATTTTTTATCTCTACACATATTTTTCAGAAATTCATTTAAAACTTTAAAAACCCGTACTGAATATTTTACTATTTCGACTTAAGCTGTTTTATATTTTAGCCACAGATATTATGTACCTATACACTTTATAAATAGTTCTCTTGGCAGAGTTTTTTCTTCGTTGTAGTTACAACTTTTTTTTTTCCCCTCATGATTTTATATTTCTAGAACATGATAAATCTAATTGTTCTATATTAAAAAAATGTTTTCAAATTATTTTTCAATTACCTAAACATAACAATATTAATCACTAAATACAAATTTTTTTTCCTCACGATTTTATACATACATCCTTTACTTTATATTACTTTAAAACTAAGATACTTTGTTATCAATATCTGCATTTTATTTATCTCATAAAATAATAACAACTGCATTTTTGCGTTAATATTACCTATATTACAATAACTGGTTGGCCGTGAAATTTTTTTATTAAAAAATAAAATAAATTCTTATTATTTACAATAATCTTTGTTACTATACTATCACAACAACATCATTGCACTTACTTGTTCTACATTAACCAGTTGACCTTCAAAATTACTAACAAGAAAAAAACAAGTAATCTTAAAATTTTATTAAAAATAAAATTTAAAGGACTGGCGAAATATTATTTGTGTTCTTTAAATTTTGCCACATATTTCAATTAATTCGTAAATAGACCTCTTATTGAACGGCTATTTCCGAATACTTTTATTTTCCGCAATCAGATTTCTAATTCTTAACAAATTTTTAAGAAAAAAAAATATTTGATTTGAATGAAAAAAGTGCAATATTATTGAATTTGTGATGCATAAATAACATACATATGTATGTATGTATCATAATATTAATTTTAATGCAAACTTCCACAAATAATTTTGTGAATTGCATGAAAATTGTTTTGTACATTTATTACCTATAAATTTTAAAAATCTACGATTAAATTTTATTCTTAAAATAATTTCAAAAATACATACATACATATGTACTTGTTTTTTACTGGTTTACAATTCAATTCAATTTTTAACAAAAAAAAATACAAATCATTTTTCATATTATATTACGTACCTCAATGGAAGCGACGAATTTTTATTAGAATAATTACGAATACTCATTCCAATAATAGCAAATTTTTATATACAATTCATACATTTTTTAGTTTTTATTTTTACAAAATGTACTTTCATACACAATTTGTCTGTAACTCAAAAAACCTCATACAATTTTCAATGTGCATCATATTATACCTAAATACATACTTACATATTATATTCACATTCATTCTTTATACAAAACAGACAAAAACAAAAACGAAACATAACAAAACAAAAAATATGTAGATAAATACTTAGCTGCATATATAAATACATATTTATACTATTTCATATCAAACTACATGTATAGCAATAGCGTATATTGTATAGAAACATAAAAAACAAAATAAAAGAAAAAATACATATAGCCATATACTATAGATACCTAACACTGTAGCTATATAAATACATTTTTATATCATTCATATTCAAATTTCAAACAATATGCATAGCATATATTGTATAGAAACATGAAATTCGAAAAAAAAACGAGAAAGAATACAGTTGCCTTTGTCAACTCTTAGATACCCATACGAACCGTTAGTATATTCACAGCTTACAATATTATTATACCGTATGAACTATGTTCAAGGGTATAATAAATTTGCCATTACGTTTGTGACACCTTAAAGGAGTCGAGCTAGATATATTCTCGAAATCGAATTCTGAGTCGATTAAGCCATGTACGTCCGTCCGTCCGTCCGTCCGCACGATAACTCAAAAAATAAAGGAGCTAGGGGGCTGAAATTTTTTTTACGTCACTTTTGCAAAATTGTTAGTTTTGCTATTTAAATCCAACATTTTCGGTCGGCGGGTTCGAGTAGCTGCCATACAACTTCTATCTTTATATAGAAATAACTCAGTACCTATTCAAGTTAGGTTTCTGAAATTTTGCAAATGATGATCAAGTTTTATGGCAACAACTTCTGTTAAATTTGGTTGTGCTGGTGCAGCGGGTTCGGGTAGCTGCTATACAACTTCTCCGTTTAAATAAGAATAACTCAGTGTTTATTAAAGCTAGGAATCTGAAATTTAGTAAAGAGGTGTCGAGTTACATGCCAACAACTTTTGTAAAATTTGGTTGGTCTAGAGCAGTCGGTTCAGACTTCTTGCACCTCTTGGAACCTAATGAAGCTTGGCGTCTGAAATTTTGCAAATGATGATCAAGTTTTATGGCAACAACTTTTGTAAAATTTAGTTGTGGTGGTGCGGCGGGTTCGGGTAGCTGCCATACAACTTATCCGGTTAAATGAGAATAACTCAGTGTTTATTGAAGCTACGAATCTGAAATTTAGTAAAGAAGTGTCGAGTTACATGCCAACAACTTTTGTAAAATTTGTTTGGCCTAGAACAGCCGGTTCAGGCTTCTTGCACCTCTTGGAAGTTAATAAAGCTAGGCGTCTGAAATCTTGCAAATGATGATCAAGTTTTATGGCAACAACTTCTACAAAATTTGGTTGTGCTGGTGCGACGGGTTCGGGTAGGTGCCATACAAAATCTCTTTTTAAATGAAAAGAACTCAGTGTCCGTCCGCACGATAACTCAAAAAATAGAGGAGCTAGGAGGCTGAAAATTTTTTTACGTTACTTTTGTAAAATTGTTAGTTTTGCTATTTAACTCCAGCATTTTCTGTCCCCGGGTTCGGGTAGCTTCCATAGAACGTCTTTCTTTAAATAGAAATAACCCAGTGTCTGTTCAATTTAGGTATCTGAAATTTTGCGAATGATGATCAAGTTTTATGGCAACAACTTCTGCAAAATTTGGTTGTGGTGGTGTGACGGGTTCGGGTAGCTGCCATACAAAATCTCTTTTTAAATGAAAGAACTCAGTGTCCGTCCGCACTATAACTCAAAAAATAGAGGAGCTAGGAGGCTGAAAATTTTTTTACGTTACTTTTGTAAAATTGTTAGTTTTGCTATTTAACTCCAGCATTTTCGGCCGCCGGGTTCGAGTAGCTGCCATACAACGTCTTTCTTTAAATGGAAATAACCCAGTGTCTGTTCAATGTAGGTATCTGCAATTTTGCGAATGATGATCAAGTTTTATGGCAACAACTTCTGCAAAATTTGGTTGTGGTGGTGCAACGGGTTCGTGTAGCTGCCATACAACTTCTCTTTTTAAATGAAAATAACTCAGTGTCCGTCCGTACGATAACTCAAAAAATAGAGGAGCTAGGAGGCTGAAAATTTTTTTACGTTACTTTTGTAAAATTGTTAGTTTTGCTATTTAACTCCAGCATTTTCTGTCCCCCGGTTCGAGTAGCTGCCATACAACTTCTTTCTTTAAATGGAAATAACCCAGTGTCTATTCAATCTAGGTATCTGAAATTTTGCAAATGATGATCGAGTTTTATGGCAACAACTTCTGTAAAATTTTGTTGTGATGATATGACAGGTTCGGATAGTTGCCATACAACTTCTCTTTTTAAATGAAAATAACTCAGTGTCTATTGAAGCTAGCTATCTGAAATTTAGTGAAAAAGTGTCGAGTTGCATGCCAAAAACTTTTGTAAAATTTGAATGGTCTAAAGCAGCCGGTTCAGGCTTTTTGCATTTCTTGGAACTTAATGAAGCTAGGCGCAATAGATTCGGGTAGCTATCATACAACTCCACAATTTACATAAATATATCTCTGTAGTTCGGTACTAAAACTCTGAATGTTTTTAAAAGATGATCAAGTTTTATAGAAACAGGATATATTACGTTCATACGGGTATCCCAGAGTTGACACAGTCTACTCTACTGCACTCTTCCTCGTTTTTTTAATATTTTAGTATTTTAAAATAATTTGGGTGAATTTTATAATTCCTAGAAATATGGATTGTATATATATTCAAACAATATGTTTATACATTCTTCAAAAGCAGATTATAACCTTCCACATAACGATTATCAATCCAAAACTTTTTCAAATATTCTACAGTACCATTTAATACTAAGCGGTAAATGTATATTAAATTTACTTAGTACAAAATAGTAAATATAATTTTAAATATTATATTATATTAATGCGCACATAGTATATTTATATGGTTATAAGTATATCGCCATACATTGCAATAATTCTTTAAAAATATTTCCATTCATAGAATAATTAAAACAAAACAAAGTAAAACAAAATGCAAAAAATTGGTTAAAGAAATTTGTTAGAAAATTTGAAAAAATCAAGTAACACTTTCGTCAATTACATATAAAGTAACCCTATATTATTAAAAATAGTTGTTAACTTGTTGAAACTTTAATTTTTATGTATTACTTCAAAAAAATTTTAGCAGATGTTCAAGTTACAGGTGTTTAAAAATAGGAAATTTTCAGTTTTTGACCCCTTAGGGCTCCTAAACGGGGAGTGATACAAAAAAGTTTCTGAAATGACTCATAAAAAATCTAACTCCTGTCAAAATTTCAAGTTTCCACATTAAACCATTTAGAAGATAGAAGGGTTAAAGGATTTTGCAATAATTCAGTTTCGCATAACGGTAAATTAAGACCCCGTATAGCACAAGTATATATTGTAATGTTTGTAAAGCTCATAATAGCACCTATCGTTTGGAATTTTTCAGATTGAAGATATACCTTACAGAGCTTATGTTATGATATATATCAGCAGTTAAAATTTCATGGCTCTATTTCAAAAAAATTGTGGAGATCTAAAAGTTAGTTGTTCGGGAGCTACCCGAAGTTTTGGTCGGAACTCAACTAAAAAAAATAGGGAACCTACAAATTACTCCCAGAATATTTTGTGTAAATTGCAAGATTCTAACTTTCTTAGTTTTTGAGTTAGCGTGCTGACGGACGGACGGACATGGCTTAATCGACTCAGAATTTGATTCTGATGCGATCCATACCTTTGAAGGTATATCTAGCTCGCTTATTTCGAGGTGTTGCAAACGGAGGAGTAATTTTATTATACCCGATACTTATCGTAAAAAAGAAAAAAGTACGAAAACAAAGGCTCATATATTTCGCCAAAAAAAAAAAAAACAATAAACAACTTTTCTATATGCACACACGTCAACGACATTCTTTTAAAGTTCAATTACTTTTGTCGTGAACAACATTCCTTAAAAGTTCAAACACCTTTGTCGTGAGGTCATTTGCATAAAACTTAATAACATTAACATGCGCACTCGCCAACAACATTCCTTAAAAGTTCAAACAACTTTGTCGTGAGCTCATTTGCATAACTATTACTATCTCTTTCTCGCACAGAATTCCCAGGTTCAAGTGCTCTACATACTGCTCACGTGCTCACAGACATAGCCATACACACAATCACACACATCACGCTAAAGTTTTTTTTACAGCTTCCTACGTGCTAGAGTAATGCATATTTGCAAAAATCTCGGGTACAAATTTATGGTGTGAAAACAAGATCTACTTTATGCGTTCATGTGGTCAGTAAAAAATTATATGAAAAGAAATACGGTTGATTTTTATAGTATGTACCTACTTATATTCAATTATTTTATTTTCGTTGTAACATATTTTCGTTTTGGCGGTTGAAATACAAGTGATTAAAATTAGTTCAATAATTAAAACATAGCGGTATAGTATATCTTGAATTGTTCACAAATTTATTTCCATAACTGTAAATCGACAACCAACTGTTAATCGATTACCAAAATAACTTTACAAATTAAATAATATAAAATTGCAGACCTAACATTTTGTGTGGTCACACTTTCTATTCCAAACATCTGTTTATTTTTTATCATACAATATCATTTACTTTCATATCTATAATATAATACACAAGATGTTGTCGAGACCTTGCCAACATGTAAAAGAATATATTTTATATCTATAATAAAACACTCACACTGAATGTAAACTAAACTGGCAATGATGATATTTCTGTATATTTATTTAATAATTTAAAATTTTATTACCAGAGACGCAAATCTTTGACTCAAAGTATTATCAAGAGGCACAAACCGTTAATTAAAAATATAAATAAATTTAGTAAATATTATTACCAGAGACCAAATTTTCTACTAGAAGTATTATCAGAGACACAAACCGTTCATTAAAAGTTAGTACAGTCAAAAAAGGAGAAGTACATACTTAAAAAACACATTTTCAATAAAAATAAATTCAGAAAATTTTTAATTTTTAAATTTGACCGCCACATCCATTATGAACTGGTCGCAGCGGTAAATTAAATTATTAATCTTCTGTTGGCGTTTTCGATCTTTGTTTTGGAAAAAAAAAATAAAAATAGGTACTCTTAATAAAATTAAAACGCCTGAAAGTGAAAAGAGCAAAGTTTATAGTAAGTCTCATATTTATAAGAAAAAAATAATAGGCCGATTTTATTCTTGATTTTGTTTTCATTAATATAAAAGCTGGTAAAAGCTTCGTAACAGGCTTTAAAATAGTTTTGTTTATTTAGGTTGAAATTTAGATTTTTAACATAAAACATAACACAAAATATTCGAAATTTTTTTATTAATATAAAATTCGGCAGACTTAAATAATTATATTTCATAACAGAAGTCTGCAACTTACCAAATATTATAGAAATGGATATTTTTCTTAAAAAAAAAAAAACTAACATAAAAAATATCATTTTAGAAGCCTTCTCTCACAAAAGATTCATAATTTTATACTAATTTATTATTAGATCATTAATAATATTGTTAGCCATGGAAAAAAATAAGATTTATTAATGAGATCAGATAATATAATACCAGGAATTAATGATTGAATTTCTGATAATATACACAATATTATACACACAAGATGTTGGCCAGATCTATAATAAACCACTCACACTGAATATAAACTAAACTGGCAATGATGATATTTCTGTATATTTATTTAATAATTTAAAATTTTATTATCAGAGACACAAATTTTGGACTAAAAGTCTTATCAGAGACACAAACTTTTACTTTTTAAAAAGTACTTTCGACACAAAATTTAAAGCAAATTTTTAATTTTTAAATTTGACTGCCACATCCATTATGAACTGGTCGCAGCGGTAAATTAAAAATAAATTATTAATCTCCTGTTGGCAGTTTTCAAATGACTCTTTGTTTTGAAAAAAATAAAAATACTCTTAATAAAATTAAAAAACTTGAAAGTGAAAAGAGCAAAGTTTATAGTAAGCCTTATATTTATAAGAAACAAATAATAGGCCGATTTTATTCTTGATTTTGTTTTCACTATTATAAAAGCTGGTAAAAACTTCGCAGCAGACTTTAAAGTAGTTTTGTTTATTTAGGTTGGAATTGGAAGCTGCATTTTTGATATAACATAAAATATTCGAATTTTTTTATTAATATAAAATTCTAGCAGACTTAGCTAATTATATTTCATAACAGAAATCAGAAACTTACTAAATATTATAGAAATGGATATTTTTCTTAAAAAAAAAGAAAAAATAACATTGAAAATATCATTTTAGAAGCCTTCTCTCACAATAGATTCGTAATTTTGTACTAATTTATTATTAGACCATTTAATTAAAAAGCTGTCGAAAACGACAGTCACAAAAAAAAGCCCCCGAAAATTTCATTATCAGAGACATGAATCTTTTATTAAATATACCAAAAACCTCTTCCAAAGTACATTTAAATAAAATAAATTCAGCAAATTTTTTTCAAGCAAAAAAAAACAAGTAAAAGTAACAGTAAGTCGATGCAGCCGACTTATTTATACCCTACACCTAAAAAATTCAAATTAAATTAAAAATCCATAAGTTATTTTAGTTAGGTAGGTACTTAATATACCTAAGCTAAAAAAATACATGTAATAATCCCTTCCTTAATACAGGTAGTAAGGGAGTCAGTATGATAATGTAAATGTTTTTGAATCTATAGAAATTGTGCATTTGCAGAGGGGATTTTCTAGTAATGTATTTAATAAGGAAGAAGATCAAATTACATCTTCCGTTTAGATTTTTTTACGTTATGATTTTTACTCGTATGTAAATGATTCATTTTTGTATGCAATTATATTTTGATAATATTTTGGTTAATTATCATATATGGAAATTATATTGTGGAACGATACTAGGTCAATATATATTGCATTTTTGTCCCAAATAAAATTCTATGTAACAAAGCAATAAATTAATGTAATTTATTGTGTTTGATAAAATTTTGTTTGAATTTGGAAGAATCCAAAATCGAATATAAGTATTCATTTTTGAAAATAAAAATCAGATATATTCATTTCACAAAACTAAATAGTTTATTATTTTATACTATTCTGTAAAACCAGAATTTCACTTTGCTGGTTTTACGTGCAATTAAATATCTATCTTTTATATTATTCTATTATTAGCATGCCGTGTCTTTACAATAAGGGAAATTTGGCAATTAGCTTTTTGATCAGAAAATATTAGGGAAAATTAAACTCGTTTATACATATTAGGGAAGACTTTTTTGTGACAAGACTAAACATATTACATGTGGACCCTGCACTTACTTGGAATATAGTGCAGTGAACAACAGTCAACAAGTTCACAACAGGACGAAGAAAAATCTAGATATATGTATTCGTAGATTTAACATTTAAAAAATGGGAATATACATTTAAATGGCAATATAGATTTAAGATTTAAAAAATAATTTAAAATAATATCTTTAATTTAAGATTAAATTTATAAAAAAAGAAAAAAAAAAAAAAAAGGTTTAAGTAAATAAAAAGTAAAAGTTTAAATATTAATTTTTCATTAGCATAAAAATAAAAATATTTCTAAATTAAATTAATTTTTTATGGATATAAGAATAAATAAATTAAATTTCTTACTAAAAACTTTAAAAAAGAACCCAATTAAAACTTATTCTCAGATTTATGTAGAAGAGAATATAAAGAAATAAATGAGGTTTGGGAATATTATGAAAAAAATATTAAATGGGATTTTCGGTTTGAAATAAATCTAAAACTAAAAGAAATAATTAAACAAATAATATCGTATTTAAAAGTAAAAATAGAAACATCAGAAAAATGACGAATTTTGAATTAACTATAACTATACAAACAACTGAGATAGAAGTTCAACCTTTAGAAGATTATCAAATATTATCTTTTAAGAATAAGAATACTTTGAATATATTTGAATACTTTACTTAACTAAATTAACGTAGGTTTGGAAAATTAGAATTAAAATATGTACTATGAATCTTTAAATAACATATATATATAAAAATTTTTTTTTTTTTTTTTGTGATATATTATTAATATTTTTTTGTTTAAATAAGATTAGTTTTGTTAACTAATCTCTAAAATTTAGAATATGTGTCTTCAGTAGTCGTTTAAATTTTGCGTCATCCTTGCAATTTTGAATGTACTCCGGAAGTTTGTTGTATAGCTTTATTGCACTGTTCTTGAGACTTTTTGTTTTGCTGTAGTTCTAGCTTTCGGCACATTTAATTTTAATTTATTTCTCGTGTTATGGTGATGGACTTCTTCTCTCAAACTTAGTTTCCAATTTGATTTCAATTTTTTGTTTAACAGTTTATGTATAAATTTACATTTTTCAAAATAAATAAGCTGCTTAATATCTAGTTCTTTTGTATCTTTATATACCTTTTTTGTTCTGCATCTCATATCCATTTTGAATAAAGTTTTTAAGGCTTTTATTCATTATTGTACTTATTTGATTTATATGAAAACTAGAACACTGGCTCCAACTCGTAATGTTGTATCTTATCTTGGATGAGATGTATCTATTATAGACCAGTTTAGCTACTTTATTCGATACTCCTCCAACTCTTTTAATTGCCAAGGACATTGGAAATTACTTTTTTTTTAATTTCCGCTATATGGCTTTCCCATTTAAGATTTTCATCAATTATCACTCCCAAATATTTTATATTGTTTACTTTATTTAGGAGTATGTTATCAACTTCTACAGTAATTTCCTCATGATTACCTTTTCTGGGTTTAAACATTATGTAATTTGTTTTTTTGATGTTCATAATTAATTCATTCGTCCTGAGCCAATTACTGTACGCTTTCATATCTTCATTCAATATTATTTCCAATTCCCTAAGTGTATTAGCTTTAGCCACAAAATTAGTATCATCAGCATAAATATTATATTTTGAAAGGAAATTACAATTTGTAATATTTCTTATGTATAAGAGATACAACAGTGGACCTAACAATGATCCCTGAGGTACACCAATTTTTATAGACATTTTGTCACTCAGTGTGCCGTTAATTCGAGTGTACTGCGTTCTATTTGTTAAATAATTTTGGATCAATTTGTTGGCCCCCCTCTTATTCCCATGTCCTCCATTAAATTTATTAGTTTTTTATGGTTTACTACATCAAATGCCTTTGATAAATCTACAAAAATGGCCGCAACATACTTCCCCTCATCAAGTCCTTCTTGTATTTGATCAAGTGTAGTACTAATAGCTGATTCGGTTCCACTATTCTCAATAAAACCAAACTGATTAATATCGAAGCCAATGGTTTTATTTATAAAAGCCCTTATTCTTATGTTCATAACCTTTTCAAAGATCTTGCTTAACGAGTTAAGTATAGATATAGGTCTATAGTTACCACAATCAGTTTTTAGCCCACTTTTATAAATAGGAGTTATTATAGCTTCGTTCAGGCAATCTGGAAAAGTTCCCATTAATAATCTTTTGTTAACTAATACTGCCAGTGGTTTTTTGATTAACACGGCAAGTATTTGTAAGTCCTTAACGGTAATTTTATCAATTCCTGAAGTTGCATTCTTATTCAAGCCCATTATTATATTATAAATTTCCATTTCATTAGTAGGTTCTAAGAAAATGGATCTATTATTGGTAACATTTCTTATTGGTATAGCATTAGTTAAGGATGACTTGTTTTTGCTTATTATACTTTCGCCTATTTGATTAAAAAATTTGTTAAATGTTTCAGCTATGTCTTTATCTGTTTCCGCAAATTCACCATTTTCCATTTGTAGATATTTTTCCTTCATTTTTATTGTTATTACTATTCTTAATTGTATTATTAATTACTGTCCACAGTTTTTTAGAATTGTTCCAGCTTCTTCAATTTTCGTTTCCAAATAAGCTCTTTTTGCATTTTTTATTAATTGTATAGTGTTTTTCTTTGCAGTGAGGTATTTATACTTTTTATCTTTATTATTTTTATCTTTTTGATAAGCATCATATAACCTTCTTCTTATTTTCATATTGTTCATTATGGTTGGGTTTGTCCAATTATTACATCTAGTTCTTACAGTATAACTTATTGTGCTGAGCTCCTTTGCTGTCTGTATATTATTTATTAATTGTTAACATTATTTATAACCTGTTCTTCTATTATAGATTTAAATATCTCCTTCATACTATTATAATCTATTTTCTCTTTGACTATTCTTTCCATCGGTTTGTTCTTTAGTTTAACTAATTCAATACCAGCTATAGTCATTTTATGGTCAGATATGTCTATATTTTGTAACTCATATGATATACTTATTTTATCATAACAGTTTGTGATTATATGGTCAATCAAAGTATTTGTATTTATTTAATCTCTTGTACTTTGGGTTTTGTTTATAATGTTATAACCTGAGCTGGATTTCATGTCCATATACTTTATTGTAGTTTTAGTATTTTCAAACAAATTTATGTTAACATCTGCTAATATTATTAAGTTTGGTAATTGATTCATTTGTTTTTCCATGTATTCCATAAATAAATTCTCATTCTCGTTTGGGGCTTTATAGAAATATATTTGCTTAATATTTGTTTGGGTTATACCATCAACACATACATCATTTTGATCATACAGGTAAGCTAAATACAGCCTTACATTGTGATATACTTTATGATCTCTTAGACGTGAGAGGATATAAATACATTGTGATAAATACCTTCTGCTACAGCTTTTTGTGTTAATTTTACGATAGGTGGAAACATCGGATTGATTAACTTGTTTTTTTAATTTGTTCAGTATTTTGATCCGCTTTAATCTCATTAGATGGGTTTAGTTTTTCTTCCTTTGTAGTAGTATTTTGATCCGCTTTAATCTCAATAGATGGTTTTATTATTTCTCCTTTTATCCAGTTCGAATAGTTTTTGTTGTTATTGTGGATATCACTAGTGTAATTGCTTATTTTATTATCGCTGTTATCAATATGTTTTTTACTGCAAGTGCTTTCAGTATTATTGTTTTTACTTGACCATAATTTTGGAAGAATATTAAAAATATTACTATTCTTCTTTTTAATGGTCATTTTAATTTTCTTATCTTTGTTGAAGTTGTTTGTACTGCTAGTATCATTATTATTGCTAATTTTCTTTTTATGATTGTTATTAAAATTATCATTTTCAGTACCTAAGTTTTTGACATTTATATCACTTTTACTATTGGTATTATTTATATTATTCTCTTTAATACTGTTTTTTACAGAATTATCATTATTACAAGTTTCAACAGAATCATTTTTATTACTATCATACGAAAAAATTCTGTTTTGAGTTTTATTTTCACTTTGAATAATATTTATAGTCTCATAAATCTTAACACATACATCTTTCTTTAATTGCTAATAACCGATTTTTTGTTTTTTAAATCTAATTTATTTAAATATACCGGACACTCCCTACTTAGAGTATCATGATTTATATCAAGTCCGAGTTTAAGTTTTTCATTCGATTTAATACAGTTAATACACTTATTATTTTTTTCTTTATTACACTCATTATTTTTATGTTTTTGATGGAAATTTAGACAAGTTTCCTCATTTTTACATTCTGCAGATTTGTGATTAAATCCATTTATAACAACGGAGTATTCGAATGCCGTCGAAAACTTTACACCTTTGCCATCCAATAGATACTTTTCCGCTAGATATTGTTTTAGGGAAAGATTCTTTATTTATTTCTATTATAGAATTGCACATTTTATTTTCAAATTTCTTTACGTCATATATTCTTAAAATTTTTAATTCACTCAACTCTAAAAAGTGATTTTGATTTTTCAGTTTACTTATTAATTCTGCTTCTGTGTATTTAGTATTAATATGCACTATCTTAATTCTTGGTTTAATATCCACTGGAATTTTTATATCATAACTATCCGTTAAATTATTTTCCAAAGCACATTTGATTTTTTCTCTTTCTTCCTTATTTTCCACTTCAACTAAAATCACTCCAGTTTTCCTATTCTCAATGTTTTTTATTTTCAAATTTTTTGGATCAACCTTCTTATTTAAATCAAGTCTCGTTTTATCACACTTTTGTTTATTTTTAGGTTTAATTACTAAAGGCAAATCTTTTTTCGTTGACGGTAATGTAATATTGCTTGCATATGCATTTTTTTTCACAACATCAGAGAATGACATACTTTGACTTAATTTTATTTTATTTTCATTTGAACTTCTTTGTTTTAATTCATTACAAAGTTCATCGCTTTTTAACAATGTATTATTCATAGCTATATTAAGTTTTTCACTTTCCATTTTGAATAATTCACTTATTTTAGAAAATTTATCTAGTTCTTTTTGTTGTACACTTTTTATACTTTCTAAACGCTGTATCTATCTTCAATAGCTTTCATTAATTGCATTGTTTTTAATTCATTTGTTTTAGTGCACTCTCAAATTCTTGTTTATATTCACTCAAATAGTCATTATTTTTTTTTACTACACATTCAATATTTTGTAGAACCATGTCTACATTTTGTATGTACAAAATACATTCATCACAAATAAATTTAATGTTTTTGTTAGTGTCTAATAAATTATTTGCCGCCTGTTCAAGTCCCGAGAACTTCGGCGCACTATGAAAAGTCTTCCAGCACACGCCGTTACATCTAATACCCGTTTCACCTCTAATTTCCGAACGGCATTTGCGACAATCAGCCATATTTATACGTTATACCTACATGTTATAGGAACAACGGTATTAAATATTGTTTTTATACGTAATTAAAAAACTTTATTTTTTTTTGATTTCTGAATTACAATTCACATGTTTTTCTTTCGAACGTTAATCAACGATTGAAATAAAAAATTCTAAAACAATCTAACATTAAACTTATCTTTACAACTTGTTTAAAATATAACCGTTCGAGGTCAATGACTTTTGTTTAAAATTTAAATCATTTCAAAGTACATAATACAAAGTACATAAGAAAAAACAAATATAATTAATAGCATCTGTTTTAACAGTTTACATTTTTATATACAATTGTTTAAAGTTTCACATTCCAGTTGAAGTTTACAGAAATAATTAACATTATAAGTTTTAAGTGTACAGAAATAATTAACATTATGTTCTATAATACTATTCTATGATCATGGATCAGAGCCATCTATTAGATTTAATGTAAATATAATTTAATAATTTATTTCTATAATTCAATTTTAATATTTCACTAAGTGAAACAATAGAAATGAAATATTATTGAATAAAAAGTAATTATTGTGAATTAATATGTGACATAACAATATTTGTCACATACATTTAAGGTAAGTAAACAATAAACACATAATAATATGTAAGTAATAAATAAAATACTAAATTATATTATTATATTACAGAATACTATTAATACATTATACATTATTGTTGGTGAGAGATGACGTGGTGACTCGGTGACATGGTGACGATTCAACTCCCATATTTCAGATAAGTATAAATTTAAATATTTTGTTGATGTGTTTCTTTGTGTTTTCTTATTTTAAATTGTAGGTGAATCCATGTAATGCGCAGACGGAACATTCTCCCCCCCTTGATATTACGTAGGAATATCTAAATCTAAGATCAATTCAGGTTTCTCTTTAAACTAAAAAAAAAAACAAAATTTTAATAAAATTATATACAACTTTTATATGATAAACAAAAAAACTTATTCTGCCATTTGGTTTTTAGGTTGTTTTGAAATTGTTATCATCCTTGAAACGAAAACATCTATACCGGAACGATCGCTGACACCGAAGATAGAGGATATAGTGCCCCTTACTCACTATCTGGAACTGCGCATTCAACTAACTAGGAACGTAATGGTGAGAAATTGTTAATATGATATTATTTTTTTTTAAGTGTGTTACAAATTTAGAATTTTTGTGTATGAGTTGTATAGGAAAAAAAAAACGAATTTGATAGTTTTATAAGTGTGCTATTGAATTGTATGTGATTTTGAATGTTTGATTATATGAATGATTTAGTTTGATTTTAATTTAGAATCGGTTTGATTTTGCGAATTATGATCAGTTTGGTCAAGCGGTTGGTTTCCGATGGGAAGAACACATAATTTGGAAATGGGTCGTTTGATAATTGATTTTTTCGTGCGAACGCTCACTACTCGTACTACTTAATCCATCAGAGCCAGAATGAGTATCCATAACTCTAGCGAGAAGCCATTTACTCGGTGGAAGATTTTCGTCCTTTACTATGACTAAATCATTTATCTTTAAATTTTCGCGTGTTTGGTTCCATTTAGGGCGTTGTTGTAAACGGCTTAAATATTCGGTATTCCATCGTCACCAAAAACTCTGCAGGATATGTTGCAAATGTTCCCAACGATCCAGTCTATTCACATTCAAGTCCAAAACACATTGTTGGGGTGTAAATAACAAGCTATCACCAATTAAGAAATGAGCTGGGGTTAGCGGTAATAAATCTTGAGGATCACTTGTTATTTCATAAAGTGGCCTTGAATTTAAGCATGCTTCGATTTGTGTTAATACCGTGGCGAACTCCTCGTATGTTAGTGTGATATTATTTAACACTCTTTTTAAGTGATGTTTAGTTGAGCGAACTCCAGCTTCCCATAGAACGCCGAAGTGTGGTGAACCAGGGGGATTGAAGTGAAAATTAACTCCGACATTTTCCATAAATTCAGCAACTTCCATTTTTATATTTCCTACCATAAAATGTGTTTGATTTTTAAATATTTTATGTGCGCCTATAAAATTAGTACCACAATCGCAATATAGATCGCTACAGAATCCACGACGAGAACAAAATCTTCGATAAGCAGCTATAAATCCTTCTGCTGACATATCTGTTACTAATTCCAGGTGAATAGCTTTGACTGACATACAAATGAAAAGGGCTACATATGACTTATACCGTTTAGCACCTCTTCCTTTGTGGGTTTTCAACTCGAATGGGCCACAATAATCTAAACCAGAATGTAGGAATGATCTGGCCATCTGTACCCGCCTTTTTGGTAACTCGCCCATTAGTTGAGTTCGTGTTTCAGCCCTTTGTTTAAAGCACGGAATGCATTTGTATATTTGAAAACGGATCGTATTCCGAGCATTAATAATCCAAAATTGTTTTCTTAGTATGGACATCATTTGTTGTGGTCCACCATGTCGACACTCTTTATGAACCTTTTCAATTAATAATTTTGTGAAAATATCTTTGTCTCATAAAATGATTGAATGTTTTTCTGAATACGGAAGTTCTGAAAACTTAAGACGACCCCCCACTCGTAAGATACCTTCTTGATCTAAAATCGGATTTAATTTTATTAAAGTACCCTTTTTTAAATTATCATTTCGTTTACACATAGCTACCTCTCTTGCAAATGTCCTTTGTTGGGCCCGCTTTATTAAATGTTTGAACGCCTGCCTAATCTCATTTGATTTTAAATAGCGGGTTTCTCTCCTATCTTTCTCTTTGAGTTTACAATTTGCAATGAATCGGTGACAGTATGCTAGCACGCGAATTAATTTTGTATATGACGAAAATTGGTTCTCGATTATATCGTTATTCAATGTTGGTAATACAAGGTTTACCTGAAGCTTTCTTTGTTCAAGGCTGGTATGGGCTTCCCTCTTATTTGACCAATGTGTGTATGATTTCATTAGCCAGTCTGGACCATGCCACCATAAGGGTTGGTTTTCAAGTTCAGATGGACATAAACCTCTTGACGCGACGTCTGCGGGATTTTGTTTTGTCGGTACATGATTCCAAATATTTTGACCAACCAGCTCGTGAATGTGTGAAACCCTGTTGGCGACGAACTTTGTCCATTTTGTTGGGTGATTTTCAAGCCATGCGAGTACAATTTCGGAATCTGTCCATCCAAATAATTTTATTGGTTGTGATATTCGTAGAGCCTGTAGAGTATATTTTAAGAGTTTGGCTCCTAACACGGCAGCGCATAATTCAAGTCGTAGCAACGATATGGTCTTTATTGGTGCAATCTTTGTCTTAGAAATGATAATCGATGTTGATCTTGTGCCATTAGAATCTGTCGTACTCATATACACGACAGCTGCGTAACTCTTTGTAGAAGCGTCTGAAAAGACATGTAACTCAATAGCTGTATTTTTTTCGGAATATCCGATCCATCTTTTAATGGAAATTCTCTTAATTTTCTCTAAATTTTGAAAGTATTTAATCCATTCCCTTCTTAAATCAGCTGTTACTTCATCATCCCATTGTAACCCTGATAGCCATAACCTTTGCATGATAATTTTAGCCGATATGATAATTGGGGCTAACCCTCCCATAGGATCAAATAACTTTGCGATTTGTGATAATATGCTTCTTTTAGTCCAAGTCACAGGAGCTTCTTCAAGGTTGTTGGAATATCCACAAGAATCGTTCTTTGGATTCCAATGTATACCCAAAGTTCGAGTAGTCTCTGCGTCATTGTTTTGATCTGGAAGTAATTTTTTGCAATCTTCTAGTGGCAATGATCGCAATAATTTGTTACTATTAGACATCCATTTTCGTAATGAGAATCCTGCCGATCTTGTGGCGCTTATGATCTGTTGTTGAGCCTGTAATGCTGTTTCAACGTCATCTGCTCCCGACAACAGATCATCGACGTAAAAGTCATTGTTTATGATTCTGCATCCTAGAGGAAAATTATCCATTTCATCATGTGCCAGTTTTTTTAGAGTTTTCACTGCTAAGTATGGTGCACTTTTTGTGCCAAACGTGACTGTTAATAATTTGTAATCTCGAATTGCAAGGGATGGATCTTCCCTCCACACTATTCTCTGATATTCCGTGTGCCCATTCTTTATCCATATTTGACGATACATCTTTTCGATGTCGGCCGTGAAAGCAACTCGATGTTTTCGCCATCTGATCAATATTGTCAACAACTCATCTTGAATCGTTGGTCCTTTTAACAACATATCATTTAAGGACTTGCCACTTTTTGTCGCTCTAGAAGCATCGAATACTACTCGAAGTTTTGTTGTGGTACTCGTCTCTTTAATAACCCCGTGATGAGGCAGGTAGCAGGTTTTATACGACAAGATGTTTGGCCCACTGTTTTGAAACAGCTCTTCTGGATCAACTAGACTCATGTGACCCAATGTTTTGTACTCATTGATACATTTAATATATTCTGATTTTAACTCTACATTATTTTTAAAACGCTTTTCTAATTGGTATAGCCTTTGTAGCGCTATGTTCCTAGATGGACCTAAAAAGTCACTATGTGTCGTTGTTCTAAATGGTAGCTGAACTTCATAAGTACCATCTGCACGCCGCGTTGTTGTTTCGGTATATATCCTTTCCCATTCTTTCTCTTCTTCTGTTTGGATAACAGTGTTTTGTACTTCTTCCACCTCCCAAAAAGATTTTAGCTGCTTTTCTAGATTTAAGGATAAATGAAAATTCCTTATGGTTACATTTTGTGGTGCGGATTCATGATTCTTGCCTGATAAAATCCAACCAAATATGGTTTGCTGTGCGATCGGCATACCTGGTTCCCCCTTCATTAAACCTTCTAACAAAATTTGACTGAACACGTCAGCACCCAAACACGACTGACACGACACGTCAGCACACGTCAGAAAGTACATCGATCTGACCGGGTTCGTAAAACTTCGGATCAGCTAGTTTTAAACCTTCTATGTGTTTCCAATGTCTATTTTGTATATCAGTTTGAGGTAACAAATTTGTAAGTTTCGGTAGTACCAAACCTTCCACATTGATGTCAATATCTTGATGAAGAGATTTCAAAGTAAATCTAACACGTGACTTGACAGAGTGTACTTTTTCTCGACCAATACTTTGGATTGTAGTGTTGATTGCTTCTTTTTTTTTTAATCTATACCTTTGAACCACCTTCTCTGTTATGAATGAAGCCTGTGATCCTTGATCTATCAGGGCTCTCACTACAACTTCTTCTCCGGTTGGGCTTAGAATTCTTAATAATGCTGTTGCAAGTAGAATTTGATGAGCTCGACCTTTATACCCAAATGAGTTATTGTCATTTATACGATTGTGATGAACTGACGGTATAAATTCTGGACTATCAACATTTGATATGTGGTTTGTCGCTATAACTGTGTCATTTTGACGTGATGTGGAAGGACTGGAGACTGCTCTGGTGCCACCATTGGAATGATTCTCCACTATAACATTATTCATTTTGAAGTGGATGAGAGTATGATGACGCTTGTTACAATGAACACATGTATGCTGACTTGAACAGTCTTTCAGCATATGCCCAGCTCCCAAACAATTTAAACATAGTGGTTTTTCTCGTACAATTTCTGACCGTTTTGAAGGATTTAATGCTAAAATTTTTTGACATCTTCTTATAACATGGTGGCCATTGCACAACGAGCACATCGAATTTGTTTGTAAATGGAAATTCTTGATTGTTGGTTTAACTTTGGTATTACTATTTGTATTTTTGAATTCTGCTTTTATTGGTCCTCTTCAATTTACAGCTTCCAACGCTCTAAATCTGGCTTCTAAAAATTCCTTTAACGTCTTAAGGCTGGTAATTGTTTTAGTTTTGCTTATTTCTTGTTCCCATAACTGATGAGTTGCTTGCGGCAATCTTTGGGTGACGATAAACGTGACTATTGGATCCCATGTTTCTGTGTTTATATCTAAATTATTTAAAGCTTGTAAACATTCAAATGTTGTATCCAACAACCCCTTAATGCCCTGTGCATTCTCATTGATGGTCGTGTTGTGGTTCAAAAGCCTCTTTAGTTGATTGTTGACGAGCACCCTCTTATTATCATATCTCTCCATCAACAATTCCCATGCAGCCGTATAATTCCTTTCGGTAACCTGAAAATGACGAAGTAATTGCTCAGGTTAACCGATTAGCTGTACTTTCAAATATTGAAGGTTTTGTACATCCGATAGCGATTCATTATTATGTATCATTGTTGTGAATAGATCATGGAAAGTTGGCCATTTCGTGTAGTCCCCGCCAAATTTTTCAAATGAAATTTTTGGAAGTTGAATTCCGCTATCAATGTATTTCCGATTCTCCTTCGATATGTTTGCTATGGTTACTGGAGTTTCGACAGAAGTCGTATCTCTCTTCACCTCCTCTTGGTATTTCTCCAACATGGCATGATAATTGTTGTCAAAAAAACTCTGTGTCTCCGCATGCACGTCATTCTCAATATATTCATGGTTAATTTCTAGTTCTTCGCTCACACTGAAGAATAGAATGGATCTGTGACCCTCTTCGAAAGCGTCCCACATAGTCTGGAAATCCTTTAATTTTTTTTCGTAGTATGGTCTCGTTTTCCTCACTGAGCCATCTTTCTTATAGTTAGTTACGAATTTTTCCATTAGCATTTTTTGAACCTTTTGTTTGACGATCAATTGCTGTATTCTTTTTGCGTCGGCCATTTTTTATAATGAATTTGAATATAATAGTGAATATAATAGAATATAATAACGTAATAAATATAATAGATTTTTATCTTAATAATGTATTTGTATAATGTAATGAATTTAAATTATGATTGATTCCTTTTTTTTTTTTATAATTTTATTGGTAATTTGATATAATATCTTTTAGCTTAATAATTTAATATATTCAAGATGAAAATTTCTAATGTTTAATACAAAAAATATTTTTTTTTTTTTTAGAACTGAAAATTCAACAACACACTTACCAATCTGACCTGATGCTGCCCTTTACTGTTCGCGAGACCGTTTGTTATACCGCGCGCGCTTTTTGTATTATTATATTAAATTTTATTATGTTTAAATCTAGTTTTTATATTATTACTTATAAATAATTACATATTGTTATATATTATTATTATGTAAGTTTATAAGTTCAGATCGTTTATAAGTTTATAAGTTTATAATAGTTTTAGTTCAAAGTAATTTTTTTATTAATCACACACTCTCTTTGTTTTTTTTTTTTTTTGATCAAAAATTTTTTTTCCAATTTCAAACACAATTTTGATTTATATTCAAATAAAGGTTAATTCTTTTTTAAAGCAGAAGCACTTAAAATCATAGGTTTTTTTTTTTTATTTAATTTTCAAATTGGGTTTTTTTCTTTTTTTTGTTTTTTAAAATATTCTGTGATGGAAATTTTGAAATCACCAGTTATCTTTATTTTATTTTAAACGCTATTCTGTGTTAGAATATGCGGTTTTAAAATCACAAGATTTTATTTTATTTTAAACGTTATTCTGTGTTAGAATAGACGGTTTAAAATATCACACTCTTTAATGTAAATCACAAGTTCTTTATCCCTTTATTTTAAACAACAAGTTTTTCAATATGTTTTACTTAAAATATTCTGGCATAAAAATTTTACTATCACAAGGTTTTATTTTATTTTAAACATTATTCTGTGTTTGAATAGACGGTTTAAAATATCACACTTTTTACCTTAAATCTTAAAAATATCACACTTTTTACCTTATTTTAAACATTATTCTGTGCTAGAATAGACGGTTTAAAATATCGCACTTTGAAATATCACCTTCACAATATTCATTATATTCAGATATCCGGCTCGAAGGACCAAATGTTTTATACGTAATTAAAAAACTTTATTTTTTTTTTATTTCTGAATTACAATTTACATGTTTTTCTTTCGAACGTTAATCAACGATTGAAATAAAAAATTCTGAAACAATCTAACATTAAACTTATCTTTACAACTTGTTTAAAATATAACCGTTCGAGGTCAATGACTTTTGTTTAAAATTTAAATCATTTCAAAGTACATAATACAAATTACATAAGAAAAAACAAATATAATTAATAGCATCTGTTTTAAAAGTTGTACATTTTTATATACAATTATTTAAAGTTTCACATTCCAGTTGAAGTTTACAGAAATAATTAACATTATAAGTTTTAAGTGCACAGAAATAATTAACATTATGTTCTATAATAATATTCTATGATTATGGATCAGAGCCATCTATTAGATTTAATGTAAATATAATTTAATAATTTATTTCTATAATTCAATTTTAATATTTAACTAAGTGAAACAATAGAAATGAAATATTATTGAATAAAAAGTAATTATTGTGAATTAATATGTGACATAACAATATTTGTCACATACATTTAAGGTAAGTAAACAATAAACACATAATAATATGTAAGTAATAAATAAAATACTAAATTATATTATTATATTACAGAATACTATTAATACATTATACATTATTGTTGGTGAGAGATGACGTGGTGACTCGGTGACATGGTGACGATTCAACTCCCATATTTCAGATAAGTATAAATTTAAATATTTTGTTGATGTGTTTCTTTGTATTTTCTTATTTTCAATTGTAGGTGAATCCATGTAATGCGCCGACGGAACAAATATTAACAAATAATAACAAAAGAAAATATTTTTTTTTTTTTTTTATTCTTATTTCTTTTTTTTTTTTTTTTTTATTTTTCCGCAATTAAAAACACGTCCGAACGCATTGACAATGGATTTGTTTTTGAAAAAGTAAAGAAAGATAAATAGCTTAGAAAAATAAATATAAATAGCTTGGATAGAAAAGCAAAAACAATAATGTTAGACATTTGTGAAATATTTTAAAATATTATGCATTTGGAGAAAGAAATGCTGACAATAAACAATTTATATGAGCAACAAATTTCTACAATAGACAAGTCTCCAGTAGATATTAAAAATTATAGAACACCAAATGTCCAGTTGCAAGAAATTGAGAAGCAAGTATCAAAACTAATGGAGGATGACATATTTGAAAATTCTACTAGTCCGTACAACTCACCATTATTAATTGTTCCAAGTAAGAAAATTCAAGTAAGAAAATTCGAGCTTTCTGCAATTATTATAGAAGATTTATAAAAAAATTTGCAGAAGTTGCCAAACCTCTAAATCAGTTACTGAAAAAAACAGAAATATTTGGCTGAAGTAAAGAATGCGATAATGCTTTTGAAAAATTAAAACAATAATTAACAGAACCACCAATATTAAGTTATCCAAATTTTGCTGAACCGTTTATACTAACAACAGATGCATCTAAGTACGCGCTTGGAGCAGTATTATCAGAAGGAAAAATAGGTGACGATAAACCAATAGCTTATGTAGGTAAATCTCTGAATAAGTTTGAATAAATAAGCCAATAATTAAAAAGGAACTGTTGGCAATACATTGGGGTATGAACTATTTCAGACCATATCTTGTTGGTATAAAATTCGTAGTTTATACTGACCATAGACCACTAGTGAGCTCATTCATGCATAAAAATCCCTCATCCAAACTTACGAGAAAACGTGTAGATTTGATGGATTACGATTTTGAAATAGTATTCAAACAAGATAAAATGAATACCAAGGCTGACGAACTTTCGAGGATACCACTAGACTCTGCCAAACTAACGGAAATTATACTGAAAAAAGTTTATATTATTATTATTATTATAACTACAAGAAACATGAAAAATAAAAAGAAGAAAGAAATAAATAAAATGAATAATAAAATTGATAAAAGTAAGAATAATGAAAATAAGACCACCACTAAGGCGTTAAATACAAGCATGGAGAACAGCCATTTTCATATTTGGAACGCAAGATCAATATCAGACATAAGGTACACGAAAAAATCGAATTTTAAAAATAATGAACATACGAAATTAACTATCGACAGAAATAAAAATATAAAGAATTATAATAATAAAAATGAAAATTAATATAAAAATGAAATTAAAATTATATTAGCAAAAAATTAAATAATTACTGAATATATCGAAACATCATTATCAGAGATAAAATTAATTCTGAGGAAGCTATTATTCAAAACAAGCAATTTAAACATAAAAGAATTAGCCTTGGCAAATAATGATAAAATATTTGAAATAATGAATACCCGAGAATTTAAAAATTATTTATTGAGCTGCAAAACAATTCTGAAAAAAATTATAAGTAAAAAAAATTATTTTTAAAATACATATGCTTTTATCAAAACCGAATTCGCCTCCTAAAATTCCCTATTTTGTTTGGTTGAGATCCAACCAAAACTTCGGGTAGCTCTCGAACACCTAACTTTTAGATCCTCACATTTTTTTTGAAATAGAGCCATGAAATTTTAACTGCTGATAGATATCATAAAAATATTTATTTTATGTTAACAACCTTTTTTGTAGGCCCACCCGTTACGGATCTACAGGCCCTCCAAAGTTCAAAAAAGCTCTATATTTAAATTGTTATAACATAAGTTGTATAAAATATATCTTCAATTTGAAAACGTCAAACGATTACTGCTTTTATTAGCTTTAAAAATATATATACAATAAATATATACTTGTGGCATACGGTGTCTTAACTTACCGTTATGCGAAACTCAAATTTAGCAAAATCCTTAACTCCTTCTATCTTTCAAACCGTTTAGAAACTTGAAATTTTGAGAGAAATTAGGCCTTTGAAAATAAGTATGAGTCATTTCAGCAAACATTTTTTTGAAGTAATATACAAAAATTAAAGCTCCATTATATTTTTTTTTAATTTAAAGTTGAAAATTTACAATAGTGTAGCTCTTTACCACTTGAACTCACTGAGTTAATTTGGGTACGATCCATTAACCCGTTTCGGCATCAGGGGTCAGTGAAATTTTGTAATTTACTTATTTGTCGCACTTAAACAGTTTGACCAATTGAGCTAAAAATTTATTAAAGTGTAGCTCTTTACTACAGGAGCTCACTGAGTTCATTCGGTTACGATTCATTGACCCGTTTCGGCACCATAGCTCAATGGAGTTTTTCAATTTCTTTGTTGTCGCACTTAAACGGTTTTACCAATTGAGTTGAAAATTTACAAAAGTGCAGCTCTTTACCACAGGAACTCACTGAGGGGATTTGGTTACGGTTCATTAACCCGTTTCGGTACCAGGGCTCAATGAAATTATTTAATTTTTTTGTTGTCGCACTTAAACGGTTTTACCAATTGAGTTAAACATTTACAAAAGTGTAGGTCTTTATAACAAAAGCTTTCTGAGTTGATTTGGTTACGATACATTAATCCATCAGGCTTCAGGCAATGAAGTGTCTCATTTTTTGTTGTTGTGCTTAAAGGATTTGACCAATTGAAAATTTGCACAAGTATTGCACTTTGGCACACAAACTCATTCAATAAATTTTGTTGTGATACGTTAACACATTTCGGCACGGTAGGCCGTCAAAAAAAATTGTAATTTGTGTCTAATTTGGCAGCATAAATTTATGGCTCCAAATAAAGCCTGTGACAAAATGTTTGTTAACATTTGTTAACCCATTTCCGCACGATCACCTATTAAAAGTATTCTGCCTAAATTTTTGTATTATTATTATTATTAAAAAGATATTAAAAAGACATATTTAAAGAACTGAAAACCTTACATTCTTATCCATACACAATTTTTACACATATTTTTAGCCAATCAATTTGGAAACATAATTAGAAAAAGTAAATGTAAAAAAATTCTGGTAGATTTATAAAGGTAAAACACAATCATGCAGTTTTTATAAAAAAATATATGTTAAACAGAACCTGAGATGTATGCATTTAAAAAGAACTTTTTTCAAAATTTGAAGAGCTGTCGGTGCTGTAGAATCACTAACGGTAAGGGTACATAAAAAAGTTGCTCTACAACATTACTCTATTAAGAGACCTTGCGTAGTTAATATTTCATTGCTCTTTATTAAACAGTACATAAGTTTTGTAAACAGACGGATTGACAGAGCGAACCTAATAGCAAATTTTTCAAAATATGCTTAAAATGATAATTCAGAAAAACATGAAGTGACATTACTTACGAAAAAAAATGTATTACATTATGGTCTTTTATAATTGAAATGCAATTTTCTGTTTCGGTATTAATGAATATATTGTGAAAACTCACTTCGCCGTATTTGTGTACTCAATAGATTATGGATTCCTTTAAAGATTTTTTGTAGACGAATTGTCTGTAATTTTAATAAGTTTATTCAATTTAACTAAATGTAATAAAAAATAGAATATTAACTACCAGCATCTGGAAATGCATAGTAATACTTGAACTATATTAATTAAATTATATTAACTCAAAAGCAAAAGTTAATAATATTTATTTCATAAAGCCGATAAAATACTCCGAGCAACGCCGGGTACTGAGTCTAATATATAAAGCAGAAATTCTGTTTGTTTTTTTGTTTGTGCCCTTTTCACGTAAAAACCACTATTCCGATTGCAACCAAATTTTGCAGGAACATTTCTACGACCCCGGAAAGTGTTATAGGCTATATGGTGTTTCAGTGCATTAACCCATTGCGGCCCGAGAGCCGTTTAAAGCTTTTTCGTTTTTTCGTTGTCCTGCCTAAACGGTTCGATTGATTGAGTGGAAAATTTGTACAAATGTTCTTACAAATGGTCCGGCGGGCTTCCAAAAAAATTTTGTTTCCGATTTATGTCCAATTTTGTACGGTGGTTTCATGGTTCGAAAAAAAACCTGTGACAAATTTTTATGAAGTTCCGTTAACCCGTTTGGGCAAGAGAGCCGAACGAAGTTCATTAAATGTTTCTGTTGTCCTGCTTAAACGGTTTGACCAATTGAGTTGAAAATTTACAATAGTGTAGCTCTTTACCTCTTTACAGGAGCTCACTGAGTTGATTTGGTTACAATTAATTAACCCGTTGCGGCACCATGGCTCAGTAAATTTTTTTAATTTCTTTGTTGTCGCACTTAAACGGTTTTACCAATTGAGTTGAAAATTTACAAAAGTGTAGGTTTTTATAACAAAAGCTTTCTGAGTTGATTTGGTTACGATACATTAATCCAACAGGCTTCAGGCCATGAAGTGCCTCATTTTTGTTGTTGTGCGATTTGATCAATTGAAAATTCGCACAAGTATTGCACTTTAGCACACAAACTCATTCCATAAATTTTGTCGTGATACGTTAACATTTTTCGGCACGATAGACCGTCAAAAAAAATTCTAATTTGTGTCTAATTTGGCAGAATGAATTTATGGTCCTAAGTAAAGCCTGTGACAAAATGTTTGTTAACATTTGTTAACCCATTTCCACACGAGCACCTATTTAAAAGTATTCTGCCTAATTTTTTGTATTATTATTATTATTAAAAAAATATTTCCAACACTCTTTACTTTTATCTATACTGTTTTTAATATTCCATAAAAACCTTTCAATGCAAATTTCTAATATAGAACAGTAATTAAAGTAACCTTATTAAGTATCTTAAGAATACTTTAAGTCTAAACAACATAACATTTTCGGTCGTTGTTAAAAAACAGAAACAATCTCCTACATTAGACAGTCATCACGTCATCATTCAGAAATGCATTACATACATGCGGTCCACCTATGCATGTGTAAAACATATTTCCCATAAAATAATATACAAGTGGTCCGGCGGGTTTCCAAAAAAATTTTGTTTCTGATTTATGTCCAATTTTGTACATTGGTTTCATGGTGCGGAAAAAAGGATTTGACAAGTTTTTATGAAGTTCCGTTAACCCGTTTGGACAGAGGAGCCGAACGAAGTTCAATAAATTTTTCTGTTGTCCTGCTTAAACGGTTTGACCAATTGCGCTGAAAATTTACAATAGCGTAGCTCTTTACCACAGGAGCTCACTGAGTTGATTGGGTTATGATACATTAACCCGTTTCGGCACCAGGGCTCAATGAAATTTTTCAATTTCTTTGCAGAAGCGCTTAAACGGTTTTACAAATTGTGTTGAAAAAAAGAACAAAAGTGTAGCTCTTTACCACAGGAGCTCAATTAGTTTATTTGGTTACGATCCATTAACCCATTTCGGCACCAGGGGTCAGTGAAGTTTTTTAATTTACTTATTTACTTAAACAGTTTGACCAATTGAGCTAAAAATTTATCAAAGAGTAGCTCTTTACCACAGGAGCTCACTGAGTTCATTTGGTTACGAATCATTAACCTGTTTCGGCACCATAGCTCAATGGAGTTTTTCAATTTCTTTGTTGTCGCGCTTAAACGGTTTTACCAATTGAGTTGAAAATTTACAAAAATGTAGCTCTTTACCACAGGAGCTCACTGAGGTGATTTGGTTACGATCCATTAACCCTTTTCGGCACCAGGGCTCAGTGAAATTTTTTAATTTCTTTGTTGTCGCACTTAAACGGTTTTACCAATTGATTTGAAAATTTACAAAAGTGCAGCTCTTTACCACAGGAACTCACTGAGGGGATTTGGTTACGGTTCATTAACCCGTTTCGGCATCAGGGCTCAATGAAATTTTTTAATTTTTTTGTTGCCGCACTAAAACGGTTTTACCAATTGAGTTAAACATTTACAAAAGTGTAGGTCTTTATAACAAAAGCTTTCTGAGTTGATTTGGTTGCGATACATTAATCCATTAGGCTTCAGGCCATGAAATGTCTCATTTTTTGTTGTTGTGCTTAAACGATTTTACCAATTGAAAATTTGCACAACTATTGCACTTTGGCATACAAACTCATTCAATAAATTTTGTTGTGATACGTTAACACATTTCGGCACGATAGGCCGTCAAAAAAAATTGTAATTTGTGTCTAATTTGGCAGGATAAATTTATGGCTCTAAATAAAGCCTGTGACAAAATGTTTGTTAACATTTGTTAACCCATTTCCGCACGATCACCTGTTAAAAGTATTCTGCCTAAATTTTTGGATTATTATTATTATTATTAAAAAGATATTTCCAACACTCTTTACTTTTATATATACTGTTTTTAATATTCCATAAAAACCTTTCAATGCAAATTTCTAATATAGAACAGTAATTAATTAAATAATTAATTAATAGTAACAGTAATTAAATAAACCTTATTAAGTATCTTAAGAATACTGTGTATAAGTCTTAACAACATAACATTTTCGGCCGTTGTTAAAAAGCAGAAACAATCTCCTACATTAGACAATCATCATGTCATCATTCAGAAATTCATTACTTCCACGTGGTCTTTACATGTGGTCTACCTATATAAGAAGCATGTGTATAACATATTTCCCATAAAATATCATTGAAATATGTACATATAGTATCTATAATATATCTGTTTATTTAAAAATACTATAAACATAATCAATTAAATTAGAAAACATATTCACATTTCTGTACAGTATTTAATCAAAAATGAGTACATACATATTTAAAGGACTGAAAACCTTACATTCTTATCCATACACAATTTTTACACATATTTTTAGCCAATCAATTTGGAAACATAATTAGAAAAAGTAAATGTAAAAAAATTCTGGTAGATTTATAAAGGTAAAACACAATCATGCAGTTTTTATATTAAAAAAATATATGTTAAACAGAACCTGAGATGTATGCATTTGAAAAGAACTTTTTTCAAAATTTGAAGAGCTGTCGGTGCTGTAGAATCACTAACGGTAAGGGTACATAAAAGAGTTGCTCTACAACCATTACTCGATTAAGAGACCTTGCGTAGTTAATATTTCATTGCTCTTTATTAAACAGTATATAAGTTTTGTAAACAGACGGATTGACAGAGCGAACCTAATAGCAATTTTCCAAAATATGCTTAAAATGATAATTCAGAAAAACATGAAGTGACATTACTTACGAAAAAAAATGTATTACATTATGGTCTTTTATAATTGAAATGCAATTTTCTGTTTCGTTATTAATGACTATATTGTGAAAACTCACTTCGCCGTATTTGTGTACTCAATAGATTATTGATTCCTTTAAAGATTTTTTGTAGACGAATTGTCTTTAATTTTAATAAGTTTATTCAATTTAACTAAATGTAATAGAAAATAGAATATTAACTACCAGCATCTGGAAATGCATAGTAATACTTGAACTATATTAATTAAATTATATTAACTCAAAAGCAAAAGTTAATAATATTTATTTCATAAAGCCGATAAAATACTCCGAGCAACGCCGGGTACTCTGCTAGTACATATATATAGTAGAAATTATTATACATTTGCCTCTTAGTATTAAATGGTACTATAGCATATTTGGAAAAGTTTTGAATTGATAATCGTTTTGTGGAAAGTTAGAATCTGCTTTTGAAGAATGTGTGAACATATAGTTTGAATATATGTACAACCTTCAGTTCTAGAAATTATAAAATTCACCCAAATTATTTTAAAATACTAAAAAATTAAAAAAATTATATTATAAGCAGAGTGATAGGCTATGAACATACTAACGGTTCGTACGGGTATCTAAGAGTTGACAAAGGCAACTGTATTCTTCCTCGTTGTTTAATAGTTTCTATATTAATTGGGTTTGGTACTATTTTATTTATAGAAATTTTTTCAATAGAAGGATTATTGTCGCTATTTTCATGTTTTGTTAGTTTAACACTGACTACATTTTCATTTGTTTTAAAATTTCCTTGAATTTGTGTGGATCCAATTTTAAATATTTTATAATATCTTAAATAATAATGAATTAAAACTATTAGGATTACTACTATTATTACTATTATTACAAATATCGTAAGAGTAAAATTAAAACTAACATTTTTGTGCTCTGTTAATTCTTTTATTCCTTTTATATTATTTTTCTGATTTATTACAGTTTCATCAAAAGTTAATTTTTGTTCTGTAAATGTTACATTGTTGTTATACTGTTGTGATATTATAAATTTATCAATGAATATTATAGATTTGCTGTTATACTTATTATTATATACTTGAATAGTGTAATTATGAGTAGGTAACCCTACACTTTGGGATGGGACAAAAATTTGACCCATATCGCACGACATGTTGACCTACATTTTGATTTATGGGTTTAATGTAGGTCATGCTTGGTTAGTAGGTCAAGAACTTGTTTTGATCGTTTTGGTTTAGGTTTTAAGTTAAGTTGTATGTGTGGGTTGTTAACTTATAAGTTCTAAATAGTTTTATAATAGGAAGTGAAGGTTGTTGATATTGTGTAAGTTGTCAGACAGGGTTAATGAACTGAACAATTGATTTTATGTATCTTGGTTACTATAAGCCAAAAATTTGTTTTAGTTTAGGTTTTAAGTTAGGTTGTATGTGTGGGTTGTTAATTTATAAGTTCCAAATGGTTTTATAGTAGGAAGTCAAGCGTTAAACAATTTAAAGTAGGGTCGGCCCTTAATAAACAAAATTGTATAACTGAAGTTTAAATACTAGACGCACATATAAAAGTATTAAGAAAATTTCTTATATGAAAATAAAAAACAGAAAAAACTTTTTAAAATTGAAAAGAAAAAGTGTAATCCTGTTTTTGTTTTTTTTTTTTTTTTTGTTAGCATAAAGAAAAAAAATTAAAATAAGATATAGATTTATTATTGCTTACATAAAAATGTGATCTGTTCTGAATAGAAAAATTTATAGAAGAAAAGAGAAAACGAAAGTCATTAATTAGCTGACTGCATGTCGTGTAAGATATTTTTTTATTTTTTAATTAAGAATGTTCAGAAAATATGAATAAAAAGAAAACAAACAGGAAATCAAAAATATAGAACTGATTAAACTAAAGATATACTCTTTACTCTTGATATGCATTTATGTTTATTTTTATTTTTTTGTTTTTGTTTTTGTATAGAATAAAAAATAATTCAAAGATAGGTTAAATGATAGGTTAAATGGTATCTATTTTAAAAACATAAGATAAAAATAAAAGACATTTATTTTTTTTATGTTTAAATTCTTTTATTATTATATTTTTATTTAAATCTAAGTTTTAACATTTTTTACGATGATCAGATGTTAAAATTGCAGAAATAGTGAGACCAACTTTTTCTATACGTATTTGAAATCTACTTGTATCAAGTGCGTATTCTTCCCAATGACTTTTCCTTGCTGATCTGTAAGCATACTCCCATACATGCATAACGTGAATTTCTTGTTTAATATTGAAGTGAACTTTTTTAGTTTTGTTATTTAAATTCATATCGTGCAAGTATGAAAATTGAAAGTCTTAATCTAACATTTTTTCCTTTAAAAGTTACATATATACATTATAACAATTTTTAACAGCACATCTGAAATTGTTGTTTGATAAGTGTATAGGACAATTTGATTTAAAGTTATCAATCTTTTGCAATGACGGCAAGTTTCTGCTTAGATCTTCTATTTTAACACTGTCAATGTACTTTTGAAGAAAAAGTTTTTTTGTTCTCCTTTAACATAATTTTTTTCAGCTGACTCTAAATAGTGTTTTAATATACATTTTACATCTAAATATTCAACTAAACCGTTATTCCATTTAAGTCCATTTATTTTATTTTCGCAATACTGGTTATTATATTTCATATCTTGACTAAGTTCTTCTGCGGGGTACGGTGCTTTGAAGTGATACACAGTTGGAATTAAACTTCCTTTTTCAAGTATGGCTAACTTTTTTAGGAAATATTGACTTTCATTTCCTTGTAAAAATTGTGGGTCAACTATGAGAACTTGTTTAACCATGTCGAAGGTTTATGGAAGAATGTTCCATAGAATAACTAAATTACATTTATATTCTCTTCGGGAAAAGAGATTTTCGTATAAATATAGTTTTTAACTAATACAATTATGCTGTTTCACCCGTTTACTATGATGGTGGCTGGTCCATCATGCTGTGGCAAAACCACTTTTATTCATAATTTAATAAAATATAAAAAAGAAAATATACAACAACATATTAATAGAATAATTTGGTGTAATCCAGACAAAAATGCCGTTCCAAAATATGTCAAAGATATGGAATATAGTAACACTATTCCAGATTTTAATGATAATCAAAAACCTTTGTTAGTTATTATCGATGATATGATGTTAAATTCTCATGATAAGTATGTATGTGATTTATTTACTAGAGGATCACATCATAGAAATTTATCTGTAATGTTTGTAACACAAAATGTTTTTCACCAGGGTAATTTTTCAAGAGATATTTCACTCAACTGTAAATATTTAGTACTTTTCAAAAATCCAAGAGATAAATCGCAGATATTACCTCTAGCTCGCCAAATATATCCCAATCATATTAAAGCATTTGAAAAAGTATATAATGATGTGACGTCAGTCCCATATGGATATATATTAATAGATCTTACTCAAGACGTTAATGATATATTTCGATTAAGAAGTGATATATTTGGAAAAGGTTTGTGTTATTGTACGAGAGATCAATTAGAACAATTTGGGGAAGAATATGAAACGTTTGAAGACCAATAGACATATATTGCACCTATTAAAAACCTCTAAACCAAAATTCCAGAAAGTAATTATAAAACACTGTGACCCTAAAGTAATAAAAACATTTTGCGAAATCTCTTTAAATATTTTAAAAGGTAATTGTAATCTGAGTAAAAAAGCAACAACCCAATTACGAAAGTATAAAAAAGAATTAAGATCACTTATTTGCCGGAAAAAATCTATAAATAGCAAAAGAAAAATTATTATTCAACGTGGTGGATTTTTACCTACACTTTTTGGTGCAATACTATCAGGGATTATCGGAAATTTTATAAAATGAATAATACAACATTTAATAAAATGATAATTTTAAAATCTGAGATTTATGAGAAAATGATGCAAAATGCGGACGTTGAACTTAATGAGTTGGAAAAAAATATGAAAAAAATATTGTTAAATAAACATCTCACGAACACTCAAAAATGGTATTTATACAGACAAAATCTATTTAAAATAAGAAACAAAAAACGACAAGTTCCTAGAAATAAAGAGGAGAAAATAAAAATTACGGAAACAAAAGGTACACAAACTCGTGCAAACCAATGTATATAGATGTGGAAACTCAATCGTATTTTCCTGAATATAAGAATGTTGGAATACAAGTTGTTCCTGAAGAAGAAGAAGTATATGAAAAAGAAGCTGATGACGAAGTATTTGATGATGAAATTCAGGAAAATGTTTTAACAAAAGCTTTGTCAGCTGCTTCAGTTGGAGAACGTCTTAGAAAAAGAAAATCAATTAGAAATCAAAATGTACAAATTTTTGAAATTGATATATTATAACTGTTCCTTTAGATAGCCCAAGCCCACCAACGAAAAAAAAAAACTATAAATAGCAAAGAGTTGAATAATTCGTCAAGACGTGTTTTAAGGTCAGCAGTAGGTAATACTCAAACAGAACTTAATTTTCCAATTCGTAAGAATAAATCCGTAAGTTCATGGACAACATACAAGTAAATGATGAATTTTATGTCACTTTACTCAGTGATTCATCTATGAACTATTATCCAGAAAATTCATTATCATCTTTTACAAATAAAATGAATAAATACATATGTGATAATACAAAGTGGAAAGTCGGTATTTCAGAAATGTATGTAAATGATTTCGTTCCAAATATGTATGGTGAAGAATGGGAAAAAAGTACTCAAATATTTATTAAAGGTATGCAGAAAGATATGATAGGAGTTAGAACATCATACATTCCATACATAGAAAAACAAATGATATGCGACTGGAAAGTTTTTCTACTACCAACACTAATTCAAAATATACGCCCACTTAATAGGTTTACAAGAAAAGAAGTTGAACGACAGTTGATTTGGGGAATTTTTAATTTTATAACCGATGAAGTTCATTATACACAACCAACAAAAGCTGAGGAGATGCCTACAAATTTAAGTTACACCACAATATGTGTTACTAAGCGTAAAATAGATATAAAAATAAGAGCAAATTACGCTTATACCCTCGAAGGACTTTTGACAACATGTTTCAATCAAGTATCTTTTAAAGTTACAGATTTTAAAAAATATAATTCACGTGTAATAGAAGCTTTCAAAACTTTTATAGATAGTGTACAATTGATTTCCATTTGTAAACCAGATATGTTTTTTATATACACAGACATAATTGAACCGCAAAAAATAGGTGATAAAGATGTAAGCTGTTTAAGATCTGTTAACATACAAAATTCTTTCACTGATACTGTAAAATAATTCAGTAATATTCAATATTGCAATGTGGAGAAATCATTTAATAACATTTCATTACTTTTATGTGATAAATATGGATACAAAATAAACTTTTCCAATAGTTCAATTCCAACAAAAATTGTATTACATTTTAAAAAAGTATAAATAAAAGCGATTTCACAAAACTATATATTATTTTATTTTATTCATTATGGAGAGAGTATACTATAAGTATTATTTAATTCAATCTGGTAGAGGACTTGATGATATCGGCCCTTTATTACATTCAACCGTACCTTTTCAAAGAGGTCGTGGATTGGGAAGCTTTTTTGGCGGACTTTTTAGATATTTGAAACCATTATTTACTTCAGGCGCTGATATTTTGAAAAAAGAGGTTATTAACTCTGGTATCAATGCTTTATCTGATATTGCATCTGGTGCAAATGTAAAAGAAGTTATGCAAGATCGTAGTAAAGAGATTGTTAAAAATGTACGACGTGATGTCGTACGAAAACTAAGTGAAATGTATGGTTCTGGTAAAACAAAACGAAAAGCTATAAAAAGACCACTCTTAAACTTAAACTTATGGGTAAACTACACGTAGATATGTTTAATCAACCTACTCTACTTATAAATAATGTTGACATTCATATAGTTTTAACACTTGAAAAACCAGATTTTTATCTATTTGCAGACGATTCACAATTAAAAACGAGGAAGAATACAGTTGCCTTTGTCAACTTTTAGATACCCGTACGACCCGTTAGTATGCCTATCACTCTGCTTGTAATATTATTTTTTTAATTTTTTAGTATTTTAAAATAATTTGGGTGAAATTTTATAATTTCTAAAACTGTGGGTTGTACATATATTCAAACTATAAGTTTATACATTCTTCAAAAGCAGATTCTAACCTTCCGAATAACAATTATCTATCTAATTTTTCCAAATATGCTATAGTACCATTTAATACTAAGCGACAAATGTCTAATGCCTAAGTTTAATAATTTATACTATACATATGTATAAATTATTTATAGTACGGGTATAAAAAATGTGAAGAATTGACTTTTCTGGAATTTTGAGGGGCTGTAAGTCCGGAACCCTATATAATTAAAAAAACCCGTTAACATACTTAAAAATATATTATTGAACCTTTAATTTTCATGTCTTGCCGAAGAAAAATTTTTACAGGTGCCTGAAAATAGCAAATTTTGGAGTAATAACTCTTAAAGAGGGGGCGCTAACAAAAAATTTTCTGAGCAAACTTATACTAATTAAAAGTTCTTTCTTGTCTCGAAATTTCAGGTTCCTATCTCAAAACGTGCCGGGGTTATGAAAAAGAAATATCATGCAAAATTAGGTTTTAACATAACGGTAAATTTAAATAGTAAATTACAAACTATTGCATAATTTTGATATTGTCTGATGGAGATAACAAAAATTCCGGTCCTCTAGTGTTTTTAGATTGTAAAACCACTACACAGAACGTGAGATATATACATCTGAAAATAGGGCTTTTTTGAAATTTTGGGAGGCTGTAACTTAGGAACCCTATACAATTAAAAGAAACCATTAATATACGTACAAATATATTACTGGACCTTTAATTTTTTGTCTTGCCGAAGAAAAATGTGTACAGGTGCCTAAGTTAAAGGTGTTTAAAAATAGCAAATTTTCAATTTTTGAGCCCTAATACTTCATAAATAGGGGGTGGTCCAAAAAAAATTTGTGAGCAAACTTATACTAATTCTAAGAGTTCTTTCTGCTCTCAAAATTTCAAGTCCTTATTTGAAATCGTTCCGGAGTTATGAGGGTAGAAAAATCATGCAAAATTTGGTTTTCATATAACGGTAAATTTAAATACTAAATTTAAAAAAATTGTACAATTTTGATACTAATTTACAAATTTACAAAAAACAATACCTGTCGAATGACGTTTTCTAATTGAAAAAATCTTAAGTAGAACATGAGACATATGCATTTAAAAATAGGGCTTTTTAAAAGTTTGAGGAGCTGTAGCTCCATTACGGGTGGGGCTACAAAAAAAAAGTTGTAAATTATAAAATTAATATTTTTATGTTATCTTTCAGCAGTTAAAATTTCATGTCTCTATTTCAAAAAAAATGTGGGGATCTAAAAGTTAGGTGTTCGAGAGCTACCCGAAGTTGTGGTCGGACCTCAACCAAAAAAAATAGGGAACCTACAAATTGTTGGCAGAATATTTAGTGTTAATTTCAAGACTCTAGCTTTCTTAGTTTTTGAGTTATCTTGCTGACGGACGGACGGACAAAGCTCAATCGTCTTAGAATTTTTTTCTGATCCGATCCATACCTTTGAAGGTATATCTAGCTAGCTTATTTCGAGGTGTTACAAACGGAGGAGCAATTTTAATATACCCGATCCTTATCGTACGGGTATAATTATAGAAGCCACGCTATTTATGAGACGTGTTACCGTTAATCCAAGCGTACTGTTAACACACAATGCTGTTCTTGGGAAATCCAATGCTAAATATAATTATAAACGCGTTGAAGTAAAAAGTTTTACAATTCCAATGAACAGCTCGTCAATATCGCTTGATAATGTTTTTATTGGACAGTTGCCAAACACAATAATTTTTTGTATGACAGAAAATGTGGGTTACTCTGGAAAAAGATCAAAAAACCCATACAATTTTAAACATTTTGATATTTCACAATTTGTGTTAAACGTAAATGGTGTTCAAATACCTAATTCAGCAATTGAAACCAGTTTTTCAGATGAAAATAATTCCTGTACAAGAGCATACACTACACTTTTTTCAGGAACTGGAATTTACCACAATGATAAAGGTCATCAGATAACAAAGTCTATGTTTAGTAATGGGTTTTTCATTCTAGCTTTTGATTTAACTCCAGATGTATCTGGAAATGAAGTATGTCAAGGTTTACTAAACCAGGGTACGGTTAGAATTGAGGTAAGGCTATCAAAACCACTCACATCTACACTCACTGCTATTGTTTATGGAGAATTTGATGCAAGCATACAAATTGATAAAAATCGAAATATATTTACAAATCTATAAATAGAATACTGAAACAGGTATTTGAATATTCGACAAGATGTCATCGTCCTGTGCACTTGTGGACGTACAGTTTTGTTGTGATTATAAAAATACTTTATTTGTAAAATATATTTGTTTATCTGGAATTAAATAACCTTGTAAAAAATTTGCAAAATAGTTAACTTACAAATTCCCAACCAAAGAAATTATAAATGAAAATTTTGAAAATTAGTAATTTCGGAACTGTACATAATGATAAAATTAATAAAGAATTAAGACAGGTACTAGAAAAATTTGATGTTATTATAACAAATGAAAAAATAAAAAAGGAGTTTTTAATAAACTACATTAATGAAATAAGTAGAGTGTATGATTTGAGTCAGTTTGAGTCATGAACACTTTAGAAATAATTAGTGTTTTAAAATGTAACAAATTTACAAACAAATATTTTAAGAGAGTTTTTGCTTTAGACAAAATTCCAAAAATAATAGAAAAACCAACATTTATGTGTTATTATGTTATGTGGGAATATGTTATTAAATATATAAAAACGTGTCAAGAAAAGCATGTTATGAAATTGCATGAAGAAATATATATTCCAATACAACGTTATAGCGTTCAATGTAATTATTCTAGATTGTTTTTTGAAATACCTGTACTACTAGAAAATAAAATTTGTAATATTTTAGTCAAGAACAACAATAAATGAAAAATTTGCAAAATTTATTTAATTTGTTTTTATTATGAAATACTTATAGATACATATACAATTATACAAATATTCTTATATATTATTTTAGGCTATAAATTATTTCTAAAAAATTCTGCAAAATAGTCAGGATCTCCTTCTTGGTTATTTATTTCCCAAATTTGTTGCTCATCTGTATCTTCATCTAAAACTTGAAACGGTGGTATGAATTCTTCAGTTTCCATTAATTTCTCGTCATCTACAGTAGATGTAATTTCATCAACTTGAACCTCATTTTGTGTACTGACTATTGCAATTTCCTCAGTAAATGGAAATGTTGTTGAATCAGCTGCCATTTTTGTAAAATATCTTTCAAAAATTTAGTTAAAAGTGATTTGCCAGTAAAATTGAACCGCATTATATACTGTAGAACACAGTCAAAATTTAAAGTTTTCAGAGTATATAAATAAAGAAATGTAAAATTGGATTTTTAAAACTAGTTAGATGGTGTAAAAATCATGTCAAAATCTCAAATAGTAAAAGAAATACATAGACCAGCTAGAAAAAGGTATCTTAGAAGGAAAGTCAAGCAGAAAGGAGTAAATGATACCTGGCAAATTGATCTAGTGGAAATGATTCCTTATGGAAAATTCAACAAAGGTTTTAAATATATGTTAACCATTATAGATATATTTTCTAAATATGCTTATGCTGAACCAATTAAAACTAAAACCGGTAGTAATGTTTTAAATGCTTTAAATAAAATTATAAAACGAGCTAAAAACCTACCTAAAAACATTCATTCAGGTCAAGGTAAAGAATTTTTCAATTCGATATTTCAAAATTTTGTTGTAAAGAAGGGTATTAATCACTATCATACTTACTCTGAAATGAAAGCATCTATTGTAGAACGCTTTAATCGAACTTTAAAAAATTTAATGTGGAAAATATTTAGTTTACTAGGAAACTACAAATGGATTAATATATTCCAATCTTTATTAAACACCTATAATTCTACTAAACATAGAACAACTAAATTACCTCCTGAAAAAATTTCTAAGAAAAACGAAAAATTTATGTTAAAAAATGTTTACATGCAACCTAAAATTTCTCTAAAAGCTAAATATAAAGTTAGAGACTATGTTAGAATAAGTAAAAACAAAAAAACTTTTGAAAAAGGTTATCAACCGAATTAGTGTACTGAAATATTTAAAATTATCAAAGTAAACAGTACCTCTCCGATCACATATCAGATGGTTGATTATAAAAATGATTCAATATTTGGTGGATTTTATGAGGAGGAACTCACATCTGTTAAACACCCAAACCTATATCTTGTCGAGAAAATTTTAAAGAAAAAAGGCAATAAAGTTTTTGTTAAATGGCTTGGGTTTGACGAAAAACATAATACATGGATAAATTCAACAAATATTGTTTAATATCTGTAAAATAAAACTTTAATAAGGATCTGAAAAACTTGCTAACATCTGAAAAATAAAATAAAATTAAGAACAGTACAAAATTTATTTGAAATGAAATTTTTTATTGAACAAATTCTTTATATAAAAATAAAACTTGATAACATCTGAAAAATAAAATAAAATCTTAAAATCTGAAAAATAAAATAAAATCCTAACATCTGAAAAATGAAAATAAATTTAGAACAGTACAAAATTTATTTGAAATAAAATTTTTTATTGAACAAATTCTTTATATAAAATTCTTAATATAAAAACATAATTCTTATTCTATAAATGATATAACATAAAAGCTTAAACTATAATTATTGTTTTGTGGCGAATTGAAAATCCCCACGATCTTCTTTTAAAATTAACTCATTTTCCTCGTTTACGAGGAAATAAGTATTTTTTTCGATTTCCTCTCGGAAATCGTTATCTTCAAATACCGCAACTTTTTGTTGCGGTATAAATATAATATTATTTAGGGATTCGAAGACCCATTTTTCACCGTAAGCGGTGTTAATTTTTTTTATTTTATGTATTTTATAGAGCCTACTTGGCTCCATATCTTTATTTTTTGTATTAAATTTTTCTTTTTTTGGTGGAATTTGGTGTTGTTTC
This sequence comes from Poecilobothrus nobilitatus, assembly GCA_947095535.1. Taxonomy (NCBI): domain Eukaryota; kingdom Metazoa; phylum Arthropoda; class Insecta; order Diptera; family Dolichopodidae; genus Poecilobothrus; species Poecilobothrus nobilitatus. Next base: position 78,992,133 of record OX352772.1, on the reverse strand, counting down.
ATGATAGGGAAAATGATGCGCTAGCAAATGTTCAATTTGCTCTGGTGGCTGATAAAATGAGTGTTGTTGTTGTTGTTGTTGCTCATGATAAAGTGGCATTTTCGCCATCTTTTTCTTTTTTGTAGGAATTTGCGCCAGTATAGTTACATCATCTAGCACGTAAACTTTATCAAGTTCCTGTGCCATCCTGCTTGCTTCAAATTAAACTGATATTTTTATAAAATCTCGATGTATTTATATACAAATTTCGAGTAATATTATAACAAAATAAAAACTTTAGAACTAGTGACACTCTTGCAAATATTTTCTAAGTGGAAAGGGTAAAATCTATCAAAAATGTCAGTTGATTACAATGTTGCTAATATTTTTTATGTAGAAAAAGGGTAATTTATTAAAATGCCGTTTGATTACAATGTTGTAATACTGTTTTCTATTTAAAATACGTATAAGACGAGAATCTAATTATTAATGAAATATAATTTATTATACTGTCATTTGATTACAATTTATATTTTTAAGATAAATTTTAAATTAAATTGTAGTTTGAAAATTACAATGTTGCATAGAATATTCTATTTACATATTAAGATAGGATTAAGATGGGATTCTAGTTAAAACAACTAAAATTTATTAAAGTGTCATTTTAATTTAAGAGAATGAATCTGTATTGAAAATTTAATATTATCCAAGCATTCAACATCTGTTATTCAAGCATTCAACATCTGAAATCCGTATAAAGAAAATGTCGAAAAAAATTATTTTGCAAAGGTTTCTTACCGAAATTATAAGGCCTTACATAATAGAAAGCGAGAATTCGACATTTGTTAAAAGGTTTAATATGAACGGACATAAAATAAAATTTGTAATTAAATCCGTTCCTGAAAATAGAGAACCAATTAGCTGAATTAAGGATGCTATACATCAAATAATCAGGATTGCTGTAAAATATGTGAATTCCACTGATAAAATTGGGTTAACATTTTGTGGAGAGAGCTTTGAACATCAAGGTCCTGCGTACCTCAGTTTTAGATCCGCTCATGAACTTAAATTTAGCGACGTTTGGGATGTAATTTCTAATGTTTTTCAAAGTAATTCTGAAGGTAGTTATTTATAATGCATTTTTTGTTTCATTTAATAATAAACTATTTTTATTTTATGTCTATAGGCTTAAGTACAGACACTTTTTGTTTAACAGTTACCGGTGTTAGATTACCCTCTGGTAGAGGTAGAAATAATAAATATTCAAATTATAAAGAGGAATCCTTAAAAAGGAAAGGAATAATAACAATAAAAAACAGCGATAATTTATGTCTACCACGTGCACTTGTTGTTTCAACAGCTAAAATTGAAAAATTTATTGAATATGAAAAAATTCGAAAAAATATAGGAAAACTTCAAACTTTAATGGCTTTAAAATTATTAAAAACATCAAAATTAACAATTCCATCTGAAGGTTGCGGAATTCGTGAATTGAATCAATTTCAAAAATTTTTACATAAACACAAAATTATTGTATATAAATATGGAAGAAGGCGTGCAGAAGTAATATTTGAAGGATTTAATAATGGAAAAAAAATTAACTTGCTATACTATTATAATCATTATAATGTAATAACTTCGCTCACAGCTGCTTTTTGCACAGCATTTTATTGTGAAGAATGTCATATTTCGTATTCTAAAAAAAATGAACATAGGTGTTCGAAAAGTTGTCCTTGCTGTCAAAACTCACCTGCTTGTTCAATTAATGTTAAAAATATTTTATGTATGCAGTGCAATCGCGCATTTCGTGGTCAATCATGTTTTTAAAATCATAAGGCTTCCAGTTCAAAAAATAGAAGCACCTGTGAAGAAATTAGGAAATGCAAATCTTGTTTTAAAGTTCATAAAAGTTGTAGGACTCATATATGTGGTCAATATTCTTGTAAAATTTGCGATAATCATGTTCCTGAAAACCATAAATGCTTCATTCAGCAAGACAAAACAAAAGTAAATTTTGAAAACTGCATTTACGTATTTTATGATTTACAAACAAGACAAGAAGAAATTAACTCTACAAAAATAAAAGAACATGTTCCAAGTTTATGTGTGGCTCAACTGAGATGCTTTAAATGTATAAACATTGATTCTCTATACTTCTGTGGAAAATGTTAATTAAGAGAAAGAATTTTTAAAACGAACGATAGAGGATTTCATGAAATTTATTTTAAAATTAAGAAAGGAATTCAAAAAGATTGTCATAATTGCTCATAATGGGCAGGCGTTTGACCATCAGTTTATTCTGAATTATATACTCAATAAAACTGTACTTGAACCAAAGTTAATTATGCGAGCTACAAAAATTATTGTTATGATAATTGATAATATTAAATTTATTGATTCTATGAACTACTTTCCTATGGCCTTGGCAAAATTACCGAAACCTTTTAATTTATCGATCAATTTGAAAAAGGGTTATTTTCCACATCTATTTAATAAACTGGAAAATGAAAATTACATTGGCACATTTCCAGCAATTAAATACTATAACTCTAATACAATGAAAGCAGATGAGCGTAATGAATTTTTAATGTGGTATAAACAAAATAGAAACTCAGAATTTAATATGGAGAAAGATATTTTAGAATACTGTAAAAATAATGTTGAAATTCTAACTAAAGCATGTCTGGTTTTCAGAAATTTTTTTTTAGAAGAATGTAATGTTGAACCGTTTTTAGAAGCAACAACAATAGCTTCCGCCTCTAATCTTGTATATAGAAGAAACTGTCTCAAATCGAATACTATAGGAATTATACCAAGAAAAGGATATAGGATGGTAGACAATCAGTCAAAAATTGCCATGCAATGGCTTATTTGGGAAAAAGATTTGAGAAAAATTGATTTGAAATGTGCATTTAATGGAAAAGAAAAACAAATCGGAAATGTTAAAGTCGATGGATTTTGCGAAGAGACTAAAGAAATATTTGAATTTTACGGTTGCTATTATCATGGACATCCAAAATGTTTAACAATACAAAGGGATATACCATTACATGATAACTCTGGCGATACTTTGAATCTACGATATGAAAAAACATTAATGAGATCAGAGTTTATAAAATCATGTGGATATAAAGTTATTGAGATGGGGGAATGTGAATTCAGGGAGCTAATGAGACACAATGAAAATATGAGATATTTAGAAAATCATTCATTCATTAATTTAGTTCTTTTAAATCCTCGTGATGCATTTTATGACGGAAGATCGGGAAATACTTACACATATTATAAATGTAAACAAGGAGAAAAAATTAAATACATAGATGTATGTTCCTTATACCCATATGTTTGCAAGCAAAGAAAATTTCCCATAAACCATCCTAAGATTTATGTTGGAGAAGATACTTGCTCCAAGTTAAACAGAATGACTATTGACGGTATTATTAAATGTAAAATCTTACCACCAACAAATCTATTACACCCCGTGTTATCTGTCAAACAAAATAATAAATTGATGTTCTCACTATGTAACACTTGTAGTGAACAAAAATATCAAGGAAAATACTCGTGGCCAATAAAATGTCAAACTCAAAAAGAAAACGAAGAATATATTGATAGTTTTTTTGAAAAGGAAGAAATTAAATTAGAATACGATAAAGTAGTTAATAACCCTGGTTTAAGATCTTTTGCTAAGATTATTTTAAACTCATTCTGGGGAAAATTTGGGCAAAGAGAAAATCAACAACAAACCAGCATTATAAATCAACCTTTTAAACTTTATGAACCCTTCTGTAGAAGTATGTCACATATTTCCAGTAAATGAAGAAAACATAGTGATTAGCTGGAAATATAAAGAAGAAGCAATAACTTCTTTATCTACTGTCAACGTAAGTACCGCTGCTTATACAACAACACATGCAACACACCGCTTATACAACAACACCGATTCAGTGTTGTATATTAGCCGAGAAGGAGAATATGAACCAGAAATAGGTGAATTTATAGGCGACATGACTGATGAATTAGAATGTTATGGTATAGGAAGTTATATTACAGAATTTGTAAGTGGTGGTCCCAAGAACTACGCTTACAAAATTTACTGTACAAAAGATAATACAGAAAAAATTGTTTGTAAAGTTAAAGAATTCTCTCTTAGTTATGAAGCTTTTCTAAAAATCAATTTTAATAGCATAAAGGCAGCAGTTTTAAATTCATTGAATAGTGCAGACACATACGTCATTTCAGAAAATATTCGTCGAAATAAAAATCATGATGTACTTACGATTCCCGAAATAAAAAAATATGAACCAAAATCGGAAAAACGAAAATTTAATGAAGATGGTAGTTCTTTACCGTATGGATATAACAGAAAAAAGCAAATCTTGATAAGTAAATCAAAATAGTATTCATTCAAACTTGAACATTTTTATTTGTATTGTAAAAATATTTGTTTTTTATATTAATTTAAAATTTTTAAGAATGTAATAAAGATTTAAACAAACAAATTCTACATGTAAAAGTAGACATTATTTACATACATATTGTACAGTTCTATACTTTCGATTTCTTTTATGATCATTACATTTTTCAGAATCTTAATAAATTACTAATTATTATCTTGTTATTACTAGAATATTGTAATTTTTTAAAACCAGGAACTATACTATCATAGAATCATTCAACTTTTACATTATATTCTTTTTATATCAATTCCTTGCTTTGACTAGATAACTAGTGATTTGTATACTCGTATATTAATTTAACAATAACAAAAACAAGTCTTAAATTTTTTTTTAGTTTAAAACTAGAAATTTTTGAATTATTTTTATTCCATACAAAAACAAAAAAACATAAATGCATATCAAGAGTAAAGAGTATATCTTTAGTTTAATCAGTTCTATATTTTTGATTTCCTGTTTGTTTTCTTTTTATTCATATGTTCTGAACATTCTTAATTAAAAAATAAAAAAATATCTTACACGACATGCAGTCAGCTAATTAATGACTTTCGTTTTCTCTTTTCTTCTATAAATTTTTCTATCCAGAAAAGATTACATTTTTATGTAAGCAAAAAAAAATCTATATCTTACTTTAATTTTTTTTCTTTATGCTAACACAAAAAAAAAAAAAAACAAAAACAGGATTACACTTTTTCTTTTCAATTTTAAAGATGCGCTGTAGATTTAAAAATAAAAAAAAATTTTCTGTTTTTTATTTTCATATAAGAAATTTTCTTACTACTTTTATATGTGCGCCTAGTATTTAACCTTCAGTTATACAATTTTGTTTATTAAGGGCCGACCCTACTTTAAATTGTTTAACACTTGACTTCCTACTATAAAACCATTTGGAACTTATAAGTTAACAACCCACACATACAACCTAACTTAAAACCTAAACCAAAACAAATTTTTGGCTTATAGTAACCAAGATACATAAAATCAATTGTTCAGTTCATTAACCCTGTCTGACAACTTACACAATATCAACAACCTTCACTTCCTATTATAAAACTATTTGGAACTTATATGTTAACAACCCACACATACAACTTAACTTAAAACCTAAACCAAAACGATCAAAACAAGTTCTTGACCTACTAACCAAGCATGACCTACACTAAACCCATAAATCAAAATGTAGGTCAACATGTCGTGCGATATGGGTCAAATTTTTTTCCCATCCCAAAGTGCAGGGTTACCTACTATTATGAAAAGTTACGAAATAGTTTCCGTTAAGTATCGGAACTCTTTCGTCACAAGTACTATTTAATTTCTTTTGATTCATGTTTATTAGAATTAAAATATTGTTTTCTATTTCGATATATTTTACTTCCTTTTTTGTTAATTAATTTACAATTTCCTTTAAGAACACAATTTTTACTTAATTTTAGTTCTTTTACTGATTTACCTTCTTTGAAAGTGTAAGTTTTATTATTAATCCTAACTATATATTCCATTTCTTCATCAATTTGTTTATCTTTTGTATTTGGGACCGGTATTAACAATTTCTTATTAAAAACTGAAGTTTCGTTTGGAATTTTAATAGCAAATATAATTACATTATCAAGATATTTGGCTACTCCTAGTCTTATATTTAAAAGTTTTTTAAAATCTATATCGTAACTATTTATTTCCTCATTTGTTAATATGTTCGGATGCAATACTCCTAATCTAGCCGAGGCAACATTATTTTGGATGTGCTCTACCTGATCCTTAATTAAGTCTAATTTAAGCATAAGTTGTAAGAAAAAGCTTTCTTCTAAGAATTCGTTTTTTATAGTATCTACTTGGTTCAACTTTTCGGAAATTTTTTTTCTATCTAATTCTATTGATTTTTTTATTGAAATTTACATTTATTTTAACCTGTTGATTAATCGTGTGAATGGAAGTATGACTATTTTGTTCGTTGATCATTAGGTGATTTTCAATATTTTGCCTATTTTCATCGACCATATTTCCAAACAACCATTTCGTTGCAGAACCAACGAAGTTGATTAGACCTCTTTTATGTCTATGAGGTAATATAGTTTTAATTTTATTTTGAATGTTTTTTATTTTATTATTAGCGATTTCTTTGTTATTTTTTGAGTTCGGAGAATTTGTTATGGTCTCTAAATTATTAGTCATTTCTAAAATTTCTGAAGGATAAACTATATGTAAAATTATATCAAATTTACTTACTATCTCTACTTCGTCAATTTTAACTTCTACATACCCTAATTCAGAATCCATTTGTTCTATGATCAATGTTGGAGATGTTATTGGAAGAAGCCATAGGATTCCTAACCAAGTTAATATTCTTTTCATTTGTAAATTTTAAACCTCTTTTAATGTTATTTTCATGTACATTTTTTAATGCATATTTTCTAAATTTAGGTTGTTCTTTGTGTCTTAAACTAGCATAATTTTTTATATAACTTACTTTACGAGTTTCATTGTAATTTTCTCTATTTTTATTTAACTTAGTAAGTATTTTATTTTTCATTGTTTTCATTCGATCATATTACCCTATTGCTATCTATTTTATTATTTTGTACGTTGAATGGAGTAGCTTTGATGGTGGAGTGATAAGTATTATTATAATAATGAATGGCTTTTAGTATTTTTATTTAATATTGATTTTTTCTTCCAAGTTTAGTATTCTAACTTTTTCCGTTAGGGTGTTATTTAATCTTTCTATGTCTGCGTTTCCTGTGTGATTATTAGACTTAATAAAATGAATGTCTATTTTCTGTTCTTTACAAAATTGTCTAATGTTTATGCTATTGAATTCGTTAACGCAGATAAGTTTTTTCATTTTACCTTTTATAGAAATAAATTGACGAATTTTACTTATTAGTGTCTGATTATTTCTATCCTCTAAATAGAAACTAACGGCATTTTTTGAGAATTTATCAATAAAAACAATAAAAGAGTGTTTAGAGTTGAGACTATATCTGAGATGGTATTTCTGTTATTTTAAATTTTTTTCTTATAGGATTTCTATCGTATTTCGCAGCAGTACAAATTTCACAATTATTTATTACTTTGTTAATTAAATGTTTCAGATTAGGATAATAGATGAGATTTTTAATCCCCTCGTAATTTGCTATTATACCCGAATGTCTCGATTCTCTTTTATGAAACAGAGCAATTTGTTTTAACACTTCATTTTCATCTTCTATGTCTCTTGCAAAATGACTATATTTTATAAATTTTACTTTTTTATTATTTGAGAAGAGTTCTATTAACTTTTGTTGTAGTTGGTTGTAAATGGAGTCTCCTACTTTTGAATGAATTGCGTTTTTGAACAGTGAACATATCTTCGGATTATATCAGATACAAGATAGTGAAAGATAGTGAATCCCCCTCTATAAAAAATAGGTTTTCATATTCTTTAAAAAGTTTAGTGATTTTTATTTTTTCCTCGTCATTTAAATGTTCGAGGTTTATTTTGTCATATAAGTGACCATCAATTGGTTCAAGTGTATTAATATTAGAAATATCGAATGGATAACTATGATCAATAAAAAATATTTTATTCCCTTTTACTTCGACGTATTTATGCTCTAAATTAATTTTCGTTTTGAACGGCATTAAAACATTTTGCCCTATAATGGCGTCGTAATTTCTACCAATTAATTCCACTACTTTCCAAGAAATAGTTCCAGAATTATTGAACTGTTTTGGTATGGGGGTAACTATTTTATTCGTTACTTTATTTGTACCATTTATTGTACTATAAAACATAGGTTTGTCGAGTTTTTCTTCATTATAGTTTTTTAAAATATTTGGCGTTATAACACTTGTTGTAGAACCAGTATCAACTAGACATTTAATTAGTTGATTTTTGATATTTAAAGAAATAATGGGGAGGTTGAATTCCGAGGCTCGCCTTGAAAATTTACGGCATTATCCTGTAAATTTCTGATTTCCATCGAATCTGACCTATCACTGAAATAATTACTATTTCATCGATCATTAAAATTAATTCTTTGTCCACTTTGTCCAGAATTACTATAAAAATTGTTAGTTGTTCTATAATTATTTGAACTGTTATTAAAATACCTACTTTGGTTTGCGTTACTGTTATGTTTGGGAAAATTGCTAGAATTTTGGCTAATTTTAGTTGAATTATTGCTTACTGATAAATTGTTATTATTGTTGTATTTTTTATTATTATTTTTATTATAATTACTATTTCCTAAAAGATTGGGATTTTGGGGAGTTAGTTTTTGAAAAATTTTATTATTGCTATATTTATTATTATTAATTTTCCTATGGTTAATATCTATTGTTCTTACATCATCTAAAAGTTTTAACTTAGCGTAGGTACTTACTATAAATTTCTATCATATTTGAATTTTCAGGAATGTGAGGTGTTATATTGCCATCTATTTTTTCTATCAATATTTCAAATAAATCTCTACTAATATTTTCCGGTTTCCTAACATCAAGATCATATAATTCATTTAATTGGTAATTAACACTAATAAATTCATCAAACAATTCTCTTAAATTACGTACCTTAATAAATCTGCAATAATTAAATAGCTCAGAATAGCTTTTGTGTGGTTGGAAGTGTTGTTTCAGTTTCGTTTTTACGTCTTCCCATGAAGGCTCGTATCCCAATTGTCTAATACATTTTTCAGCTTCATTTTCAAGTTTTTGGTTTAATATTATTTGGTGACAATATTGTAGCAGTTGTTGGTTGTTTCCACATAACTCTCTTAAATTTTCTACAGATTTTATGAATGATATTAAACTATGTTCATTATTACCAGAAAATGTTTTTAGATGACAAAATTGACTAATAATATTATAAGAACTTAAATTAAATGCATTTTGTTGACTTGCTTGTGGTTGTTGTTGTTGTTGGGGGATTTCTTGTTGTTGTAGGTTTATTCGTTCTTCCTGTTGTATTACAACTCTGGAGAGTTCATCAATTTGATTTCTTAATTCATCGATTGTAGACATATTTTCACTGTTTCTTAAAAGCGTTTGTTTCACAATATTATTAGAGTTAGTGTTAATGTTTCGAATTTTTGTTATAAAGCTTGGTTGTATTTATTTTATTAAACTCAAAATTTATTTATTATTCTAGTTCGATTTAACTAAATTTTAGATATTAAATTAGGTTAGATTCTTTTTTTTTCTCTGTATTTTTTATTATTTAAGTTTTCAAAATATAGATTTATTTGTTTATTATATTATATGTATTTTCTATTATTATTTTTTATTAATTTATTTTTATATTTAAAATCAAAATTTTTCACTTATTAAACTTTCTAAAAAAATAAAGGTTCAAAATTTAATCTTCGGATTAAATTTTTCGCGACTGCGCCAGTTATGTTTTTTATAGAAATTAAACAACTTAATTGTTTTATTGTGGTCTTAAGACTGATTTATTTTATATATTTAATTTGCTTTCATAAAAATTTACATATTACATTTATTGTCAACATAAGTATTTCTTAACATAAAAAAATAACATTACTTAATACTAATTTTCAAAATGCTTATGGATTTGTTGTTATTTCAAATTTATTAATTAAAAGATACTAAGGAAATGCTAAATTGCATTTCCTGTTTTCAATTAATTTATTTATCAAAAGGTGAATGAGTTTTACATATTTTTAAATTAATCAAGGTTAATTGCTAATGTATATAATATAACTCGTGTGTGGGATTCGAATCCACACTCCATCGGTGTTTACAGCGTATTTTATAAGCTCTTATCCAATAGGCCACCGAGGTCCCTATTTTTATAATTTCATTACTTATTATTGTTTTTGAATAAAAAAAAGGTTTAGAAGTTATTTTCCGTTGATATAACTTATTATGTAAAAAACTTATGAATTTTGGTATTATACTTTTCATGTAGTAGCGGTCGGTCCTTTGGTGGAAATAGCTAATTTTTCTTTTTTATTCTGTAGTGTACGTTTTGTACTACCACTATTGAGTACCGACTATTGTAAGCATAGTACCATATTACTTTAATATAAATATGAGATGTGTTGTAAATTAAACAATGTTTTATTATTAATATTATGTATAGGTTTTATAAGAGAAAAATCGTAATATGTTGTTAATGATGTTCAAAGCTTGAAACAGAATTCATTAAGTTGTTTAATTTCTATAAAAAACATAACTGGCGCAGTCGCAAAAAATTTAATCCGAAGATTAAATTTTGAACCTTTATTTTTTTAGAAAGTTTAATAAGTGAAAAATTTTGATTTTAAATATAAAAATAAATTAATAAAAAATAATAAATTTACTTTTATATTATAACAGTCCAAAATGCTTGCACTAGCAACTCACTTTTATATTATAACAGTCCAAAAAGCTAAAGTTTTGCAATCAATTTTATTTTCTACTTTTTAGGGGGCTTTTTACTTTTTACTTATTATTTTATTTTATCCTTTTTAGTTTTAAATGAAACACATAATTTAAATTTAAAAAATATGGGATATTTTTACATACATTAATTATTGTTTCTGATATAAAATACGTTTTACAATTTTATACCAAATGTTTAAGTAAATTAAGAGACGTTAAATCGATTCCATTACAGCAAGAGTAAACATTTTTTATTCCAGTAATTCATAAATAATGAAAGTACCTCGAAGGGTTAAATATGTACCAAAATACTGTGATTATAAATATTGCAATGCAATTTTAGTTGAAGCAATATTTCTAACACGTATTAAAAAGATATAGGTACATAAATGTATTTTACTGCATATTTCTATAGTATAGTATTAGTAGTATATCGTATATCCAAACAAACATTTAACCTTGAACACCTACCTACATACCTAATCCATTAATAAGATCATGCAGTAAAAATTGTTGACAAATATCTTGATTTAAATTATAAACAAATGGAGCGGAACAAAATAATTTAGGAAATTAGTTTAACATAATATTATTTACATACGTACGTACATATTTACATACGTAATTTTAATTTTTTGTGTTGACAAAATTTTGTTTGTAAATCATAATGCGTAATGCGCAAAAGCATAATTTTGTAATGATCTTTACTTTTTATATTTTTTACTATATCCATACAAAAATATATCATGTATGTATGTAGTTTAAATTTGGCAATTGGAATTGTTTTCAATGAAATTGTATATGCATATCTATATACACAATCGACATAATAAATGTTCCTAAATAAAACACATAAAACATTAATTTTTAACGCCATGCATATTCAATATGCAATAAAGAATGTTGACAGCAAATATTCTGATTTAAATCCTAAACAAATGTTTTAAAACAAAATAATTTAGCAACATAAAAATATTGTACCTATATACTTTGTGTTTTGCTAAATTCTAATACAAAATACATGTGCACATCAAGATTGATTGAACTAAATTATTATAGGAGGAAAGATCAAAATAATAATATGTGTATATTATATATAAAATTTTATTAAAAAAATGTTGATGAATACAGTTAACAAAAAAAAAAAATGTACGTACACGAATTGAATTCGAACCAAATTACTCTTACTTTCAAAACCTGTACGCTATACAACACTTAAATATTTAATGAACATATTACGAACATAAAATCTTAATTTTTAACCATGCATATTCAATATGCATTAAAGAATGTTGACAGCAAATATTTTGATTTAAATACTAAACAAATGTTGTAAACAAAATAATTTAGCAACATACATAAAAATATACTATTATAGGAGAAAAGATCAAAAATATATTGCGTGTGTATTGTATGCATGAATTTAGGAGACAAAAATTTAAGTTTCAAATTCATATATACAAAATATATACATATTTTATTCAAAAAATGTTGATGAATAGATACCTACCTAGTTAAAAAAAAAAAGTTGCATGTGAACTGGACTCGAACAACATGACGCCCACTTTTGAAACCTGTAACCTGCAACTTTCCTCTGCACCATACAACACTTACAAATGTTGCCAACAGATTACGAAGATAATAAAAAGCGTGACAGAATGACAAATAAATAAATAAATAAACAGACAGCGACGAGTTAATATAAAAGCATATAATAAAGATTGTTTAAAAATTATATTATATGATCCTCCAGTACAAATTATAAATAAAGAAAAAATGCGCAAATTAATTAAAGAAAATCACGATTCATTATATGGTGAACACTGTGGCATAAGTAAATGCATCAGTAAATTAAAACAAAAATATCTATGGAAAAATATGAACAAAATGGTTAAAAAATTATATAAATAATTGCAAAATATATAATAAAATAAAAAAACTAAGTATACAAAAGAAAATTATGTAATTACAGACACATCCCACAAATATGTCGAAGACGCAGTAACCGGTTCAAAAGCAATTGTCGAGAAGTTTATATTAAAATACGGATGTTTCAAAAAATTAAAAACTGATAAAGGTACAGAATTTATAAATGAATTATTAAAAAATATTTCCAAATTTTTAAAAATTGAGAAAGTAACATCGACACCTTATCATCATGAAACATTAAGGTCCATCGTACGCAATCGTCGAGTATTCAATGACTACTTGATGAGTTTAGAAGGACAAAACTGTTGGTACGAATACTTACCCTACTATACGTATTATTATAATTCAACGCCACACTGTACGACTAAATGCTCACCTTTTGAATTGGTTTATGGCAAAATTTGTTCTCTTTCATGTGAAATATTTAAAAATAGAGATACTATTTATAACATATGTGATTATTTAAAACATTTAAAAATAAAATTAAAACACCCTCAAGAAAGAGCAAAAAACTATCTAATTATAGATAAACAAAACAAAAGATTAAATAACAATAATGTGAATATTTCAAATTTTAAAATTAATGACTTTGTATATATGAAAAATAATAATAAAAAGAAAATTGACTTTCCTTTCCTGGTCCATTAAACACCATTTAAAATTATCTCACAAAAAGGTCCAAATAGTACAATCATTGTAAATAATAAAGAATTAGAAGTACATACCAATAATTTAATTAAATCTAGAAGAAAAATTATATGAATAGAATAAAATATGTAAATTTTTAAAATAAGCTAAGAATATTTTTTTTGATAACAATAACAATTAACAAAGTAATAAATAATTGTGAAATTTGTACTGCTGCGAAATACGATAGAAATCCTATAAGAAAAAAATTTAAAATGATAAATTGATTGATTGATATTTACGTCAACTCTAAACACTCTTTTATTATTTTTATTGATAAATTCTCAAAAAATGCCGTTAATTTCTATTTAGAGGATAGAAATAATCAGACACTAATAAGTAAAATTCGCCAATTTATTTCTATAAAAGGTAAAATGAAAAAACTTATCTGCGATAACGAATTCAATAGCATAAACATTAGACAATTTTGTAAAGAACAGAAAATAGACATTCATTTTGTTAAGTCTAATAATCAAACAGGAAACGCAGATATAGAAAGATTAAATAACACCCTAACGGAAAAAGTTAGAATACTAAACTTGGAAAAAAAAATCAATATTAAAGATCTAATACTAAAAGCCATTCATTATTATAATAATACTTATCACTCCACCATCAAAGCTACTCCATTCAACGTACAAAATAATAAAATAGATAGCAATAGGGTAATAAGATCGAATGAAAATAATGAAAAATAAAATAATTACTAAGTTAAATAAAAATAGAGAAAATTACAATGAAACTCGTAAAGTAAGTTATATAAAAAATTATGCTAGTTTAAGACACAAAGAACAACATAAATTTAGAAAATATGCATTAAAAAATGTACATGAAAATAACATTAAAAGAGGTTTAAAATTTACAAATGAAAAGAATATTAACTTGGTTAGGAATCCTATGGCTTCTTCCAATAACATCTCCAACATTGATCATAGAACAAATGGATTCTGAATTAGGGTATGTAGAAGTTAAAATTGACGAAGTAGAGATAGTAAGTAAATTTGATATAATTTTACATATAGTTTATCCTTCAGAAATTTTAGAAATGACTAATAATTTAGAGACCATAACAAATTCTCCGAACTCAAAAAATAACAAAGAAATCGCTAATAATAAAATAAAAAACATTCAAAATAAAATTAAAACTATATTACCTCATAGACATAAAAGAGGTCTAATCAACTTCGTTGGTTCTGCAACGAAATGGTTGTTTGGAAATATGGTCGATGAAAATAGGCAAAATATTGAAAATCACCTAATGATCAACGAACAAAATAGTCATACTTCCATTCAAACGATTAATCAACAGGTTAAAATAAATGTAAATTTCAATAACACGTTAAAACTAATAAAAAATTCAATAGAATTAGATAGAAAAAAAATTTCCGAAAAGTTGAACCAAGTAGATACTATAAAAAACGAATTCTTAGAAGAAAGCTTTTTCTTACAACTTATGCTTAAATTAGACTTAATTAAGGATCAGGTAGAGCACATCCAAAATAATGCTGCCTCGGCTAAATTAGGAGTATTGCATCCGAACATATTAACAAATGAGGAAATAAATAGTTACGATATAGATTTTAAAAAACTTTTAAATATAAGACTAGGAGTAGCCAAATATCTAGATAATGTAATTATATTTGCTATTAAAATTCCAAACGAAACTTCAGTTTTTAATAAGAAATTGTTAATACCGGTCCCAAATACAAAAGATAAACAAATTGATGAAGAAATGGAATATATAGTTAGGATTAATAATAAAACTGACACTTTCAAAGAAGGTAAATCAGTAAAAGAACTAAAATTAAGTAAAAATTGTGTTCTTAAAGGAAATTGTAAATTAATTAACACAAAAAAGGAAGTAAAATATATCGAAATAGAAAACAATATTCTAATTCTAATAAACATGAATCAAAAGAAATTAAATAGTACTTGTGACTAACGAGGAAGAATACAGTTGCTTTGTCAACTCTTAGATACCCGTACGAACCGTTAGTATGTTCATAGCCTGTCCCTCTGCTTATAATATAATTTTTTAGTATTTTAAAATAATTTGGGTGAATTTTATAATTTCTAGAACTATAGGTTGTACATATATTCAAACTATATGTTCACACATTCTTCAAAAGCAGATTCTAACTTTCCACAAAACGATTATCAATCCAAAACTTTTCCAAATATGCTATAGTACCATTTAATACTAAGCGGCAAATGTGTAATAATTTATACTATATATATGTATTATAATATCATTCATTCATCAGTGACATATACGATATGTAAATAAAGATGAGTTATATAAGTATGTATACTAATATCATATAAATATAAATTCTTCACGCAACCGTTCTATTTTTTATTTATTTAATATTTTTTTGTACTACGCATCATCCTCAGCAATTTCAAATTATCGGGTAAAAAAAATGCAAAAAAGTCGTTAAAAAAATTTGTTAGAAAACTTTACAAAAATTTCGTCAATTTTAAGGTAACCCTATATTATTAAGAAAAGTTGTTAATAGAAATAAAAATATAATGTTGGAGCTTTAATTTTTGTATATTACTTTAAAAAAATGTTTTCTGAAATGACTCATACTTATTTTCAAAGGCCTAACTTCTCTCAAAATTTCAAGTTTCTAAACGGTTTGAAAGATAGAAGAAGTTAAGGATTTTGCTAAATTTGAGTTTCGCATAACGGTAAATTAAGACACCGTATGCCACAAGTATATATTTATTGTATATATATTTTTAAAGCTAATAAAAGCAGTAATCGTTTGACGTTTTCAAATTGAAGATATATTTTATACAACTTGTGTTATAACAATTTAAATATAGAGATTTTTTGAACTTTGGAGGGCCTGTAGATCCGTAACGGGTGGACCGACAAAAAAAGGTTATTAACATAAAATAAATATTTTTATGATATCTATCAGCAGTTAAAATTGCATGGCTTTATTTCAAAAAAAATGTGGGGATCTAAAAGTTAGGTGTTCGAGAGCCACCCGAAGTTTTGGTCGGATCTCAACCAAACAAAATAGGAAACCTACAAATTGTTGTAAGAATATTTTTTGTTAATTTCAAGACTCTACCTTTCTTAGTTTTTGAGTTTTCTTACTGACGGACGGACGGACAAAGCTTAATCGACTTAGAATTTTTTTCTGATCCGATCCATACCTTTGAAGGTATATCTAGCTAGATTATTTCTAGGTGTTACAAACGGAGGAGCAATTTTAATATACCCGATCCTTATCGTACGGGTATAAAAATTGGATTTTTTACGCCAATTGCCTAGACGCTATACCTATATCTAAAGCTAATTAAAGTGGCAAATTTTTAACAACTATTATATTTATACCCGTACGATAGGATCGGGTATAATAAAATTACTCCTCCGTTTGTAACACCTCGAAATAAGCGAGCTAGATATACCTTCAAAGGTATGGATCGGATCAGAAAAAAATTCTAAGACTTTTGAGCCATGTCCGTCCGTCCGTCCGTCCGTCCGTCCGTCAGCACGCTAACTCAAAAACTAAGAAAGCGAGAATCTTGAAATTTACACAAAATATTTTGGGAGTAATTTGTAGGTTCCCTATTTTTTTTGGTTGAGTTTGGACCAAGCCTTAGGGTAGCTCTCGAACACCTAACTTTTAGATCCCCACATTTTTTTTGCAATAGAGCTATGAAATTTTAACTACTGATAGATCTCAGAAAAATATTAATTTTATTTTGAATAACTTTTTTTTGTAGCCCCATCCGTTACGGAGCTACAGCTCCCCAAAGGTTCAAAAAAGCTCTATATTTAAATTGTTATAGCACAAGTTGTATAAGGTATATCTTCATTTTGAAAACGCCAAACGATTACTACTTTCATTAGCTTTAAAAGTATATATACAATAAATATAAATTTTTGGCATACGGTGTCTTAATTTACCGTTATGCGAAACTCAAATTTTGCAAAATCCTTTATCTTCTAAACGGTTTAAGCTGGAAACTTGAAATTTTGAGAAGTTAGATCTTTAAAAATAAGTATGAGTCATTTCAGAATTTTTTTTTGTATCACCCCCCGTTTAGGAGCTGTAAGGGGTCAAAAACTGAAAATTTCCTATATTTAAACACCTGTAACTTGAACACCTGTTAAAATTTTTTTGAAGTAATACACAAAAGCTAAAGCCTCAACATTATGCTCTTATTTCTGTTAACAACTTTTTTTAATAACATAGGGTTACTTTATAATTGACTAAAGTGTTACTTGATTTTTTCAAATTTTCTAACAAATTTCTTTAACGAATTTTTTGCATTTTGTTTTACTCGATAATTGGAAATTGTTGAGAATATAATGCGTAGTACAAAACAACGTAAATAAATAAACAACATAACGGTTGCTTGAAGAATTTTTATTTATATGATATTGATATACATACATACTTATATAATAACATGTTGAATTAGATATCGTATATGTCACTGATGAATGAATGATAAGAGTATAGATGCATATTATATAGCGCCGTATTTACATACATATACATATGTATTCTATTGTACTTATAAGAAATTATTCTATGAATGGAAATATTTTTAAAGAAATATTGCAATGTATGGCGATATACTTATAACAATATAAATATACTATGTGCGCATTAATATAATATAATATTTAAAATTATATTTACTATTTTGTACTAAGTAAATTTAATATACATTTACCACTTAGTATTAAATTGTACTATAGAATATTTGAAAAAGTTTTGGATTGATAATCGTTATGTGGAAGGTTAGAATATGCTTTTGAAGAATGTACATATAAACATATAGTTTGAATATATGTACAACTCATAGTTCTAGAAATCATAAAATTCACCGAAATTATTTTAAAATATTAAAATATTAAAAAATAATATTGTAAGAGTGACAGGCTGTGAACATACTAACGGTTCGTACGGGTATCTAAGAGTTGACAAAGGCAACTGTATTCTTTGTCGTTTTTATTTGATTTGCATTGTTTACAATTTTTATTTTATTTTATTTTGTTAAAACTACATAAATTGTATACACTCTATACAAGCGATTGAGCTCATTTGAGATAATAAATTGAAATATAAAAAATATATAAAAACGAGAAAGAATACAGTTGCCTTTGTCAACTCTTAGATACCCGTACGAACCGTTAGTATGTTCACAGCCTGTCACTCTTACAATATTATTTTTTAATATTTTAATATTTTAAAATAATTTCGGTGAATTTTATGATTTCTAGAACTATGGGTTGTACATATATTCAAACTATATGTTTATATGTACATTCTTCAAAAGCAGATTCTAACCTTCCACATAACGATTATCAATCCAAAACTTTTTCAAATATTCTATAGTACAATTTAATACTAAGTGGTAAATGTATATTAAATTTACTTAGTACAAAATAGTAAATATAATTTTAAATATTATATTATATTAATGCGCACATAGTATATTTATATTGTTATAAGTATATCGCCATACATTGCAATATTTCTTTAAAAATATTTCCATTCATAGAATAATTTCTTATAAGTACAATAGAATACATATGTATATGTATGTAAATACGGCGCTATATAATATGCATCTATACTCTTATCATTCATTCATCAGTGACATATACGATATCTAATTCAACATGTTATTATATAAGTATGTATGTATATCAATATCATATAAATAAAAATTCTTCAAGCAACCGTTATGTTGTTTATTTATTTACGTTGTTTTGTACTACGCATTATATTCTCAACAATTTCCAATTATCGAGTAAAACAAAATGCAAAAAATTCGTTAAAGAAATTTGTTAGAAAATTTGAAAAAATCAAGTAACACTTTAGTCAATTATAAAGTAACCCTATGTTATTAAAAAAAGTTGTTAACAGAAATAAGAGCATAATGTTGAAGCTTTAGCTTTTGTGTATTACTTCAAAAAAATTTTAACAGGTGTTCAAGTTACAGGTGTTTAAATATAGGAAATTTTCAGTTTTTGACCCCTTACAGCTCCTAAACGGGGGGTGATACAAAAAAAAATTCTGAAATGACTCATACTTATTTTTAAAGATCTAACTTCTCAAAATTTCAAGTTTCCAGCTTAAACCGTTTAGAAGATAAAGGATTTTGCAAAATTTGAGTTTCGCATAACGGTAAATTAAGACACCGTATGCCAAAAATTTATATTTATTGTATATATACTTTTAAAGCTAATGAAAGTAGTAATCGTTTGGCGTTTTCAAAATGAAGATATACCTTATACAACTTGTGCTATAACAATTTAAATATAGAGCTTTTTTGAACCTTTGGGGAGCTGTAGCTCCGTAACGGGTGGGGCTACAAAAAAAAGTTATTCACAATAAAATTAATATTTTTGTGAGATCTATCAGTAGTTAAAATTTCATAGCTCTATTGCAAAAAAAATGTGGGGATCTAAAAGTTAGGTGTTCGAGAGCTACCCTAAGGCTTGGTCCAAACTCAACCAAAAAAAATAGGGAACCTACAAATTACTCCCAAAATATTTTGTGTAAATTTCAAGATTCTAGCTTTCTTAGTTTTTGAGTTAGCGTGCTGACGGACGGACGGACAGACGGACGGACATGGCTCAAAAGTCTTAGAATTTTTTTCTGATCCGATCCATACCTTTGAAGGTATATCTAGCTCGCTTATTTCGAGGTGTTACAAACGGAGGAGTAATTTTATTATATCCGATCCTATCGTACGGGTATAAAAATTATAGACAACAATTTTTACACAATTAGATAAGAAACAAAATTTTTTTTTTTTTCTTTTTTTTTTTTTTTTAAATTCATTATATAAAAGTAAAATCGAAATAAAATCAGACCAAAAATAATACTAGATTAGTGACAAATAATATTCATTTAAAGCCGATAGCCTGAGTTGCTAGAGCTTTTTTCTATTAATTATAATTTAAATTGTAATTAATGTAAATAAATAATAAAGAAATAATAATAATATTCATTTAATAATTTTTTAATTTTATGTAATTCAATTGTTTGTTTTAATCTTCTAGGTAGTTCATTGTAGTACTTATATGCTAAGTTATATATAGAGTCATGACTATTAAATCTTACACCTGACAATAGAATTCGAATATTATTAGCTGTTCTGGTGTTATAAGTATGATAATTATTATTTGTTGATGGTATGATGGTGGTATTGATACTATTGTTAATTATCATGTGTGCTTGAGTTGCCAGCTTACATTTTAATAAAAGTTTTAAAGTTAGAATTTCGTGATTTTTGTGGATTAGATTTGTAGAGGTTCTTAACTTGTACCCAAATAGATTTTTTATTGCTTTGTTTTGAATTATTTGCAAAGCATTTAAATCTTTTATGTATGTGTTTCCCCAAATTTGAATGGCATAAGTAATAGAGCTATGAAACATGCTAAAATATATTGCCCTTTTATGCTTATGTGGTACACTATGATTTATTAGTTTAAAAATTCCAGCAATTCGTCTCCCTTTTTTTATTTGTTCAGTAATATGTGGATCCCAGCTTAAATTACTGTCGATTATTATCCCTAAATTATTATATTGCTTAACCATTTCAATGTTGAAATGTTATGTTAATATGTTATAATGTTATCCGAATATGTTACCTTTATATTATTGGTTTCTTTATTTTTAAATAATATATATTTCGTTTTATTTGTATTGACAGTTAGTTCTGCGAACACGATGGCTAGGTCATCGGCATACAAAAATGATTTACCACGGCTTATTATTTCAGGAAAACTGCTGATATAACACGAAAAAAGTGTCGGCCCTAGGCAACTTCCCTGAACAACTCCATAGTTTATACTAGATGTTGTGCTTTTTATATTGTCACATTCTGCATATTGTGGGTAGGTCAAGGTAATTTTGAAACCAGCTGAATTCATTACCTGTGACACCATGTTGGTGAAGTATTCTTAGTAATATCCTTCTATCTATGGAATCAAAAGCCTTTCTCAGATCAAAAAATATTACTATCACTTTTTTTTTATTTCCAATCCAGACTGAATTTCAGAAATCAATTAAATCGAAAAGCGCCGCTTGGGTATTTGATTTTCTTTTGAAACCATATTGATTATTGCAATTTAAATTTGTATAATTTAAGTACCTTGTTAGTTGATGATTTACAAATGTTTCTATTATTTTGCTGATGACTATTGATATTGAAATGGGGCTAAAGTTGTTAAGATCTGTTGTATCACCGCTTTTGTAGATTGTAATAACTTTGTTTATTTTTAAAATTCCACACATTATTGCTTGTATTAAAGACGCATTAATGAGTTTAGTAATATTTTTAGCTAGTTCATATTTACAAAATTTAATCACTTTTGTGGAAATTTCATCAGCTCCAATAGAATTTGAGTTGGCAAATTTTTCAATCAATTTAATAGTTTTGTATTCATCACTGAGTTCAAACTTGAATACTGTGTTAGTTCTTTTTCTTGGAATATACATAAATTGAGTTAAATTATTTTGCCATATTTTCACCCACAGTGCAGTAGTATTGATTGAATTGCTCAATTTTCTCAATTTTTTTTATTTCAGTTCATCAGAAAAAAATTCATTATTTTTTTCATTTGATCTATTTATTAATTTTTTTATATACTCGCAATTTTGTCTCGAATCTCCAGCAGCTTTTTGAAATTGTAAGTTGTCATATTCTTCTCTCTTTTTCCTGTTTAAGGTTGTTAATCTGTTTAGCCAATAGCAGTATTTAGTTTTGATGTACTAATTTTTATTATTTACATATTTCTTATACCAATACTTTTTTCTTTCAATCAATTTTTGACAGTCACTATCTATCCAAGGTGTCGCAAATTTTTTAATTTTCTTTTCCATTTCAGTAACACTGGTAGCTCTATTGATTGCATTTTTTATTTTAGCTATTCTATTCTTTAGCTTCATTAGCTATTTCATTAGCTTCAGTTGTGTTGATAGTTAATGCATTTAATTGATCAGCTATTTTTTAATAATTTAATTTTTTTTAAGGTTATGTGCTTTTGCTTTGTTTACATTAATTTGAATATCTCCCATTTTAATAATTTTTGCTAAGTGATCAGACATATCCGTGTCAAAAAGCGATATGTTAATATTAGCATTGGGATTCCTGCTGAGGATGTGATCTAAACATGTACCTGATGGTGGACGAGTAATTTCGTAATGACAAAAAAAATGCCCATTGGAGCTCACTATAATTTGGTAAGATTGTGCATTTTTATCAGTATTGTTTCTAATGTCGAAGTTAAAGTCACCTATAACTAAGGAGTTTTTACATTTTAAATTTGCAAGATGATTGTCAAGATATGCAATAAAACTATCGACGAGACCGATTATTTTGCTTGGAGGCCTATAAACCACTGTAATAATGGTGTTATTATTTCTATGGTTAATTTGAACTGAAATAAAACTATTATACTCATCGGAAAAAATGTTTAATGATTTGTAATTTAAACTCTTATGAACAAATATTGCAATCATTGAATAATCTGTAATATTTATCCCATTAACAGCTGCATCTAATATCCATGTTTCGGTTATGCATATTAAATGTATTGTATATTTAAGTGAATCTAGTAAGTGAGTTATATCGTTAATTTTGTATTTTGAACTTCTAGCATTGAAGTATAAAATTTTTAAAGATTGTTTATTTTTTATCTGAATATCATTAGTATTAAAGATATTTGTTTTTACATGGGTGTTAAAAAGCAGTTCATATGTTAAATTATTCTACATTTAGATGTGATTCGTGTAGAATTCTTATGATTTTACTTTTCGATGTTTTTCGAATAAACAGCCTACCATTCTTAACCCATGCAAAATCGATTTTCTTCTCCCTTTTTAGGTCCCTTGCTTTTTTGTAAAGTAAACTAAAATATGAAGTCAACTTTTCATTAACAAAAATTGTTTTATTTTTATCATCTAAATTGTCACTAACACTTTGCATTGTTGGTCTTATTTTCTTAAAAGACTTAATACAGTCTGTTTTTTAGCACATTTCCAAAAAATTTTTGAAAAAATGTGCTTATTAGTTTCACTCTGTCCGTCCGTCCGTCCGTCTGTTTACAAAATTTCTACACCTTTAAAGATAGAGAAAAAAAATTTTAACCATGGGTAGGTCTCATAAAAAAAATAATTTTGTGGAACAACTTTTTCATGTAGTTCCATCCATTACGGAGCTACAGCCCCTCAAACTTTGAAAAAGCCCTATTTTTAAATGCATATATCTTATGTTCTGCTTAAGATTTTTCCAATCTGAATACGTCATTCGACAGGTATTTTTTTTAACTTTGTAAATTAATATCAAAATTATACAATTTTTTTTAATTTAGTATTTAAATTTACCGTTATGTGAAAACCAAATTTTGCATGATTTTTCCACTTTCATAACTCCGGCACGCATTTAGATACAGGTTTGAAATTTTTGGCAAGAAAGAACTTTTAAAATTAGTGTAAGTTTGCTCAGAAAATTTTTTTGGACCACCCCCTGTTTATGAGCTATTAGGGCTCAAAAATTGAAAATTTGCTAATTTTAAACACCTGTAACTTAGGAACCTGTACACATTTTACTTCTGCAAGATATAAAAATTAAAGCTTATTAATTACAGTAATATATTTTTACGTGTATTAAAGGTTTATTTTAGTTGTAAAGGGTTCCAAAGTTGCAGCTCTTCAAAATTGCAAGAAAGCCCCTTTTTCAGATGTATATATCTCAGGCTCTACGTAATAGTTTTGCAATCTAAAACCGCCAGAAGATAAAAAATTTTATTATCTATATAAAACAATATCAAAATTATGCCATATTTTATAATTTACTATTTAAATTTACTGTTATGTGAAAACCACATTTTGCATGAAATTTCTTTTTTCATAACTCCGGCACGCTTTTAGATAGGAACCTGAAATTTTGAGACAAGAAAGAAGTTTTAGAATTAGTATAAGTTTCCTCAGAAAATTTTTTGGTAGCAACTCCCTTTTAAGAGTTATTACGCCTCAAAAATTGAAAATTTGCTAATTTTAGACACCTGTAACTTAGGCACCTGTAAAATTTTATCTTCGGAAAGACATGAAAATTAAAGGTTTAATAATATATTTTTACGTGTGTTAACGGCTTTTCTTAGTTATATAGGATTCCGGACTTACGGCCCCTCAAAAATTTCCTATTTTGACGTTTTTTCTTATTACATGAAATTTTCAAATTTTTGTGCAAGTCACAATTCTAAACAGTTTGTACTGAATTTTGGAAATGTGCGCTTTTAAAAACCGTTGGTTTACATTCTACCTTGTTTACTTATATTATTGGAATGAACTATAATTTTACCTGGCTCTCCTGATTTCTCTGATGTTGATTTTCCTATATAAGTATTTTTAATATCATTAGTGTTCGACAAGTAATGCTCCAACTATTTCAATCTGCTCCTCTAGTTGATATTGCTTAATTTTTTGAATTTCTATTTTCGTGTACTGGATTACATCTTTTAGCATTGCATTATCACTTCTTAATTGCAAGTTTTCTTCAATAAGAGTATCTATATATTCCCTTAGTTGTTTCACCCCACTTTCTAGGCTATCCATTTTACTTACTTGTGAAGCTTGGTTGGCCAATATTAAATCCAATTTGGAATGTATTACATCAGAACTGGATGGGGTTTCAGCTGATTTATACACAACTTCCTTTGCATTATTGTTCGATGGATTTGCGTTCATTGATTTTCTTTTCTGGGTCTTAGTTTTACATAGTGAACAAAACCAGAATTCACCTGGATCATGTTTATATTTCTCGACATCTTCATTTTCCATTCCTGTACAGGGACGACAGTACCTTTTTCTGCAATCACCATCGCATTGTAGCACATTATTATTTTTAGAATCTATTTTTTTTTGCATTGATTACAATTATCATTATTTCCTGCCATTTTTGACATTTGACATTTATGATTAATGATTAATTAATGTGCAATATTATGTCAGTATAATATGTACTTATATAATGATTATTCGTGTGGCATTAAAAGTTTTATTGTGCTAGGCGGCTCTATTCTACTTTATTCGATTTTAATGATACAATGATATGATAAAATCATAAAGTAACTGTTTACATAGAGTATTCACATGGAAGAAAAAAGTTAGACAGTTTTTTTAATTTCGTAAAATCAACTTGATCGTATTTTAGTTTTTTTTTTTGGTTTTTTTTTTGTTTGTGTGTCAATTGATGTATGTACATTTATATATATTTCTTCATCTAATTTTTCGACTTTATAAAAAAAGAAAAAACCTCGATTCTACCTTGATTTTTTATCAATCAATGTTAGTTGTTTTCATAACCCAACCATAGGTGCAAGAATTATTATTATAAAAGTATAAAATATGAAAAAATGTGTACATAGACATACATATATTAATATAAATTTAAAGTTATTTTCATTCCCTCTAAAAATATATTTTTTCTTTTTAGTCAATCTTACAATATTTTAAAAATTCAAATTATAAGCTATTTAGTTTAATATCAGATCGATATTTATTATCAGAATATAATTATCCACTGTTGAGACAATCAAACAGTTTAACAAACACTAATATGTACAAAATTTTTGCAACTTCTTTTGTAATACTTTTAAAACCATTAATGTATTTCTAAAACATTTAATTAGATGGGAAAATCGAATGGTTTAGCAGGTGTTATTTCTAGCAACGAAAAAAGTTTGGCTAAAACAAGTAATTGCCCGTATTATAATACCAATATCGAACAAACTTCTCAAATTTTTTTAATAATTTCTAAAAGTCTTACAAGACGAATGTCTATATTCTACCTATATTTTATATTCTAAAAATAAAATTTAAAAATGTTACCACAGGGATATCTGTATAGATATGTATGTATGTATATCCATACATCAGTTACACAAAAAATATTCTTAAAAAATATTTTATAAAGAACGCCTAAATATCTTACAAGCCGGATCGGAACACTTAATTTATTTTGTACACAAATAGCCTTTTTTTCAAAGTTTTCATTGAATGTTCCGGCTTGGAAGGCGTTGTTATAAACATCGTGCATTAAAATAAATTTGAAAAAGATGATAAAAATAAAAGATATGGTGAGTTGTTTAACCCTTTTGTGCCGAATGTTTTTTCTTTTAAAAAATACCTTCTTAATGTTTAAAATTTTTAAATTCTGTTTATACCCGTACGATAAGTATCGGCTCGAAATAAGCGAGCTAAATATACCTTCAAAGGTATGGATCGGATCAGAATCAAATTCTGAGTCGATTAAGCCATTTCCGTCCGTCCGTCCGCCGTCAGCATGCTCAATCAAAAAATTAGAAAGCTAAAATCTTGAAATTATTCAAAATATTATGGGAGCAATTTGTAGGTTCTCTATTTTTTTTGGTTGAGTTCCGACTAAAACTTCGGGTAGCTCCCGAACAACTAACTTTTAGATCTCCATAATTTTTTTGAAATAGAGCCATGAAATTTTAACTGCTGATAGATATCATAAAAATATTAATTTTAGGACAATATTAATTTTTCTGTAGCCCCACCAGTTAAGGAGCTACAGCCTGCCAAAGTTCGAAAAATCTCTATATTTAAATTGTTATAACACAAGCTCTATAAGGTATATCTTCAATCTGAAAATTCCAAACGATAGGTGCTATTATGAGCTTTACAAACATGTATATAATAAATATATACTTGTGCTATACGGTGTCTTAATTTACCGTTATGCGAAACTGAATTATTGCAAAATCCTTTAACCCTTCTATCCTCTTAACAGTTTTAAGATGAAATTTTGACAGAAGTTAGATGTTTGAAAATAAGTATGAGTCATTTCAGAAATTTTTTTTGTATCACCCCCCGTTTAGGAACTGTAAGGGGTCAAAAACTGAAAATTTCCTATTTTTAAACACCTTGAACACCTGTCAAAATTTTTTTGAAGTAATACATACAAATTAAAGCTTCAACATTATACTCTTATTTCTGTTAACAACTTTTTTTAATAATATAGGATTACTTTATAATTGACGAAAGTGTTACTTGATTTTTTCAAATTTTCTAACAAATTTCTTTAACGAATTTTTTGCATTTTGTTTTACTCGATAATTTGAAATTGTTGAGGATATAATGCGCAGTACATAAAAATGTAAATAAATAAACAACATAACGGTTGCTTGAAGAATTTTTATTTATATGATATTGATAAACATACATACTTATATAATATCATGTTTATTTACATATCGTATATGTCACTGATGAATGAATGATAAGAGTATAGATGTATATTATACAGCGCCGTATTTACATACATATATGTATTTTATTGTCCTTATAAGAAATTATTCTATGAATGGAAATATTTTTAAAGAAATATTGCAATGTATGGCGATATACTTATAACAATGTACATTATTAAATATACATGTGCGCATTAATATAATATAATATTTAAAATTATATTTACTATTTTGTAATTTAATATAGATTTACCGCTTAGTATTAAATGGTACTATAGAATATTTGAAAAAGTTTTGGATTGATAATCGTTTTGTGGAAGGTCTGCTCTTGAAGAATGTATAAACATATAGTTTGAATATATGTACAACCCATAGTTCTAGAATTTATAAAATTCACCCAAATTATTGTAAAATACTAAAATATTAAAAAAATAATATTGTAAGCAGAGTGACAGGCTGTGAACATACTAACGGTTCGTACGGGTATCTAAGAGTTGACAAAGACAACTGTATTCTTTCCTGTTTTAAGTTTAAGTTTTGCAGTTTAATTCTTACATTTTTGCAAGTTTTGTTTGTAAGTTTAATTCTTTTTTTTTTCCTAAGGGAGATGGGAATCTTCCAAAGACACCAAGAATTTCCCCCTGGGTAGTGTCAGATTCTTACTGCCTAAACCCACCTCCTCTTTTAGCCAATATAATGGGATGAAACCCTTATCTGCGAACGCAGTAATATTGGCTAGGGAGTAGGGATAGGAAAAGATAGGAAATGGATACGGAAACATTGAATTGGGAGTGGGACTGTAAGGAAACAATGAATCCTCCTATTATTATTATTACTATTTTGCTAACTGTGACTATAGCCGTTACAACAGTTACAACATTTAGTAGTATATAACACTTTACTACATGAGGTAATTATTGAAGGCAACTCCCAATTCATTGTAGCGGCTGTTATTATTGGTATTAGTATTCGTATTCGTATTAATATTATTATTACTTTTACTACAGAGTTAGGGCCATCAGTGGATTACAACGTGCAGCAGTATATAACACCTTACTTGCATGATATAACCAAGGAAAGCTCTACTGTAGCAGCTATTATTATTATTATTTTTATTATTATTATTATTATTACTATTTTTATTATTATTATTATTATTATGATTATTATTATTATTATTTTTATTATTATTATTATTTTTGTTATTATTATTATTATTATTATTATTACTACTAATTATACGATATACATTATTACGATATAAAAGTACTACATATTTTTTATTTATTTGACGTGACCGGAGTTTTAACCCAAAACCCTTCGTTTGAAAGGTTGCCGACTTAACCACTGTGCCATGAGTCAAATGTTTGCATACATATGTAATTCGTGAGTATTTATGGTTACTTTCTTGGATATTTTCAAATGTTTTCAAATTTTCGTGGATATATCGGTCTAATAAAAACCAGCCTTAATATATGTAATTACTGAAATCTTAAGTAATTTAGTGTTATTTAGATTCTTCTCCAAATGTATATAATAATAAAACAGAACAAATAAATCTAAAAATAAACAAAAAAAAAAAAAAATTACAAATTATACATTCAGTAAATTTGATCTTAACTTACTATACCTTTGGGGATCCGCAAATGTTAATACTAATATTTTAGAAAATTTCAATATTCCATCCAAAAATATTTTTTAATTTATAGAAAAAATATTCTTTTAAACAAAAAAGAAAAACAAATAAAAACAAATAGATCTCCGTTACAATTTACTTCGCACTTGCAATATTATAATAAAATTTTGTTGGGCTTCGAATATTATCTATGTGTTGTGTAGAGTTATTCCTTATGAGATCTATAAAATTACATTTTAAAATTATAAGAACATTTGTTTGTGATGAATAGATAAATATGTATGTATGTTGTAAAAATATAAAATCATTTTTTAGAGAAAAACAAAATCAGTTCGAAAAAAATGAATTATGAAACGAATGAATGAAAAAATATTTTTTTGTTTTGTTTTTCTTATGTTCTTTGATGGTATACCAAAAATACGGTCATCTTTTTACGAAATAACCATGTCAGAACATCATTTCAACAACAAATTTACACAGAAATATGAGAGTATTAGAAAGTGAAATTGAGTTCGTTGAATTTTTAATTATTAGAAGATTATAACTTTTGTTAATTATAACGCTTGTTTATTTTTGTTTTTTCCGTAAAAAATTCTTTATTCATAAAAACATTACATATTTTTATTTTCTTTTAGCAAAAAAAATTCTTTAGAATACGTTTACATATTTTACAAAATATGTATGAGGTATTCTCAAAAAAATTACATATGGAAAGAAAATAAATGTTTGGAAACTGTTTATTTAATAATTTCGAGTAAACTGTTTGAATAATTACCGCACTCAATGATTAGATTACCAAATAATAAGTTAAAAAATCTTATTACGACCGCTCCTTATATAGTAAATTTGTATGTTGCTAAGTGCTAACTACAATAGCAGAAATCGTATAGCGACTTATAATTCTTATTTTATAATAGTAGTATACAAATTAAATGTACATACATATGTACAAGTATATCTATATCAAGAACAAAGTGGCTGTGCTGTACAAATTAAATATACATTCATCTATATCAATCTAAAAGCGTACAGTACAGTGTACAGCAATGTAAAATACAGCCATAACATATTAGTCGTTAAATTTTAAATTTCTTCATTTTAAGAGTTGCTAATAGATTTAGAATGCTTTTTTTTTCATGATTTTACAAGTGAATATTTTTTATATGTGTGTAATTATTTTTTTTATTTAGATTTGAAATTTTAATTTTCTAAGGTTGCAAGATGAAAATATGCAAGATTTTACACAACTTGGTCATAATGACATGAATAAAATTCCAAAACATGTAATATGCACAAATTCTATTATTAAGGATATTTATGGTAATATTGCATATACATACATACAAATACAATGCATAATCCAGAAATTTTACAACGTGTTATCTTAAGACCAAAAAATTAAGATTGGAATTTAATTAATAATTATACATACATACATATGTTGAATTTTTAGCTTGGAGAAGAACAAGTTTTCAACAGATACGATATTATTATAATTTATTATGACTAGAAAATCCCCTGTGCAATTGCACAATTTCTATAGATTCAAAAACATTTACGTTATCATACTGACTCCCTTAATAAACTACCTAAAAATTTCATTTTTATATCAGCACCATTAAAAAAACGTTGAAATCACTTACTTACTTGTAATAGAAAAAAAAACAAAACAAACGCATAAAATTAAAAATGTTAGGTACAGTTTATTAATTTTTTCTCGCCGCTTCTTCGTGGCGGTAATTTTTGACAGTTTTTTAATCATTGAGAAAAAATGGTCCAAGCTAAAAACACATTCAGGGTAAAAGTTCATGCCGATATCTCAAAAAATGTTTGAAACACATGTATAAAGTGCACAATAAAAACCGGCGAAAAAACCAACCAACACCAATCTCTACGACATTTTTTTTTTGTTACATTTAAAACAATCCCAATAATAGAAATAATTTTAATATTTGTTAAAATTTTACTCTCTATTTTTCTTTAGTTTTAAAAAAAAATTTTTATGTCGATGAAAAACAGTTGTTTTCGCCGAGAAATTACTTTAATTACCAAAACTACTTTCAAGTCTTTTGCCTTTATTTTTTTTTTGCTTGAAAAAAATTTGCTGAATTTATTTTATTTAAATGTACTTTGGAAGAGGTCTTTGGTATATTTAATAAAAGATTCATGTCTCTGATAATGAAATTTCATAAATTTTCGGGGGCTTTTTTTTGTGACGGTTGTTTTAGACAGCTTTTTAATTTAATGGTCTAATAATAAATTAGTACAAAATTATGAAGCTATTGTGAGAGAAGGCTTCTAAAATGATATTTTCTATGTTAGTTTTTTTTTTTTTTAAGAAAAATATCCATTTCTATAATATTTGGTAAGTTCCAGATTTCTTATATAAAATATAATTATTTAAGTCTGCCGAATTTTATATTAATAAAAAAATTTCGAACCAGTTCTACCGAGAATTTAGCTTAAAAGTCTAAATATCAAACTAAATAAACAAAATTACTTTAAAGTCTGTTACGAAGCTTTTACCAGCTTTTATACTAATGAAAACAAAGTCAAGAACAAAATCGGCCTATTATTTTTTTCTTATAAATATGAGGCTTACTATAAACTTTGCTCTTTTCACTTTCAGGCGTTTTAATTTTATTAATAGTACCTATTTTCATTTTTTTTTTCCAAAACAAAGATTGAAAACGCCAACAGAAGATTAATAATTTATTTTTAATTTACCGCTGCGACCAGTTCATAATGGATGTGGCGGTCAAATTTAAAAATTTAAAATTTGCTGAATTTATTTTTATTGAAAATGTGTGTTTTTTAAGTATGTACTTTTCCTTTTTTGACTGTACTCACTTTTAATGAACGATTTGTGTCTCTGATAATACTTCTAGTGGAAAATTTGGTCTCGGGTAATAATATTTACTAAATTTATTTGTATTTTTAATGAACGGTTTGTGTCTCTTGATAATACTTTGAGTCAAAGATTTGTGTCTCTGGTAATAAAATTTTAACTTATTAAATAAATATACAGAAATATCATCATTGCCAGTTTAGTTTACATTCAGTGTGAGTGTTTTATTATAGATATAAAATATATTTTTTTACATGTTGGCAAGGTCTCGCCAACATCTTGTGTATTATATTATAGATAGATAACGTAATAATATTCCAATTGAACACATTAATACTTTATCTTTAAGCAATTTACCTCCCCATAAATTGGTTTTAAAAGAAAATTTTATTGTATTGTATAAATTGTCCTTTATATAAATTCGGTAATACACTAGCGAATGGTATAAAAATGCGTGTTAAAAGTATGCATGAAATAGTATTAATTATGAAATTTTAACTGGTGTTTTAAGTCTGCAACGTATTGTTGCGTGTTTGTCGGTTTATAATTATTTATCTGTTTTCCAAGAAAAGTTGGATGTATATAACCTTTGATAACTTTAATTTTTTTTTAAATGTCATTGTTAAACTAAATATAAAAATGGAAGGAAAAAAAAAATTTTTAATTTCCATTTTTTTATGATCATTACAAATAATTAATTCCAAAATTTTATTTTTTAATTTTTTTTTTGTTTTTATTTTTATTGGCATATAAACATAATAACTTTTTCTAGTGTCCATTTTTGATTTTGATAGCTGTCAAAACTTAAACTAGTTGTGTAGTATGAAGACCATTTTTCAAAACCTGTTTACTTCTTGTTAAACACCCATAGTATTAACATAGTATTTGTATTAAATAATACTAGGTATATCATATATGGAAAAGTTTTGGAGTGATAATCTTTAGGTGGAAGGTTAGAATCTGCTTTTGAAGAATGTACAAAGATATAATTTGAATATATGTATGTACAAAGCATAGTTCTAGAAATTATAAAATTCACCCAAATTATTTTAAAATGCTGAAAAATTAAAAAAAATAATATTATAAGCAGAGTGACAGCCTGGACGTACTAACGGGTTCGTACGGGTATCTAAGAGTTGACAAAAGCAACTGTATTCTTCCTCGTTTATTATTTGAGTTTCATTATATTGTGTTTTTATTAATTGCTGTTTTTTTGGACTTGGAGTTTCAATAGTAGGTCTGGTTTGATTGGTATGTTATTTGGTTTGATTAGAATATTACATAATCGTTTTTAAAGGGTTTACAATTTTTTAGTCTCATTTTTGCTTCAGATTTATTAATTTATGTTTGTTAATTTGTTCTATTTTACGTGTGCTTGTGAGAAAAGTTGTAAAATATTTATATTGTTAGATTGTTTTATTTTTACCTGGTGTACTTGATTTGTTATATAGTTCCCTGTTTTCTACATTTATCGGGCCCCTAGTGTTGTTTTCTTTTGTAATGTGCCTTCTGAAAGATATAGAGCGCTCAGAGTTATCATACATTTTTTCTTAGCATGGTTTATTACTTATGCTTTAGCGTAAGGACGAGCGATGATGTTGCCTTTATCAAAAGCGGGATTATAAAGGCTTCATCGACTGATTGATTCGCTACGTTTCTCGTTTCTTTATAGTATATATATTTATAAAATTAAATTAAATAAATAAAAATTTAATTTAAAATAAATTTTTTTGACTTTTTTAATTAATTTGCCATTTCGTTTTTGACAATCTATAATTATAATTTAGTAGTTTTCACCCACACACTACGTATTATATAACATTCCGCTAAGTTTTGAATACAAGTGTACATATTTGGATACAATTTTTCTATTACAAAATCTATATTATCATATAACATACATAATATGTATGTTTAGAATTATGAGTTTTTTTGTTTTCTTTTGCAATCAAGAAATTTTGTATCACATACGAATTTTTTTGTAATTTAAAATATGTTCCGGTAAAATATACCTACACACCAGCTCCCCACACCTACACCTACACCAGCTACCTACACACCAGCTCCTACACACAGGCCCCCTAGTTTATTAGATTATATTGATTTATAAAACTTAAAATATTTCCTGTCGTTTGATTTTTTTTAGAATGAAAAAATGTTAAACAAACATGTGATTTAAACACATGATAATATGTTATTATACAATAATGATGATAAACACATGTAATATGTTATTATACAAACATTATTCACTCAAAATAGGGGTTTTTGCAAATTTTAGAGTCTGTAGTTTCGTAATTGGTGGGACTGTAAATGACTCTGTTACTCGTTCTTAAACGGTGTAAAAGTTTACAAACAAATATACGAACGGAGAGAGTGAAACTAGTAAGTAAATAAAAAAATATTTAAAAATATTCCAAAAATATAAATAATCTTTTCTTCTTTTAATTTTAAAATTTATGAAAAGCGATATAATATATTGTCTTATATACTTTAATTGTTAATGTTTTTTTTACTTTTAAAATAGAAGACAGCATCTGCTGATTTTGTTGTAGTTAACGATTCTACCACAAGATTTCCCATCTCTGAATTAAACAATGTGGTTAGACACTACGCTGTATTCTTCCATTTTATCTGAAGACAAAAAAAAATATTTGTGCTTGTCATTTCATTTTATTCTTTTGTAAATATTTCTTTATTTTACGTTTTTTTTTTTATTATACGAATTGTTGGCTTTTGTGGTTAAAAAATGAAGGAATCATAAACGAAAACAAAAAAAAAATGAAACTTAAAATTAAATCGCTTAGAATCGTATAAAAAAGCAAGTATAGAAAACTCATTTCCAATTGCCTCATTTTGTTCCATTATCCTACTGCAGGTGGGGGTTATTACCATTTTCTTATAAATTCTGTTTTCTACTACTATTGAGTGGTACACAAAGATACTTAACACTCTGAAAGAAGAGCTTTTTTTTTTTTTGAATTCCTAAGTAATCTTAAATCGAGATTTCCCTTATTTTCCTTTGAACATCGCACTTGTTTTGTTTTTGTTGTTATTTTTACATAATTGTATTTGTAAAATTCTATATGCACTACATAATTTTATGTTTAAATTTATATAAAAAATGTTTATTCATTTTAAAAATCATTTAATTAGAAGAATGAGTTGTAGGAAATCTTAAGAAAAGGGTAAAAACCATAAAAAAAGAAAGAGTTCAAAAAACGTCTAGTAGGAAATAATATAGTACTTGTATGAATGAACGTAATAACAAAATTATGTACATGGAAATATAATGAATTCCTATTAAAAAGTATTTCAATTTTTTTGTTATTAACAGTATTATCATTGTTTAATACAAGTATGTTGTACCAAAGAAGTTTTCCGTTTTTTTTAAGTTTTAAAAAAAGAGAAATCAAGAATTATTCAATTAATTTAATTAGGCGATGTCAATCATTTTGCTTTAAGGTAATATATTTTGGTTTTTAAATAATAAGTTTTCTAAAATATAAAATTTTTAAAAGGATTATATCACAATAACCTTACAACATGAATACAAAAATAAAAAGAATTTTTATAGATTTGTTTTAAATTTATTGAAATTAATAAAAAAATTATAAATTAAAAAATTTTATTCTTTCCATCGAAAAATTGTTCACCCGACTAGTGATTGCAATGTTTTATGATTAATTTTTGTGTTAATATATGGTTTTGAATTATGGTGTCCGTTTATTTGTCTGTCACGCAATGTTGTCATCTCATGTAGTACAACAAAGAAAGTATTCTTTTATATTAACTTGTCTCTGTCTATTGTTTTTATTATACTCGTTTGGCTACATTTTCCTTATATGTATAATTTCATATTGAAAAGAGCTTTTAGTATCTATTTTAATCAGGTGGATTTTTTTTGTTTTTAAAAAAGTGTATTATTTTGAATTTGCGTGTTTTCAAAAATAAGACACTTTCTTGCCTGTGTTATAAATAAACCTTCTTCAAATGCAACCGTTGGCGGGTTATTTTCTGTAAGTGGAGAACCACCTCCAAATCGACATGTTCTTACTTTTGGTCGTTCGGGCAGACCTCCTACATATAGTCAACATTCTGATCCCATGCTTTACCTTCTTGCATTTCCATACGGAGAACTTGGTTGAAGTAAGTAACTTGCACATAGCGGGATTAGAAAACAATCTCGGGTGTAAGCAGAAAGTTAGAAAATCAAATTCGTGTTGATCAAATGACTGATCTACAAGATTTTATTAGTATACAAACCCATGAAAGAAATTGTGCCGCTGGAAGAATGATAATTTTACCGTCGACTTGTCAGGGAAGTTGGCGAAATATAGTTCAGAGATATCTAGATGCGAAGCTTATAGTTTGAAAATTTGGTAAACCTGATATTTTTTAACATTTACATATCCTAATTAGTTGAAAATACAAAAAGCCCTTTCACCAGGTGAAGCAACTGCTGATAATCTAGATATTGTCAATGGAGTATATCATATTAAATTAGAAGAACTGAAAACCGAGATCTTTTTAAAAGACATGTTTTAGGCAGAGTATGTGGCTACAAATATGTAAATAAATTTCAAAAGCGTGGTTTTCCTCATTGTTATATCCGAATTATCTTGAAGATAATTCTAAGTTTAGAGAATCAGAAGATTTTTATTTTTATTTGATCTGGTTCTAATAATTTTCCACCTAAATTTAATACAGTTTTAACTCGATTTATGAACCATGTGAAGTTCAAAATTCTAACTCCCTAAGTATGAAGGATGGTAAATGTTAAAGATTTTTTTGAAAATACGCGGTAGTAATAATAGATATACTATTTATAAAAGATGTTATGACGAACGAAAAGCTCTCAAACAAGGTTTACTTTTTACAGCTTTACTGTTAGATGAGAGTAATACTGTTCATAAAACTTTTGGTTAACCAGTTCCAATAATAGATACTTCAGTTTATTTTATAAAAGAAAATTCACAAAAAGTCAATGTACTTCGTCAAGCAAATCTTATTTTGCTTCAATGATCTCCGATTTAGCTTTAAACTGCTTTACTGATTTGTTGAAAGATTCTGCCCAATAGAATAGTGATTGTCTTCATTAATGATTTTCGACAAATTCTTCCAGTTTTTTTCTATGGAGACAGGATTAAAATAGTTGAATGAAGTATACAAAATAGTGTAGGCTGGCCAAAAGTAACTATGCTTCGTTTGGGAAACAATTTGAGGTCTGATAAAAATGACATATATTTTTACAATTGGCTTTTGCTATTAGAAAATAATGAGGTTCCCAATAAATTAAGTCAAGAAAATATTCAAATACCTGATGAATTTATTTGTACAGGTGCAATAATAAACCAAGTTTTGCAGACATTGATAATTTCCAGAAGATTACTTCTAAAGTTATTATGTGCCCTTTAAATGAAAGTTGCTTTCCTGTTGCTTTCAGGTGAACCTGAAAAATTGTATTACAGTTGTATGTCAGTTGTATTGTGGATTCCGTCATATCAGATACATCTGATAACATTATTTTGCCGACATAATATGTTAATCTTCTCCCACCTCTAGGGTGACTTCATTTACTAAAATTAAAAAAGGCTCTGTTGTTGTTCTAATTAGGAATATGAATATAAGTTTTGGTTTGGTTTATATTGACATTAGAATTTGAAATTGTTGTTAGCTATTGACATTAGAATTAGAAATTGCTACAGGAAGTTCTGCTAGAAAAATAGGTTTTCTTCTTCGAATAGAGCTAATTTGCACTGCTGTAAATATGACTATGAAGAGGAAACACTTTTCTGTTCGATTAGATTTTACTATGCAATTAATAAAGGAGCTATCTTTCGTTATATTATGCAGGAAGGTGTTATTACTACTGCACATTGTAATCCACTGATGATCCTGACACTGTAGGAAAATAATAATAATATTAATAAGTAATACTAATACCAATAATAATAGCTGCTACAGTGACAGTGGGGGTAACTGTTATAACAGCTGTAGTCACTGTTGGCAAAATAGTAATAATAATAGGCGAATTCATTGTTTCCTTACAGTCCCACTCCTAATTCAATGTTTCCGCATCCATTTCTATTCTTTCTTATCTCTACTCCCTAGTCAATATACTGCGTTAGCAAGTAAGGGTTTCATCCCATTATATTGACTAAAGGGAGAGATGCGTTTAGTCAGTAAGAATCTGACAGTAAGGGGAATTATTGGTGTCTTTGGAATTATCCAGATTCGAACTTAGCCTTCCTTTCGTGAATAGTAAATTAGGAGGTGATCCTGATTCGGAATGTATATACATATCTATATCTAACACGCTTCCTTTTTGTGGTTCAAACTCCATACCAAAGTTAATATACCCTATACTCTAGGTGTATAGTATAAATGAAGAGATATAAAATTATGCAATTGGTTTATCATTTTATTACATATTATAGATGGTATCACGCCATTTTCCTAAAAAAAAAATCTTGAAAAAAAATTATTTATTTTCGAAATGATGATTTCTGAAATTTCTGAAAAAATAATTTATTTTCGAAATAATGAAAAGAAAAATGGTGGCTTTTTGAAAAATTTTTTTGTTCCAGATGTTTTTTTCAGTATATCGATGGAGACCCTGTAATAAATTTTGTCTTTCTGTCATAGATATATTAATTTATTTATTCATTTATATTAATATTAGAAATCACATACGATATTGCAATGTTACAAAACCATCGGCTACTAAGGCCATTACAGATCGAATATTATTATGTATTAAATTATACACTAATATTATTTATTTGGTTTATATTATATATTAAATATTTACACTATATTTGGTAGCAATGGGAATTTGTTTCCAATTAATAAAATTTGCTATCTGTGTAGGATTTGAACCCGGACTCCGTCATTGCGTCCGTCATAATAAGCCAAGTGCTTAACCACTAGACCAACGAGGCCTCTCATAAACACATATTAGTTTAATATTCTCTAATACTTTCTGATCTGAAAGATATGAGCATACTTAGATGCTCACCAAATATTTGATGCAAAAAGTTCTTCATATATTTTAACGACTAATTGCCTAATTTTCCGTACTATTAAGGCACAGAATGCCAAGAGAGAATAGGCATGCCATGCATAGAATAATAAATTATACAGCTATTTAATTGTACGTTCCTGCAAAGTGAATTGCTGGTTTTACAGAATAATATAAAATTATAAACTATTTAGTTTTGTGATATGAATATACATATCTGATTTTTATTTTCAAAAGTCAATCCTTATATATGATTTTGGATTCTTCCAAATCCATACAAATTTTATCAAAGGCAATAAATTATATTAATTGATTGCTTTGTTACATAGAATTTTATTCGGGACAAAAATGCAATACCTAGTATCGTTCTACAATATTATTTCCATATGTGATGATAATTAACCAAAATATTATCAAAAATATAATTGCATACAAATATGAATCATTTACATAAAAATCATAACGTTTAAAAATCTGAACGGAAAATGTAATTTGATCTTCTTTTTTATTAAATACGTTATATCAAAGTAAATCTACTTGATATTGTATGATACAAAAATAAGCAGCTGTTTGCAATTGAAAGTGTGGCCACACGAAATGTTAGGTGAACAATTTTATGTTATTTAATTTCTAAAGTTATTTTGGTACGTAAA
The DNA here is from genome assembly GCA_947095535.1 of Poecilobothrus nobilitatus. NCBI lineage: Eukaryota > Metazoa > Arthropoda > Insecta > Diptera > Dolichopodidae > Poecilobothrus > Poecilobothrus nobilitatus. The sequence continues at coordinate 78,952,297 of OX352772.1, read as the reverse complement.
AATTCGAAATCAAAAATAAATAGAATATTACACTAATCGCACTTAACTATCGAATAATTTAGTATTTGATTTGCCATTGAATATTCATTTAAATAATGTATATAAAATTTTTAGCATAACACTAACGACTAACAAGAATACATTAAAAGTTCTATATTTAAATATGCTAGAAGTATAAAATATAAAATCGATGACCTAACGTACTTGGATACTTGGATACTCTTAAACAAACAATTCATATAATTACTATAACTGAAACCTGGTTGCTTGACTCTGAAACTAGCCACATATTTATTAAAAATTATTCTCCAAATCTTTCCAGTAGACAATCACGTCTAGGGGTAGGTGCAGCAATATTTGTTCACAAGAGTATAAATTATGTAACAAACCATACATTTAGTGATGAGTTTAATAGTTTTATTAGTATAAAAATTGATTATAATGGACATAATATATATAATATACATCGTCAATTTATAGACCTACAGAAAAAAACTCGGTATTAGTTGAGAGATTTTTAAAAAATTTTGAAGACCAACTTGAAAATCTAAAAATACAAAAAACATTAATAATTGAAGATTTTAATTTTGATTTGGTAAATGCTAATAATAACAATAATAAACGATACAAAAATATTCTTGAGTGAAATGGTTACTTCTTTTGTCATAATCAGTGTACTAGTCCCTATATCTAATACATATCTCGATCATGTTATGTACAATGACCGTACAACTCAAATTGCCTTATATCCTTTTGAAGATGATATATCTGATCATCTGGGATTCATAGTAGGTTAAACGCTATGTCGAACTCAAACTTCATGTAAAAATTCGCCTACGTATTAGTGACTATAAAAATTAATAGCTTTCAAAGCTCAAAAAGTTTTTTTAATTTTTTCATACATTTTTCGCTTTATCTATTGATCATGCACACCATAATAGACAATCTTAAAATTTTAAATACAATTATACGTTCAACTTGATTGTGTGTAGTATTCTATTTTTATACCCGTACGATAGGATCGGGTATAATAAAATTACTCCTCCGTTTGTAACACCTCGAAATAAGCGAGCTAGATATACCTTCAAAAGTATGGATCGGATCAGAAAAAAATTCTAAGACTTTTGAGCCATGTCCGTCCGCCAGCACGCTAACTCAAAAACTAAGAAAGCTAGAATCTTGAAATTTACACAAAATATTCTGGGAATAATTTGTAGGTTCCCTATTTTTTTTGGTTGTGTTTGGACCAAAACTTAGGGTAGCTCTCGAACACCTAACTTTTAGATCCCCACATTTTTTTTGAAATAGAGCTATGAAATTTTAACTGCTGATAGATCTCACAAAAATATTAATTTTATTTTTAATAACTGTTTTTTGTAGCCCCACCCGTTACGGAGCTACAGCTCCCCAAAGGTTCAAAAAAGCTCTATATTTAAATTGTTATAACACAAGTTGTAAAAGATATATCTTCATTTTGAAAACGCCAAACGGTTACCACTTTTATTAGCTTTAAAAGTGTATATACAATAAACATATACTTGTGGCATACGGTGTCTTAATTTACCGTTATGCGAAACTCAAATTTTGCAAAATCCTTTAACCCTTCTATCTTCTCAACGGTTTAAGTTGGAAACTTGAAATTTTGACAGAAGTTAGATCTTTGAAAATAAGTATGAGTCATTTCAGAAATTTTTTTGTATCACCCCCCTATTTTTAGGAGCTGTAAGGGGTGAAAATTTCCTATTTTTAAACACCTGTAACGTGAACACCTGTAAAATTTTTTTTGAAGTAATACACAAAAATTAAAGCTTCAACATTATACTCTTATTTCTGTTAACAACTTTATTCAATAATATATGGTTACTTTATAATTGACGAAAGAGTTACTTGATTTTTTCAAATTTTCTAACAAATTTCTTTAACGAATTTTTTCCATTTTGTTTTACTCGATAATTTGAAATTGTTGAGGATATAAAGCGCAGTACAAAAAAATGTAAATAAATAAACAACATAACGGTTGCTTGAAGAATTTTTATTTATATGATATTGTTATACATACATACTTATATAATATCATGTTTATTTACATATCGTGTATGCCACTAGTGAGTGAATGATAAGAGTATATATGTATATTATATAGCGCCGTATTTACATACATATATGTATTTTATTGTACTTATAAGAAATTATTCTGTCAATGGAATATTTAAATATAATATAATATAATATTTAAAATTATATTAATTATTTTGTACTAAGTAAATTTAATATACATTTACCGCTTAGTATTAAATGGTACTATAGAATATTTGAAAAAGTTTTGGATTGATAATCGTTATGTGGAAGGTTAGAATCTGCTTTTGAAGAATGTACATATAAACATATAGTTTGAATATATGTACAACCCATAGTACTAGAAATTATAAAATTCACCCAAATTATTTTAAAATACTAAAATATTAAAAAAATAATATTGTAAGCAGAGTGACAGGCTGTGAACATACTAACGGTTCGTACGGGTATCTAAGAGTTGACAAAGTCAACTGTATTCTTCCTCGTTTTCTTCCAATCAGATACATAAAATAATATATAAATTGTATGTACGACGTATCACGTGTGCGTAAGCAAATAACACACATAAAGCACTTAAAAAAAATATTCAATCATTCATTTTTTGGAAAATAGGTACATATTTTCAAATATTTCAGATATCATAAAAGCCATTGGGTAAATGATTTAAACATTGAAATACTTTTAAAGCAGAAATGACATATTTATTAAATTTCATTTGGTTAAATTATAGAATGATATTTTTTTATACCCGTACGATAGGATCGGGTATAATAAAATTACTCCTCCGTTTGTAACACCTCGAAATAAGCGAGCTAGATATACCTTCAAAGGTATGGATCGGATCAGAAAAAAATTCTAAGACTTTTGAGCCATGTCCGTCCGTCAGCACGCTAACTCAAAAACTAAGAAAGCTAGAATCTTGAAATTTACGCAAAATTTTCTGGGAGTAATTTGTAGGTTCCCTATTTCTTTTGGTTGAGTTTGAGTATATCTTCATTTTGAAAACGCCAAACGATTACTACTTTTATTAGCTTTAAAGTAAAATATACAATAAATATATTTTTGTAGCATACGGTGTTTTAATTTGCCGTTATGCGAAACTAAAATTTTGCAAAATCCTTTAACCCTTCTATCTTCTAAACGGTTTAATTTGGAAACTTGAAATTTGACAGAAGTTAGATCTTTAAAAATAAATAGGTTAGATTGGAAAGTTAGAATTTGCGTTTGAAGAATCTATAAACATATAGTTTGAATATATCTACAACCCATAGTTCTAGAAATTATAAAATTCACCCAAATTATTTTAAAATACTAAAATATTAAAAAAATAATATTGTAAGCAGAGCGACAGGCTGTGAACATACTAACGGTTCGTACGAGTATCTAAGAGTTCACAAAGGCAACTGTATTCTTCCTCGTTATTATTAAATTCATATAAAAATGAAATTTTTGAAATGTGTTTATATTTTTTCTATAACATAATAATATTTAATACAATTTTTTAATAGTTAACATTTACGATAATCATAATATTTAATCTGTAAATGACAGACATTTAAAACCATTTTACTCAATGATTTATCAACCAACTTTCATTTTTTTCTTTTTAAATGATAAATATTCAGTATACCCATCTTATAAAATTAATATTTTTCCAAAATTTTCTGATTTTCATTAATAATTTTCCATTTTTATAAAAATCCCATGTAAAGTATACACATATGTATCATATAATATGTATAATCTATACCTATAATATACATATTCAAAATCGACGCTTTTTTATTCCGTTGAATTTTAAATTTTGTTTTGTTGTTTTTGCTTTTTGTTTTTTTTCTAAAAACATAAAAAAAATTTTAAAATATAGTTTGCATGGTGGGAAATAGAAATTTCACAATATAATTGAATATAAACGTCAAAACTTCAGTGGGGAGTTTGGTGCAGTGGTAAAGTGGCCGCTTCTTAAACTTTAGAAGCCTTTAGTTTGCAAGTTCGATTCTATTCTATTTTTTTTTTTTTTCTAATATTTTATACGAAATAAATTCTTACATATCATAATATTTAATCTGTAAATGACAGACATTTAAAACCATTTTACTCAATAATTTACCAACCAACTTTCATTTTTTTTCTTTTTAAATGATAAATATTTAGTATAGCCATCTTATAAAATTAATATTTTTCCAAAATTTTCTGATTTTCATTAATAATTTTCCATTTTTATAAAAATCCCATGTAAAGTATATACATATGTATCATATAATATGTATAATCTATACCTATAATATACATATTCAAAAACGACGCTCTTTTATTCCGTTGAATTTTAAATTTTGTTTTGTTGTTTTTGCTTTTTGTTTTTTTTCTAAAAACATAAAAAAAATTTTAAAATATAGTTTGCATGGTGGGAAATAGAAATTTCACAATATAATTGAATATAAACGTCAAAACTTCAGTGGGGAGTTTGGTGCAGTGGTAAAGTGGCCGCTTCTTAAACTTTAGAAGCCTTTAGTTTGCAAGTTCGATTCTATTCTATTTTTTATTTTTTTTTATTTCTAATATTTTATACGAAATAAATTCTTACATATCATAATATTTAATCTGTAAATGACAGACATATAAAACCATTTTACTCAATGATTTACCAACCAACTTTCATTTTTTTCTTTTTAAATGATAAATATTCAGTATAGCCATCTTACAAAATTAATATTTTTCCAAAATTTTCTGATTTTCATTAATAATTTTCCATTTTTATAAAAATCCCATGTAAAGTATATACATATGTATCATATAATATGTATAATCTATACCTATAATATACATATTCAAAAACGACGCCCTTTTATTCCGATGAATTTTAAATTTTGTTTTGTTGTTTTTGCTTTTTGTTTTTTTTCTAAAAACATAAACAAAATTTTAAAATATAGTTTGCATGGTGGGAAATAGAAATTTCACAATATAATTGAATATAAACGTCAAAACTTCAGTGGGGAGTTTGGTGCAGTGGTAAAGTGGCCGCTTCGTAAACTTTAGAAGCCTTTAGTTTGAAAGTTCGATTCTATTCTATTTTTTTTTTTTTTTTTTATTTCTAATATTTTATAGGAAATAAATTCTTACATATCATAATATTTAATCTGTAAATGACAGACATTTAAAACCATTTTACTCAATGATTTACCAACCAACTTTCATTTTTTTCTTTTTAAATGATAAATATTCAGTATAGCCATCTTACAAAATTAATATTTTTCCAAAATATTCTGATTTTCATTAATAATTTTCCATTTTTATAAAAATCCCATGTAAAGTATATACATATGTATCATATAATATGTATAATCTATACCTATAATATACATATTCAAAAACGACGCTCTTTATTCCGTTGAATTTTAAATTTTGTTTTGTTGTTTTTGCTTTTTGTTTTTTTTCTAAAAACATAAAAAAAATTTTAAAATATAGTTTGCATGGTGGGAAATAGAAATTTCACAATATAATTGAATATAAACGTCAAAACTTCAGTGGAGAGGTTGGTGCAGTGGTAAAGTGGCCGCTTCTTAAACTTTAGAAGCCTTTAGTTTGCAAGTTCGATTCTATTCTTTTTTTTTTTTTTTTTTTTATTTCTAATATTTTATACGAAATAAATTCTTACATATCATAATATTTAATCTGTAAATGACAGACATTTAAAACCATTTTACTCAATGATATGATAAATATTCAGTATAGCCATCTTACAAAATTAATATTTTTCCAAAATTTTCTGATTTTCATTAATAATTTTCCATTTTTATAAAAATCCCATGTAAAGTATATACATATGTATCATATAATATGTATAATCTATACCTATAATATACATATTCAAAAACGACGCTCTTTTATTCCGTTGAATTTTAAATTTTGTTTTGTTGTTTTTGCTTTTTGTTTTTTTTCTAAAAACATAAAAAAAATTTTAAAATATAGTTTGCATGGTGGGAAATAGAAATTTCACAATATAATTGAATATAAACGTCAAAACTTCAGTGGGGAGTTTGGTGCAGTGGTAAAGTGGCCGCTTCTTAAACTTTAGAAGCCTTTAGTTTGAAAGTTCAATTCTATTATATTTTTTTTTTTTTTTTTATTTCTAATATTTTATAGGAAATAAATTCTTACATATCATAATATTTAATCTGTAAATGACAGACATTTAAAACCATTTTACTCAATGATTTACCAACCAACTTTCATTTTTTTCTTTTTAAATGATAAATATTCAGTATAGCTATCTTACAAAATTAATATTTTTCCAAAATTTTCTGATTTTCATTAATAATTTTCCATATTTATAAAAATCCCATGTAAAATATATACATATGTATCATATAATATGTATAATCTATACCTATAATATACATATTCAAAAACGACGCTCTTTTATTCCGTTGAATTTTAAATTTTGTTTTGTTGTTTTTGCTTTTTGTTTTTTTTTAAAAACATAAAAAAAATTTTAAAATATAGTTTGCATGGTGGGAAATAGAAATTTCAATAAACGTCAAAAATTCAGTGGGGAGTTTGGTGCAGTGGTAGAGTGGGCGCTTATTAAACTTTAGAAGCCTTTAGTTTGAAAGTTCGATTCTATTCTATTTTTTTTTTTTTTTTTTATTTCTAATATTTTATAGGAAATAAATTCTTACATATCATAATATTTAATCTGTAAATGACAGACATTTAAAACCATTTTACTCAGTGATTTACCAACCAACTTTCATTTTTTTCTTTTTAAATGATAAATATTCAGTATAGCCATCTTACAAAATTAATATTTTTCCAAAATTTTCTGATTTTCATTAATAATTTTCCATTTTTATAAAAATCCCATGTAAAGTATATACATATGTATCATATAATATGTATAATCTATACCTATAATATACATATTCAAAAACGACGCTCTTTTATTCCGTTGAATTTTAAATTTTGTTTTGTGGTTTTTGCTTTTTGGTTTTTTTCTAAAAACATAAAAAAAATTTTAAAATATAGTTTGCATGGTGGGAAATAGAAATTTCACAATATAATTGAATATAAACGTCAAAACTTCAGTGGGGAGTTTGGTGCAGTGGTAGAGTGGCCGCTTCTTAAACTTTAGAAGCCTTTAGTTTGAAAGTTCGATTCTATTCTATTTTTTTTTTTTTTTTTTTATTTCTAATATTTTATAGGAAATAAATTCTTACATATCATAATATTTAATATGTAAATGACAGACATTCAAAACCATTTTACTCAATGATTTACCAACCAACTTTCATTTTTTTCTTTTTAAATGATAAATATTCAGTATAGCCATCTTACAAAATTAATATTTTTCCAAAATTTTCTGATTTTCATTAATAATTTTCCATTTTTATAAAAATCCAATTTTAAAAATGTATATTATACCTATAATATACATATTCAAAAACGACGCTCTTTTATTCCGTTGAATTTTAAATTTTGTTTTGTTGTTTTTGCTTTTTGTTTTTTTTCTAAAAACATAAAAAAAATTTTAAAATATAGTTTGCATGGTGGGAAATAGAAATTTCACAATATAATTGAATATAAACGTCAAAACTTCAGTGGGGAGTTTGGTGCAGTGGTAGAGTGGCCGCTTCTTAAACTTTAGAAGCCTTTAGTTTGAAAGTTCGATTCTATTCTATTTTTTTTTTTTTTTTTATTTCTAATATTTTATAGGAAATAAATTCTTACATATCATAATATTTAATCTGTAAATGACAGACATTTAAAACCATTTTACTCAATGATATGATAAATATTCAGTATAGCCATCTTACAAAATTAATATTTTTCCAAAATTTTCTGATTTTCATTAATAATTTTCCATTTTTATAAAAATCCCATGTAAAGTATATACATATGTATCATATAATATGTATAATCTATACCTATAATATACATATTCAAAAACGACGCTCTTTTATTCCGTTGAATTTTAAATTTTGTTTTGTTGTTTTTGCTTTTTGTTTTTTTTCTAAAAACATAAAAAAAATTTTAAAATATAGTTTGCATGGTGGGAAATAGAAATTTCACAATATAATTGAATATAAACGTCAAAACTTCAGTGGGGAGTTTGGTGCAGTGGTAAAGTAGCCGCTTCTTAAACTTTAGAAGCCTTTAGTTTGAAAGTTCAATTCTATTCTATTTTTTTTTTTTTTTTTTATTTCTAATATTTTATAGGAAATAAATTCTTACATATCATAATATTTAATCTGTAAATGACAGACATTTAAAACCATTTTACTGAATGATTTACCAAACAACTTTAATTTTTTGCTTTTTAAATGATAAATATTCAGTATAGCCATCTTACAAAATTAATATTTTTCTAAAATTTTCTGATTTTCATTAATAATTTTCCATTTTTATAAAAATCCCATGTAAAGTATATACATATGTATCATATAATATGTATAATCTATACCTATAATATACATATTCAAAAACGACGCTCTTTTATTCCGTTGAATTTTAAATTTTGTTTTGTTGTTTTTGCTTTTTGTTTTTTTTTAAAAACATAAAAAAAATTTTAAAATATAGTTTGCATGGTGGGAAATAGAAATTTCAATAAACGTCAAAACTTCAGTGGGGAGTTTGGTGCAGTGGTAGAGTGGGCGCTTATTAAACTTTAGAAGCCTTTAGTTTGAAAGTTCGATTCTATTCTATTTTTTTTTTTTTTTTTTTATTTCTAATATTTTATAGGAAATAAATTCTTACATATCATAATATTTAATCTGTAAATGACAGACATTTAAAACCATTTTACTCAGTGATTTACCAACCAACTTTCATTTTTTTCTTTTTAAATGATAAATATTCAGTATAGCCATCTTACAAAATTAATATTTTTCCAAAATTTTCTGATTTTCATTAATAATTTTCCATTTTTATAAAAATCCCATGTAAAGTATATACATATGTATCATATAATATGTATAATCTATACCTATAATATACATATTCAAAAACGACGCTCTTTTATTCCGTTGAATTTTAAATTTTGTTTTGTGGTTTTTGCTTTTTGGTTTTTTTCTAAAAACATAAAAAAAATTTTAAAATATAGTTTGCATGGTGGGAAATAGAAATTTCACAATATAATTGAATATAAACGTCAAAACTTCAGTGGGGAGTTTGGTGCAGTGGTAGAGTGGCCGCTTCTTAAACTTTAGAAGCCTTTAGTTTGAAAGTTCGATTCTATTCTATTTTTTTTTTTTTTTTTTTATTTCTAATATTTTATAGGAAATAAATTCTTACATATCATAATATTTAATATGTAAATGACAGACATTCAAAACCATTTTACTCAATGATTTACCAACCAACTTTCATTTTTTTCTTTTTAAATGATAAATATTCAGTATAGCCATCTTACAAAATTAATATTTTTCCAAAATTTTCTGATTTTCATTAATAATTTTCCATTTTTATAAAAATCCAATTTTAAAAATGTATATTATACCTATAATATACATATTCAAAAACGACGCTCTTTTATTCCGTTGAATTTTAAATTTTGTTTTGTTGTTTTTGCTTTTTGTTTTTTTTCTAAAAACATAAAAAAAATTTTAAAATATAGTTTGCATGGTGGGAAATAGAAATTTCACAATATAATTGAATATAAACGTCAAAACTTCAGTGGGGAGTTTGGTGCAGTGGTAGAGTGGCCGCTTCTTAAACTTTAGAAGCCTTTAGTTTGAAAGTTCGATTCTATTCTATTTTTTTTTTTTTTTTTATTTCTAATATTTTATAGGAAATAAATTCTTACATATCATAATATTTAATCTGTAAATGACAGACATTTAAAACCATTTTACTCAATGATATGATAAATATTCAGTATAGCCATCTTACAAAATTAATATTTTTCCAAAATTTTCTGATTTTCATTAATAATTTTCCATTTTTATAAAAATCCCATGTAAAGTATATACATATGTATCATATAATATGTATAATCTATACCTATAATATACATATTCAAAAACGACGCTCTTTTATTCCGTTGAATTTTAAATTTTGTTTTGTTGTTTTTGCTTTTTGTTTTTTTTCTAAAAACATAAAAAAAATTTTAAAATATAGTTTGCATGGTGGGAAATAGAAATTTCACAATATAATTGAATATAAACGTCAAAACTTCAGTGGGGAGTTTGGTGCAGTGGTAAAGTAGCCGCTTCTTAAACTTTAGAAGCCTTTAGTTTGAAAGTTCAATTCTATTCTATTTTTTTTTTTTTTTTTTATTTCTAATATTTTATAGGAAATAAATTCTTACATATCATAATATTTAATCTGTAAATGACAGACATTTAAAACCATTTTACTGAATGATTTACCAAACAACTTTAATTTTTTGCTTTTTAAATGATAAATATTCAGTATAGCCATCTTACAAAATTAATATTTTTCTAAAATTTTCTGATTTTCATTAATAATTTTCCATTTTTATAAAAATCCCATGTAAAGTATATACATATGTATCATATAATATGTATAATCTATACCTATAATATACATATTCAAAAACGACGCTCTTTTATTCCGATGAATTTTAAATTTTGTTTTGTTGTTTTTGTTTTTTTTCTAAAAACATAAAAAAAATTTTAAAATATAGTTTGCATGGTGGGAAATAGAAATTTCACAATATAATTGAATATAAACGTCAAAACTTCAGTGGGGAGTTTGGTGCAGTGGTAAAGTGGCCGCTTCTTAAACTTTAGAAGCCTTTAGTTTGCAAGTTCGATTCTATTCTATTTTTTTTTTTTTTTTTTATTTCTAATATTTTATAGGAAATGAATTCTTACATATCATAATATTTAATCTGTAAATGACAGACATTTAAAACCATTTTACTCAATGATTTACCAACCAACTTTCATTTTTTTCTTTTTAAATGATAAATATTCAGTATAGCCATCTTACAAAATTAATAATTTTCCAAAATTTTCTGATTTTCATTAATAATTTTCCATTTTTATAAAAATCCCATGTAAAGTATATACATATGTATCATATAATATGTATAATCTATACCTATAATATACATATTCAAAAACGACGCTCTTTTATTCCGTTGAATTTTAAATTTTGTTTTGTTGTTTTTGCTTTTTGTTTTTTTTCTAAAAACATAAAAAAAATTTTAAAATATAGTTTGCATGGTGGGAAATAGAAATTTCACAATATAATTGAATATAAACGTCAAAACTTCAGTGGGGAGTTTGGTGCAGTGGTAGAGTGGCCGCTTCTTAAACTTTAGAAGCCTTTAGTTTGAAAGTTCGATTCTATTCTTTTTTTTTTTTTTTTTTTTATTTCTAATATTTTATAGGAAATAAATTCTTACATATCATAATATTTAATCTGTAAATGACAGACATTTAAAACCATTTTACTCAATGATTTACCAATCAACTTTAATTTTTTTCTTTTTAAATGATAAATATTCAGTATAGCCATCTTACAAAATTAATATTTTTCCAAAATTTTCTGATTTTCATTAATAATTTTCCATTTTTATAAAAATCCCATGTAAAGTATATACATATGTATCATATAATATGTATAATCTATACCTATAATATACATATTCAAAAACGACGCTCTTTTATTCCGTTGAATTTTAAATTTTATTTTGTTGTTTTTGCTTTTTGTTTTTTTCTAAAAACATAAAAAAAATTTTAAAATATAGTTTGCATGATGGGAAATAGAAATTTCACAATATAATTGAATATAAACGTCAAAACTTCAGTGGGGAGTTTGGTGCAGTGGTAAAGTGGCCGCTTCTTAAACTTTAGAAGCCTTTAGTTTGCAAGTTCGATTCTATTCTTTTTTTTTTTTTTTTTATTTCTAATATTTTATACGAAATAAATTCTTACATATCATAATATTTAATCTGTAAATGACAGACATTTAAAACCATTTTACTCAATGATATGATAAATATTCAGTATAGCCATCTTACAAAATTAATATTTTTCCAAAATTTTCTGATTTTCATTAATAATTTTCCATTTTTATAAAAATCCCATGTAAAGTATATACATATGTATCATATAATATGTATAATCTATACCTATAATATACATATTCAAAAACGACGCTCTTTTATTCCGTTGAATTTTAAATTTTGTTTTGTTGTTTTTGCTTTTTGTTTTTTTTCTAAAAACATAAAAAAAATTTTAAAATATAGTTTGCATGGTGGGAAATAGAAATTTCACAATATAATTGAATATAAACGTCAAAACTTCAGTGGGGAGTTTGGTGCAGTGGTAAAGTGGCCGCTTCTTAAACTTTAGAAGCCTTAAGTTTGAAAGTTCGATTCTATTCCATTTTTTTTTTTTTTTTTTATTTCTAATATTTTATAGGAAATAAATTCTTACATATCATAATATTTAATCTGTAAATGACAGACATTTAAAACCATTTTACTCAATGATTTACCAACCAACTTTCATTTTTTTCTTTTTAAATGATAAATATTCAGTATAGCCATCTTACAAAATTAATATTTTTCCAAAATTTTCTGATTTTCATTAATAATTTTCCATTTTTATAAAAATCCCATGTAAAGTATATACATATGTATCATATAATATGTATAATCTATACCTATAATATACATATTCAAAAACGACGCTCTTTTATTCCGTTGAATTTTAAATTTTGTTTTGTTGTTTTTGCTTTTTGTTTTTTTTCTAAAAACATAAAAAAAATTTTAAAATATAGTTTGCATGGTGGGAAATAGAAATTTCACAATATAATTGAATATAAACGTCAAAACTTCAGTGGGGAGTTTGGTGCAGTGGTAAAGTGGCCGCTTCTTAAACTTTAGAAGCCTTAAGTTTGAAAGTTCGATTCTATTCCATTTTTGTTTTTTTTTTTTTATTTCTAATATTTTATAGGAAATAAATTCTTACATATCATAATATTTAATCTGTAAATGACAGACATTTAAAACCATTTTACTCAATGATTTACCAACCAACTTTCATTTTTTTCTTTTTAAATGATAAATATTCAGTATAGCCATCTTACAAAATTAATATTTTTCCAAAATTTTCTGATTTTCATTAATAATTTTCCATTTTTATAAAAATCCCATGTAAAATATATACATATGTATCATATAATATGTATAATCTATACCTATAATATACATATTCAAAAACGACGCTCTTTTATTCCGTTGAATTTTAAATTTTGTTTTGTTGTTTTTGCTTTTTGTTTTTTTTCTAAAAACATAAAAAAAATTTTAAAATATAGTTTGCATGGTGGGAAATAGAAATTTCACAATATAATTGAATATAAACGTCAAAACTTCAGTGGGGAGTTTGGTGCAGTGGTAGAGTGGCCGCTTCTTAAACTTTAGAAGCCTTTAGTTTGAAAGTTCGATTCTATTCAATTTTTTTTTTATTTTTATTTCTAATATTTTATAGGAAATAAATTCTTACATATCATAATATTTAATCTGTAAATGACAGACATTTAAAACCATTTTACTCAATGATATGATAAATATTCAGTATAGCCATCTTACAAAATTAATATTTTTCCAAAATTTTCTGATTTTCATTAATAATTTTCCATTTTTATAAAAATCCCATGTAAAGTATATACATATGTATCATATAATATGTATAATCTATACCTATAATATACATATTCAAAAACGACGCTCTTTTATTCCGTTGAATTTTAAATTTTGTTTTGTTGTTTTTGCTTTTTGTTTTTTTTCTAAAAACATAAAAAAAATTTTAAAATATAGTTTGCATGGTGGGAAATAGATATTTCACAATATAATTGAATATAAACGTCAAAACTTCAGTGGGGAGTTTGGTGCAGTGGTAGAGTGGCCGCTTCTTAAACTTTAGAAGCCTTTAGTTTGGAAGTTCGATTCTATTCTATTTTTTATTTTTTTTTTTATTTCTAATATTTTATAGGAAATAAATTCTTACATATCATAATATTTAATCTGTAAATGACAGACATTTAAAACCATTTTACTCAATGATTTACCAACCAACTTTCATTTTTCTCTTTTTAAATGATAAATATTCAGTATAGCCATCTTACAAAATTAATATTTTTCCAAAATTTTCTGATTTTCATTAATAATTTTCCATTTTTATAAAAATCCCATGTAAAGTATATACATATGTATCATATAATATGTATAATCTATACCTATAATATACATATTCAAAAACGACGCTCTTTTATTCCGTTGAATTTTAAATTTTGTTTTGTTGTTTTTGCTTTTTGTTTTTTTTCTAAAAACATAAAAAAAATTTTAAAATATAGTTTGCATGATGGGAAATAGAAATTTCACAATATAATTGAATATAAACGTCAAAACTTCAGTGGGGAGTTTGGTGAAGTGGTAAAGTGGCCGCTTCTTAGACTTTAGAAGCCTTAAGTTTGAAAGTTCGATTCTATTCCATTTTTTTTTTTTGTTTTTATTTCTAATATTTTATAGGAAATAAATTCTTACATATCATAATATTTAATCTGTAAATGACAGACTTTTAAAACCATTTTACTCAATGATTTACCAACCAACTTTAATTTTTTTCTTTTTAAATGATAAATATTCAGTATAGCCATCTTACAAAATTAATATTTTTCCAAAATTTTCTGATTTTCATTAATAATTTTCCATTTTTATAAAAATCCCATGTAAAGTATATACATATGTATCATATAATATGTATAATCTATACCTATAATATACATATTCAAAAACGACGCTCTTTTATTCCGTTGAATTTTAAATTTTGTTTTGTTGTTTTTGCTTTTTGTTTTTTTTCTAAAAACATAAAAAAAATTTTAAAATATAGTTTGCATGGTGGGAAATAGAAATTTCACAATATAATTGAATATAAACGTCAAAACTTCAGTGGGGAGTTTGGTGCAGTGGTAAAGTGGCCGCTTCTTAGACTTTAGAAGCCTTAAGTTTGAAAGTTCGATTCTATTCCATTTTTTTTTTTTGTTTTTATTTCTAATATTTTATAGGAAATAAATTCTTACATATCATAATATTTAATCTGTAAATGACAGAAATTTAAAACCATTTTACTCAATGATTTACCAACCAACTTTCATTTTTTTCTTTTTGAATGATAAATATTCAGTATAGCCATCTTACAAAATTAATATTTTTCCAAAATTTTCTGATTTTCATTAATAATTTTCCATTTTTATAAAAATCCCATGTAAAGTATATACATATGTATCATATAATATGTATAATCTATACCTATAATATACATATTCAAAAACGACGCTCTTTTATTCCGTTGAATTTTAAATTTTGTTTTGTTGTTTTTGCTTTTTGTTTTTTTTCTAAAAACATAAAAAAAATTTTAAAATATAGTTTGCATGGTGGGAAATAGAAATTTCACAATATAATTGAATATAAACGTCAAAACTTCAGTGGAGAGGTTGGTGCAGTGGTAAAGTGGCCGCTTCTTAAACTTTAGAAGCCTTTAGTTTGCAAGTTCGATTCTATTCTTTTTTTTTTTTTTTTTTTATTTCTAATATTTTATACGAAATAAATTCTTACATATCATAATATTTAATCTGTAAATGACAGACATTTAAAACCATTTTACTCAATGATATGATAAATATTCAGTATAGCCATCTTACAAAATTAATATTTTTCCAAAATTTTCTGATTTTCATTAATAATTTTCCATTTTTATAAAAATCCCATGTAAAGTATATACATATGTATCATATAATATGTATAATCTATACCTATAATATACATATTCAAAAACGACGCTCTTTTATTCCGTTGAATTTTAAATTTTGTTTTGTTGTTTTTGCTTTTTGTTTTTTTTCTGAAAACATAAAAAAAATTTTAAAATATAGTTTGCATGGTGGGAAATAGAAATTTCACAATATAATTGAATATAAACGTCAAAACTTCAGTGGGGAGTTTGGTGCAGTGATAGAGTGGCCGCTTCTTAAACTTTAGAAGCATTTAGTTTGAAAGTTCGATTCTATTCTATTTTTTTTTTTTTTTTTATTTCTAATATTTTATAGGAAATAAATTCTTACATATCATAATATTTAATCTGTAAATGACAGACATTTAAAACCATTTTACTCAATGATTTATCAACCAACTTTAATTTTTTTCTTTTTAAATGATAAATATTCAGTATAGCCATCTTACAAAATTAATATTTTTCCAAAATTTTCTGATTTTCATTAATAATTTTCCATTTTTATAAAAATCCCATGTAAAGTATATACATATGTATCATATAATATGTATAATCTATACCTATAATATACATATTCAAAAACGACGCTCTTTTATTCCGTTGAATTTTAAATTTTGTTTTGTTGTTTTTGCTTTTTGTTTTTTTTCTAAAAACATAAAAAAAATTTTAAAATATAGTTTGCATGGTGGGAAATAGAAATTTCACAATATAATTGAATATAAACGTCAAAACTTCAGTGGGGAGTTTGGTGCAGTGGTAAAGTGGCCGCTTCTTAAACTTTAGAAGCCTTAAGTTTGAAAGTTCGATTCTATTCCATTTTTTTTTTTTTTTTTTGTATTTCTAATATTTTATAGGAAATAAATTCTTACATATCATAATATTTAATCTGTAAATGACAGACATTTAAAACCATTTTACTCAATGATATGATAAATATTCAGTATAGCCATCTTACAAAATTAATATTTTTCCAAAATTTTCTGATTTTCATTAATAATTTTCCATTTTTATAAAAATCCCATGTAAAGTATATACATATGTATCATAAAATATGTATAATCTATACCTATAATATACATATTCAAAAACGACGCTCTTTTATTCCGTTGAATTTTAAATTTTGTTTTGTTGTTTTTGCTTTTTGTTTTTTTTCTAAAAACATAAAAAAAATTTTAAAATATAGTTTGCATGGTGGGAAATAGAAATTTCACAATATAATTGAATATAAACGTCAAAACTTCAGTGGGGAGTTTGGTGCAGTGATAGAGTGGCCGCTTCTTAAACTTTAGAAGCATTTAGTTTGAAAGTTCGATTCTATTCTATTTTTTTATTTTTTTTTTATTTCTAATATTTTATAGGAAATAAATTCTTACATATCATAATATTTAATCTGTAAATGACAGACATTTAAAACCATTTTACTCAATGATTTATCAACCAACTTTAATTTTTTTCTTTTTAAATGATAAATATTCAGTATAGCCATCTTACAAAATTAATATTTTTCCAAAATTTTCTGATTTTCATTAATAATTTTCCATTTTTATAAAAATCCCATGTAAAGTATATACATATGTATCATATAATATGTATAATCTATACCTATAATATACATATTCAAAAACGACGCTCTTTTATTCCGTTGAATTTTAAATTTTGTTTTGTTGTTTTTGCTTTTTGTTTTTTTTCTAAAAACATAAAAAAAATTTTAAAATATAGTTTGCATGGTGGGAAATAGAAATTTCACAATATAATTGAATATAAACGTCAAAACTTCAGTGGGGAGTTTGGTGCAGTGGTAAAGTGGCCGCTTCTTAAACTTTAGAAGCCTTAAGTTTGAAAGTTCGATTCTATTCCATTTTTTTTTTTTTTTTTTGTATTTCTAATATTTTATAGGAAATAAATTCTTACATATCATAATATTTAATCTGTAAATGACAGACATTTAAAACCATTTTACTCAATGATTTACCAACCAACTTTCATTTTTTTCTTTTTAAATGATAAATATTCAGTATAGCCATCTTACAAAATTAATATTTTTCCAAAATTTTCTGATTTTCATTAATAATTTTCCATTTTTATAAAAATCCCATGTAAAGTATATACATATGTATCATAAAATATGTATAATCTATACCTATAATATACATATTCAAAAACGACGCTCTTTTATTCCGTTGAATTTTAAATTTTGTTTTGTTGTTTTTGCTTTTTGTTTTTTTTCTAAAAACATAAAAAAAATTTTAAAATATAGTTTGCATGGTGGGAAATAGAAATTTCACAATATAATTGAATATAAACGTCAAAACTTCAGTGGGGAGTTTGGTGCAGTGGTAGAGTGCCCGCTTCTTAAACTTTAGAAGCCTTTAGTTTGAAAGTTCGATTCTATTCTATTTTTTTTTTTTTTTTTTATTTCTAATATTTTATAGGAAATAAATTCTTACATATCATAATATTTAATCTGTAAATGACAGACATTTAAAACCATTTTACTCAATGATTTACCAACCAACTTTCATTTTTTTCTTTTTAAATGATAAATATTCAGTATAGCCATCTTACAAAATTAATATTTTTCCAAAATTTTCTGATTTTCATTAATAATTTTCCATTTTTATAAAAATCCCATGTAAAGTATATACATATGTATCATATAATATGTATAATCTATACCTATAATATACATATTCAAAAACGACGCTCTTTTATTCCGTTGAATTTTAAATTTTGTTTTGTTGTTTTTGCTTTTTGTTTTTTTTCTAAAAACATAAAAAAAATTTTAAAATATAGTTTGCATGGTGGGAAATAGAAATTTCACAATATAATTGAATATAAACGTCAAAACTTCAGTGGGGAGTTTGGTGCAGTTGTAAAGTGGCCGCTTCTTAAACTTTAGAAGCCTTAAGTTTGAAAGTTCGATTCTATTCCATTTTTTTTTTTTGTTTTTATTTCTAATATTTTATAGGAAATAAATTCTTACATATCATAATATTTAATCTGTAAATGACAGACATTTAAAACCATTTTACTCAATGATTTACCAACCAACTTTAATTTTTTTCTTTTTAAATGATAAATACCATTTTACTCAATGATTTACCAACCAACTTTCATTTTTTTCTTTTTGAATGATAAATATTCAGTATAGCCATCTTACAAAATTAATATTTTTCCAAAATTTTCTGATTTTCATTAATAATTTTCCATTTTTATAAAAATCCCATGTAACGTATATAGATATGTATCATATAATATGTATAATCTATACCTATAATATACATATTCAAAAACGACGCTCTTTTATTCCGATGAATTTTAAATTTTGTTTTGTTGTTTTTGCTTTTTGTTTTTTTTCTAAAAACATAAAAAAAATTTTAAAATATAGTTTGCATGGTGGGAAATAGAAATTTCACAATATAATTGAATATAAACGTCAAAACTTCAGTGGGGAGGTTGGTGCAGTGGTAAAGTGGCCGCTTCTTAAACTTTAGAAGCCTTTAGTTTGCAAGTTCGATTCTATTCTTTTTTTTTTTTTTTTTTTTATTTCTAATATTTTATACGAAATAAATTCTTACATATCATAATATTTAATCTGTAAATGACAGACATTTAAAACCATTTTACTCAATGATATGATAAATATTCAGTATAGCCATCTTACAAAATTAATATTTTTCCAAAATTTTCTGATTTTCATTAATAATTTTCCATTTTTATAAAAATCCCATGTAAAGTATATACATATGTATCATATAATATGTATAATCTATACCTATAATATACATATTCAAAAACGACGCTCTTTTATTCCGTTGCATTTTAAATTTTGTTTTGTTGTTTTTGCTTTTTGTTTTTTTTCTAAAAACATAAAAAAAATTTTAAAATATAGTTTGCATGGTGGGAAATAGATATTTCACAATATAATTGAATATAAACGTCAAAACTTCAGTGGGGAGTTTGGTGCAGTGGTAGAGTGGCCGCTTCTTAAACTTTAGAAGCCTTTAGTTTGGAAGTTCGATTCTATTCTATTTTTTTTTTTTTTTTTTATTTCTAATATTTTATAGGAAATAAATTCTTACATATCATAATATTTAATCTGTAAATGACAGACATTTAAAACCATTTTACTCAATGATATGATAAATATTCAGTATAGCCATCTTACAAAATTAATATTTTTCCAAAATTTTCTGATTTTCATTAATAATTTTCCATTTTTATAAAAATCCCATGTAAAGTATATACATATGTATCATATAATATGTATAATCTATACCTATAATATACATATTCAAAAACGACGCTCTTTTATTCCGTTGAATTTTAAATTTTGTTTTGTTGTTTTTGCTTTTTGTTTTTTTTCTAAAAACATAAAAAAAATTTTAAAAATATAGTTTGCATGGTGGGAAATAGAAATTTCACAATATAATTGAATATAAACGTCAAAACTTCAGTGGGGAGTTTGGTGCAGTGGTAGAGTGGCCGCTTCTTAAACTTTAGAAGCCTTTAGTTTGAAAGTTCGATTCTATTCTATTTTTTTTTTTTTTTTTTATTTCTAATATTTTATAGGAAATAAATTCTTACATATCATAATATTTAATCTGTAAATGACAGACATTTAAAACCATTTTACTCAATGATTTACCAACCAACTTTCATTTTTTTCTTTTTGAATGATAAATATTCAGTATAGCCATCTTACAAAATTAATATTTTTCCAAAATTTTCTGATTTTCATTAATAATTTTCCATTTTTATAAAAATCCCATGTAAAGTATATACATATGTATCATATAATATGTATAATCTATACCTATAATATACATATTCAAAAACGACGCTCTTTTATTCCGTTGAATTTTAAATTTTGTTTTGTTGTTTTTGCTTTTTGTTTTTTTTCTAAAAACATAAAAAAAATTTTAAAATATAGTTTGCATGGTGGGAAATAGAAATTTCACAATATAATTGAATATAAACGTCAAAACTTCAGTGGGGAGTTTGGTGCAGTGGTAAAGTGGCCGCTTCTTAAACTTTAGAAGCCTTAAGTTTGAAAGTTCGATTCTATTCCATTTTTTTTTTTTTTTTTTATTTCTAATATTTTATAGGAAATAAATTCTTACATATCATAATATTTAATCTGTAAATGACAGACATTTAAAACCATTTTACTCAATGATTTATCAACCAACTTTCATTTTTTTCTTTTTAAATGATAAATATTCAGTATAGCCATCTTACAAAATTAATATTTTTCCAAAATTTTCTGATTTTCATTAATAATTTTCCATTTTTATAAAAATCCCATGTAAAGTATATACATATGTATCATATAATATGTATAATCTATACCTATAATATACATATTCAAAAACGACGCTCTTTTATTCCGTTGAATTTTAAATTTTGTTTTGTTGTTTTTGCTTTTTGTTTTTTTTCTAAAAACATAAAAAAAATTTTAAAATATAGTTTGCATGGTGGGAAATAGAAATTTCACAATATAATTGAATATAAACGTCAAAACTTCAGTGGGGAGTTTGGTGCAGTGGTAAAGTGGCCGCTTCTTAAACTTTAGAAGCCTTAAGTTTGAAAGTTCGATTCTATTCCATTTTTTTTTTTTTTTTTTTATTTCTAATATTTTATAGGAAATAAATTCTTACATATCATAATATTTAATCTGTAAATGACAGACATTTAAAACAATTTTGCTCAATGATTTACCAACCAACTTTAATTTTTTTCTTTTTAAATGATAAATATTCAGTATAGCCATCTTACAAAATTAATATTTTTCCAAAATTTTCTGATTTTCATTAATAATTTTCCATTTTTATAAAAATCCCATGTAAAGTATATACATATGTATCATATAATATGTATAATCTATACCTATAATATACATATTCAAAAACGACGCTCTTTTATTCCGTTGAATTTTAAATTTTGCTTTGTTGTTTTTGCTTTTTGTTTTTTTTCTAAAAACATAAAAAAAATTTTAAAATATAGTTTGCATGGTGGGAAATAGAAATTTCACAATATAATTGAATATAAACGTCAAAACTTCAGTGGGGAGTTTGGTGCAGTGGTAGAGGTGCCGCTTCTTAAACTTTAGAAGCCTTTAGTTTGAAAGTTCGATTCTATTCTATTTTTTTTTTTTTTTTATTTCTAATATTTTATAGGAAATAAATTCTTACATATCATAATATTTAATCTGTAAATGACAGACATTTAAAACCATTTTACTCAATGATTTACCAACCAACTTTCATTTTTTTCTTTTTAAATGATAAATATTCAGTATAGCCATCTTACAAAATTAATATTTTTCCAAAATTTTCTGATTTTCATTAATAATTTTCCATTTTTATAAAAATCCCATGTAAAGTATATACATATGTATCATATAATATGTATAATCT
This sequence comes from Poecilobothrus nobilitatus, assembly GCA_947095535.1. Taxonomy (NCBI): domain Eukaryota; kingdom Metazoa; phylum Arthropoda; class Insecta; order Diptera; family Dolichopodidae; genus Poecilobothrus; species Poecilobothrus nobilitatus. Next base: position 78,930,042 of record OX352772.1, on the reverse strand, counting down.
ATACCTATAATATACATATTCAAAAACGACGCTCTTTTATTCCGTTGAATTTTAAATTTTGTTTTGTTGTTTTTGCTTTTTGTTTTTTTTCTAAAAACATAAAAAAAATTTTAAAATATAGTTTGCATGGTGGGAAATAGAAATTTCACAATATAATTGAATATAAACGGCAAAACTTCAGTGGGGAGTTTGGTGCAGTTGTAAAGTGGCCGCTTCTTAAACTTTAGAAGCCTTAAGTTTGAAAGTTCGATTCTATTCCATTTTTTTTTTTTGTTTTTATTTCTAATATTTTATAGGAAATAAATTCTTACATATCATAATATTTAATCTGTAAATGACAGACATTTAAAACCATTTTACTCAATGATTTACCAACCAACTTTCATTTTTTTCTTTTTAAATGATAAATATTCAGTATAGCCATCTTACAAAATTAATATTTTTCCAAAATTTTCTGATTTTCATTAATAATTTTCCATTTTTATAAAAATCCCATGTAAAGTATATACATATGTATCATATAATATGTATAATCTATACCTATAATATACATATTCAAAAACGACGCTCTTTTATTCCGTTGAATTTTAAATTTTGTTTTGTTGTTTTTGCTTTTTGTTTTTTTTCTAAAAACATAAAAAAAAATTTAAAATATAGTTTGCATGGTGGGAAATAGAAATTTCACAATATAATTGAATATAAACGTCAAAACTTCAGTGGGGAGATTGGTGCAGTGGTAGAGTGGCCGCTTCTTAAACTTTAGAAGCCTTTAGTTTGCAAGTTCGATTCTATTCTATTTTTTTTTTTTTTTTATTTCTAATATTTTATAGGAAATAAATTCTTACATATCATAATATTTAATCTGTAAATGACAGACATTTAAAACCATTTTACTCAATGATTTACCAACCAACTTTCATTTTTTTCTTTTTAAATGATAAATATTCAGTATAGCCATCTTACAAAATTAATATTTTTCCAAAATTTTCTGATTTTCATTAATAATTTTCCATTTTTATAAAAATCCCATGTAAAGTATATACATATGTATCATATAATATGTATAATCTATACCTATAATATACATATTCAAAAACGACGCTCTTTTATTCCGTTGAATTTTAAATTATATTTTGTTGTTTTTGCTTTTTGTTTTTTTTCTAAAAACATAAAAAAAATTTTAAAATATAGTTTGCATGGTGGGAAATAGAAATTTCACAATATAATTGAATATAAACGTCAAAACTTCAGTGGGGAGTTTGGTGCAGTGGTAGAGTGGCCGCTTCTTGAACTTTAGAAGCCTTTAGTTTGAAAGTTCGATTCTATTCTAGTTTTTTTTTTTTTTTTTATTTCTAATATTTTATAGGAAATAAATTCTTACATATCATAATATTTAATCTGTAAATGACAGACATTTAAAACCATTTTACTCAATGATTTACCAACCAACTTTCATTTTTTTCTTTTTAAATGATAAATATTCAGTATAGCCATCTTACAAAATTAATAATTTTCCAAAATTTTCTGATTTTCATTAATAATTTTCCATTTTTATAAAAATCCCATGTAAAGTATATACATATGTATCATATAATATGTATAATTTATACCTATAATATACATATTCAAAAACGACGCTCTTTTATTCCGTTGAATTTTAAATTTTGTTTTGTTGTTTTTGCTTTTTGTTTTTTTTCTAAAAACATAAAAAAAATTTTAAAATATAGTTTGCATGGTGGGAAATAGAAATTTCAATAAACGTCAAAACTTCAGTGGGGAGTTTGGTGCAGTCGTAGAGTGGCCGCTTCTTAAACTTTAGAAGCCTTTAGTTTGCAAGTTCGATTCTATTCTATTTTTTTTTTTTTTTTATTTCTAATATTTTATAGGAAATAAATTCTTACATATCATAATATTTAATCTGTAAATGACAGACATTTAAAACCATTTTACTCAATGATTTACCAACCAACTTTCATTTTTTTCTTTTTAAATGATAAATATTCAGTATAGCCATCTTACAAAATTAATAATTTTCCAAAATTTTCTGATTTTCATTAATAATTTTCCATTTTTATAAAAATCCCATGTAAAGTATATACATATGTATCATATAATATGTATAATCTATACCTATAATATACATATTCAAAAACGACGCTCTTTTATTCCGTTGAATTTTAAATTTTATTTTGTTGTTTTTGCTTTTTGTTTTTTTTCTAAAAACATAAAAAAAATTTTAAAATATAGTTTGCATGATGGGAAATAGAAATTTCACAATATAATTGAATATAAACGTCAAAACTTCAGTGGGGATTGGTGCAGTGGTAAAGTGGCCGCTTCTTAAACTTTAGAAGCCTTTAGTTTGCAAGTTCGATTCTATTCTATTTTTTTTTTTTTTTTTATTTCTAATATTTTATACGAAATAAATTCTTACATATCATAATATTTAATCTGTAAATGACAGACATTTAAAACCATTTTACTCAATGATATGATAAATATTCAGTATAGCCATCTTACAAAATTAATATTTTTCCAAAATTTTCTGATTTTCATTAATAATTTTCCATTTTTATAAAAATCCCATGTAAAGTATATACATATATATCATATAATATGTATAAGCTATACCTATAATATACATATTCAAAAACGACGCTCTTTTATTCCGTTGAATTTTAAATTTTGTTTTGTTGTTTTTGCTTTTTGTTTTTTTTCTAAAAACATAAAAAAAATTTTAAAATATAGTTTGCATGGTGGGAAATAGAAATTTCACAATATAATTGAATATAAACGTCAAAACTTCAGTGGGGAGTTTGGTGCAGTGGTAGAGTGGCCGCTTCTTAAACTTTAGAAGCCTTTAGTTTGAAAGTTCGATTCTATTCTATTTTTTTTTTTTTTTTTATTTCTAATATTTTATAGGAAATAAATTCTTACATATCATAATATTTAATCTGTAAATGACAGACATTTAAAACCATTTTACTCAATGATTTACCAACCAACTTTCATTTTTTTCTTTTTAAATGATAAATATTCAGTATAGCCATCTTACAAAATTAATATTTTTCCAAAATTTTCTGATTTTCATTAATAATTTTCCATTTTTATAAAAATCCCATGTAAAGTATATACATATGTATCATATAATATGTATAATCTATACCTATAATATACATATTCAAAAACGACGCTCTTTTATTCCGTTGAATTTTAAATTTTATTTTGTTGTTTTTGCTTTTTGTTTTTTTTCTAAAAACATAAAAAAAATTTTAAAATATAGTTTGCATGATGGGAAATAGAAATTTCACAATATAGTTGAATATAAACGTCAAAACTTCAGTGGGGATTGGTGCAGTGGTAAAGTGGCCGCTTCTTAAACTTTAGAAGCCTTTAGTTCGCAAGTTCGATTCTATTCTATTTTTTTTTTTTTTTTTATTTCTAATATTTTATACGAAATAAATTCTTACATATCATAATATTTAATCTGTAAATGACAGACATTTAAAACCATTTTACTCAATGATTTACCAACCAACTTTAATTTTTTTCTTTTTAAATGATAAGTATTCAGTATAGCCATCTTACAAAATTAATATTTTTCCAAAATTTTCTGATTTTCATTAATAATTTTCCATTTTTATAAAAATCCCATGTAAAGTATATACATATGTATCATATAATATGTATAATCTATACCTATAATATACATATTCAAAAACGACGCTCTTTTATTCCGTTGAATTTTAAATTTTATTTTGTTGTTTTTGCTTTTTGTTTTTTTTCTAAAAACATAAAAAAAATTTTAAAATATAGTTTGCATGATGGGAAATAGAAATTTCACAATATAATTGAATATAAACATCAAAACTTCAGTGGGGAGTTTGGTGCAGTGGTAGAGTGGCCGCTTCTTAAACTTTAGAAGCCTTTAGTTTGAAAGTTCGATTCTATTCTATTTTTATTTTTTTTTTTTATTTCTAATATTTTATAGGAAATAAATTCTTACATATCATAATATTTAATCTGCAAATGACAGACATTTAAAACCATTTTACTCAATGATTTACCAACCAACTTTAATTTTTTTCTTTTTAAATGATAAATATTCAGTATAGCCATCTAACAAAATTAATATTTTTCCAAAATTTTCTGATTTTCATTAATAATTTTCCATTTTTATAAAAATCCCATGTAAAGTATATACATATGTATCATATAATATGTATAATCTATACCTATAATATACATATTCAAAAACGACGCTCTTTTATTCCGTTGAATTTTAAATTTTATTTTGTTGTTTTTGCTTTTTGTTTTTTTTCTAAAAACATAAAAAAAATTTTAAAATATAGTTTGCATGGTGGGAAATAGAAATTTCACAATATAATTGAATATAAACGTCAAAACTTCAGTGGGAAGTTTGGTGCAGTGGTAGAGTGGCCGCTTCTTGAACTTTAGAAGCCTTTAGTTTGAAATTTCGATTCTATTCTAGTTTTTTTTTTTTTTTTTATTTCTAATATTTTATAGGAAATAAATTCTTACATATCATAATATTTAATCTGTAAATGACAGACATTTAAAACCATTTTACTCAATGATTTACCAACCAACTTTCATTTTTTTCTTTTTAAATGATAAATATTCAGTATAGCCATCTTACAAAATTAATATTTTTCCAAAATTTTCTGATTTTCATTAATAATTTTCCATTTTTATAAAAATCCATTTTTATAATAATTTTCCGTTTTTATAAAAATCCCATGTAAAGTATATACATAAGTATCATATAATATGTATAATCTATACCTATAATATACATATTCAAAAACGACGCTCTTTTATTCCGTTGAATTTTAAATTTTGTTTTGTTGTTTTTGCTTTTTGTTTTTTTTCTAAAAACATAAAAAAAATTTTAAAATATAGTTTGCATGATGGGAAATAGAAATTTCACAATATAATTGAATATAAACGTCAAAACTTCAGTGGGGAGGTTGGTGCAGTGGTAAAGTGGCCGCTTCTTAAACTTTAGAAGCCTTTAGTTTGCAAGTTCGATTCTATTCTATTTTTTTTTTTTTTTATTTCTAATATTTTATACGAAATAAATTCTTACATATCATAATATTTAATCTGTAAATGACAGAAATTTAAAACCATTTTACTCAATGATATGATAAATATTCAGTATAGCCATCTTACAAAATTAATATTTTTCCAAAATTTTCTGATTTTCATTAATAATTTTCCATTTTTATAAAAATCCCATGTAAAGTATATACATATGTATCATATAATATGTATAATCTATACCTATAATATACATATGCAAAAACAACGCTCTTTTATTCCGTTGAATTTTAAATTTTGTTTTGTTGTTTTTGCTTTTTGTTTTTTTTCTAAAAACATAAAAAAAATTTTAAAATATAGTTTGCATGGTGGGAAATAGAAATTTCACAATATAATTGAATATAAACGTCAAAACTTCAGTGGGGAGTTTGGTGCAGTGGTAGAGTGGCCGCTTCTTAAACTTTAGAAGCCTTTAGTTTGAAAGTTCGATTCTATTCTATTTTTTTTTTTTTTTTTTATTTCTAATATTTTATAGGAAATAAATTCTTACATATCATAATATTTAATCTGTAAATGACAGACATTTAAAACCATTTTACTCAATGATTTACCAACCAACTTTCATTTTTTTCTTTTTAAATAATAAATATTCAGTATAGCCATCTTACAAAATTAATAATTTTCCAAAATTTTCTGATTTTCATTAATAATTTTCCATTTTTATAAAAATCCCATGTAAAGTATATACATATGTATCATATAATATGTATAATCTATACCTATAATTTACATATTCAAAAACGACGCTCTTTTATTCCGTTGAATTTTAAATTTTGTTTTGTTGTTTTTGCTTTTTGTTTTTTTTCTAAAAACATAAAAAAAATTTTAAAATATAGTTTGCATGGTGGAAAATAGAAATTTCACAATATAATTGAATATAAACGTCAAAACTTCAGTGGGGAGTTTGGTGCAGTGGTAGAGTGGCCGCTTCTTAAACTTTAGAAGCCTTTAGTTTGGAAGTTCGATTCTATTCTATTTTTTTTTTTATTTCTAATATTTTATAGGAAATAAATTCTTACATATCATAATATTTAATCTGTAAATGACAGACATTTAAAACCATTTTACTCAATGATTTACCAACCAACTTTAATTTTTTTCTTTTTAAATGATAAATATTCAGTATAGCCATCTTACAAAATTAATAATTTTCCAAAATTTTCTGATTTTCATTAATAATTTTCCATTTTTATAAAAATCCCATGTAAAGTATATACATATATATCATATAATATGTATAATCTATACCTATAATATACATATTCAAAAACGACGCTCTTTTATTCCGTTGAATTTTAAATTTTGTTTTGTTGTTTTTGCTTTTTGTTTTTTTTCTAAAAACATAAAAAAAATTTTAAAATATAGTTTGCATGGTGGGAAATAGAAATTTCACAATATAATTGAATATAAACGTCAAAACTTCAGTGGGGAGTTTGGTGCAGTGGTAGAGTGGCCGCTTCTTGAACTTTAGAAGCCTTTAGTTTGAAATTTCGATTCTATTCTAGTTTTTTTTTTTTTTTTTTTTTCTAATATTTTATAGGAAATAAATTCTTACATATCATAATATTTAATCTGTAAATGACAGACATTTAAAACCATTTTACTCAATGATTTACCAACCAACTTTCATTTTTTTCTTTTTAAATGATAAATATTCAGTATAGCCATCTTACAAAATTAATATTTTTCCAAAATTTTCTGATTTTCATTAATAATTTTCCATTTTTATAAAAATCCCATGTAAAGTATATACATATGTATCATATAATATGTATAATCTATACCTATAATATACATATTCAAAAACGACGCTCTTTTATTCCGTTGAATTTTAAATTTTGTTTTGTTGTTTTTGCTTTTTGTTTTTTTTCTAAAAACATAAAAAAAATTTTAAAATATAGTTTGCATGGTGGAAAATAGAAATTTCACAATATAATTGAATATAAACGTCAAAACTTCAGTGGGGAGTTTGGTGCAGTGGTAGAGTGGCCGCTTCTTAAACTTTAGAAGCCTATAGATTGAAAGTTCGATTCTATTCTATTTTTTTTTTTTTTTTTTATTTCTAATATTTTATAGGAAATAAATTCTTACATATCATAATATTTAATCTGTAAATGACAGACATTTAAAACCATTTTACTCAATGATTTACCAACCAACTTTCATTTTTTTCTTTTTAAATGATAAATATTCAGTATAGCCATCTTACAAAATTAATATTTTTCCAAAATTTTCTGATTTTCATTAATAATTTTCCATTTTTATAAAAGTCCCATGTAAAGTATATACATATGTATCATATAATATGTATAATCTATACCTATAATATACATATTCAAAAACGACGCTCTTTTATTCCGTTGAATTTTAAATTTTGTTTTGTTGTTTTTCTAAAAACAAAAAAAAAATTTTAAAATGTAGTTTGCATGGTGGGAAATAGAAATTTCACAATATAATTGAATATAAACGTCAAAACTTCAGTGGGGAGTTTGGTGCAGTGGTAGAGTGGCCGCTTCTTAAACTTTAGAAGCCTTTAGATTGAAAGTTCGATTCTATTCTATTTTTTTTTTTTGTTTTTATTTCTAATATTTTATAGGAAATAAATTCTTACATATCATAATATTTAATCTGTAAATGACAGACATTTAAAACCATTTTACTCAATGATTTACCAACCAACTTTAATTTTTTTCTTTTTAAATGATAAATATTCAGTATAGCCATCTTACAAAATTAATATTTTTCCAAAATTTTCTGATTTTCATTAATAATTTTCCATTTTTATAAAAATCCCATGTAAAGTATATACATATGTATCATATAATATGTATAATCTATACCTATAATATACATATTCAAAAACGACGCTCTTTTATTCCGTTGAATTTTAAATTTTGTTTTGTTGTTTTTGCTTTTTGTTTTTTTTCTAAAAACATAAAAAAAATTTTAAAATATAGTTTGCATGGTGGGAAATAGAAATTTCACAATATAATTGAATATAAACGTCAAAACTTCAGTGGGGAGTTTGGTGCAGTGGTAGAGTGGCCGCTTCTTGAACTTTAGAAGCCTTTAGTTTGAAATTTCGATTCTATTTTAGTTTTTTTTTTTTTTTTTTATTTCTAATATTTTATAGGAAATAAATTCTTACATATCATAATATTTAATCTGTAAATGACAGACATTTAAAACCATTTTACTCAATAATTTACCAACCAACTTTCATTTTTTTCTTTTTAAATGATAAATATTCAGTATAGCCATTTTACAAAATTAATAATTTTCCAAAATTTTCTGATTTTCATTAATAATTTTCCATTTTTATAAAAATCCCATGTAAAGTATATATATATGTATCATATAATATGTATAATCTATACCTATAATATACATATTCAAAAACGACGCTCTTTTATTCCGTTGAATTTTAAATTTTGTTTTGTTGTTTTTGCTTTTTGTTTTTTTTCTAAAAACATAAAAAAAATTTTAAAATATAGTTTGCATGGTGGAAAATAGAAATTTCACAATATAATTGAATATAAACGTCAAAACTTCAGTGGGGAGTTTGGTGCAGTGGTAGAGTGGCCGCTTCTTAAACTTTAGAAGCCTTTAGTTTGGAAGTTCGATTCTATTCTATTTTTTTTTTTTTTTTTTTATTTCTAATATTTTATAGGAAATAAATTCTTACATATCATAATATTTAATCTGTAAATGACAGACATTTAAAACCATTTTACTCAATGATTTACCAACCAACTTTAATTTTTTTCTTTTTAAATGATAAATATTCAGTATAGCCATCTTACAAAATTAATAATTTTCCAAAATTTTCTGATTTTCATTAATAATTTTCCATTTTTATAAAAATCCCATGTAAAGTATATACATATGTATCATATAATATGTATAATCTATACCTATAATATACATATTCAAAAACGACGCTCTTTTATTCCGTTGAATTTTAAATTTTGTTTTGTTGTTTTTGCTTTTTGTTTTTTTTCTAAAAACATAAAAAAAATTTTAAAATATAGTTTGCATGGTGGGAAATAGAAATTTCACAATATAATTGAATATAAACGTCAAAACTTCAGTGGGGAGTTTGGTGCAGTGGTAAAGTGGCCGCTTCTTGAACTTTAGAAGCCTTTAGTTTGAAATTTCGATTCTATTCTAGTTTTTTTTTTTTTTTTTTATTTCTAATATTTTATAGGAAATAAATTCTTACATATCATAATATTTAATCTGTAAATGACAGACATTTAAAACCATTTTACTCAATGATTTACCAACCAACTTTCATTTTTTTCTTTTTAAATGATAAATATTCAGTATAGCCATCTTACAAAATTAATATTTTTCCAAAATTTTCTGATTTTCATTAATAATTTTCCATTTTTATAAAAATCCCATGTAAAGTATATACATATGTATCATATAATATGTATAATCTATACCTATAATATACATATTCAAAAACGACGCTCTTTTATTCCGTTGAATTTTAAATTTTGTTTTGTTGTTTTTGCTTTTTGTTTTTTTTCTATAAACATAAAAAAAATTTTAAAATATAGTTTGCATGGTGGGAAATAGAAATTTCACAATATAATTGAATATAAACGTTAAAACTTCAGTGGGGGGGTTGGTGCAGTGGTAAAGTGGCCGCTTCTTAAACTTTAGAAGCCTTTACTTTCCAAATTCTATTCTATTTTTTTTTTTTTTTATTTCTAATATTTTATACGAAATAAATTCTTACATATCATGATATTTAATCTGTAAATGACAGACATTTAAAACCATTTCACTCAATGATTTACCAACCAACTTTCATTTTTTTCTTTTTAAATGATAAATATTCAGTATAGCCATCTTACAAAATTAATATTTTTCCAAAATTTTCTGATTTTCATTAATAATTTTCCATTTTTATAAAAATCCCATGTAAAGTATATACATATGTATCATATAATATGTATAATCTATACCTATAATATACATATTCAAAAAAGACGCTCTTTGATTCTGTTAAATTTTTGTTTTATTTTTCTTTTCGATTAAAAATTTTAAAATATTGGTTGTATGGTAGGAGTAGGAATTTCACAATATAACTGAATATAAAGATTAAAAATTCAGTTTAGTGTTTAGCACAGCGGTAGAGTGTGGGGTTATTAATAGTTGCTTTTTGATTTTGCAAGTTCGATTCAGTTCTGTTTTTTTTTTTTGTTTTTTTTTTTAAATTCTTAGATATCATAATATCATCATAATAATTTAATCTGTATTAATAGATATTTAAAACCCTTTTACTCAATGATTTAGCATCTTAGGCTTCTTATAATATATACATATATAATAAATAGGTATATATTGAGTTTCCAATACTCAATAAATCAAGGGCAACTTCTAAAAGATAATAATAATCGTGTTTTTACAAAAAATATCATTTACAAAGGAATTTTAAATTCATAAAGGCTTTAATTATTGAAAATTGTATTTTTACATTTTAAATAAAATCATAAAGAAACTATACTGTATATATTGTATTGTAATTGCTAATTAAAACACCTCGAATTTCGAGGGGCGGGCGAATACTAGTTATATATTAATTAGAAAATTTGAATAAATACAAAAAATTATTTCATTTAGTTATTAGAATTTAATATTATAAATCAAGGAAGTTACGCATTTCTTACTGTCATATTTCTAGGTATACGGGGATCACAAATTTCAAAAGAAATAAGAAATTATTAAAGAAATTATATATTATATAAGAAATTATCTTATTAAAGAATTAAATAAGAAATTATTATAGAAATGTTCTAACTTGTTCTTCAATTTTTCAATAAAAAATTTTTCCTCCTTTTCAACTCGAATAAATTTAAAGTCTCTTGCAGTCCATACTCCAAATAAACAAAATTCCTTTTTTGTTATATGTAATTGACCTTGAATTTGATAAAAGTAATCATGTGTTCTTTTAATTTCTATACAGTCTTTTTTATGGCTTCTTGATGGCTTCTTCTATTAAACAATTTTTAGCAGAATATGGACATTTTACTTCGCAAATTCCTTCGCTGTCAATTAAACCATCTGGAGTAGCACCAAGAAAATGTCATTCTTCATTAATAAATAGTCCACATTTTTTTATGGTTACGTTAGCTTGTTCATCAAGCTTACTAATAGCTTCTTTTTCATGAATTTTACCATAAAATATTTGTTTACCTTGTGGAAATGAATAAAGTTTATTTTTAATTACATTGTGATAGCTAACGTCACTTCTTACTTTACAAATTAATATGAAGATTCTGATTGTTCTTGCGTATTAATTTGTATTCTATTGACGATATTTTCTGTTAATTTTATTTTTATATGTTCCATTTTTATTTTTAAAAGTTCAAGAGGCATATCTGGTTTTTCACAAGTATCTGCTCCGTAATGTATGTCTGTTGCTTGTTTCTTCTGATCTGTATGACGGTATAATTTCTTTTTTTTCGTCGACTTCTTCATTTTAATTTTCTTCGCAAGTATATAGATGAAGTGTTCTATTGCACATAGAGTATTCAAAAAATATCCTAGAGTTTCATTGTGCAACCAAACTGATTTCTATGAGTAAGAATAGATTTTAACTGTAGGAACATAAAATTTAAATTTACAATTCTTTTACCGCTTAGCATAATATTTATCTTTTTTGTATTTGTTTTCAAAATGGAACGTTTTGGATTTCACAGAAAGAAGTTTCAGCTGGTTTTTGATGTTTCAACCGTTCAGATTGTCGGAAATCAGTGATATTCAATGTTTGTCCTTTATTGTTTTCTTCTGAATTAATTTTGCCGAAACTGATTTCAACTCTCTTTCCAGATTTTCTCCTATAAAATAAAATAAATTAAATTAAAATAATATATTATCAATATACGTTATAATTTTCAATCTAATTTCAATTAACTCACCTTCCAGATCGCAATAAATTGCAATTTGCTCGAGCATTAATAAACCGATAGATTTTGTCGTCATGTCATATGTATTCCGATTTATTTGCTGATAATATGAACATCGCGTTACAGATTATTTTATTTTAATATTTATATTGTAAGTTAGAAGTTCTTTTATATTAATATTTAATATGCAAAGCGAAGAATATAATATTCCTGTAAGGAGTGTAGTTAAAGGCAGGAAATCTCGTAAAAACATTGTCCGAAATAAAACACAAAATGTTAATAAAAGAAAAACTATATTAGAGCATGAATTTAAAAATGAATGCAAACACGTTTTTCTTGGAAACATAAAATTTTGTAAAGCTAGATTATTATCATTAAATGATATAAGCAGTAAGTACATATTTAAGACCAATTTGCACATATCTTTTTCACTACATTTTCTGTTTTGAATATTAGAAATAGAAAAGAATAGAAAAGAAAAAATCGAACAAGATAAGTTTCTGCTAAGATATATGAATATAAATTATTCTGTGAGATGTAATTCTTCAAAAAATGTCCGTTCCAGAGCTATTTCAACCAATACTTTTTAAGAAAAGTAAAAGGAGAAACGGTACGCGTTTGAGCAGACTATTTTTTCAACATAACCGGTGCTACGAAAGATATATGCTCTCTCATTGCAAAGTAAATTTAGAAATAATAAACAAAAAATAAAATCATAAGTATTTCAATATATTTATCATATGACTTTTATTTAGATATGATTTTCATACACCTGAACCTATTAGAGAAAGAAGAGGTGGAGATCGTTCTACCGAAAAGGATAAACAAATTACAGAAAATATAAGAGATCATATTAAATCATTCCACTGCAAGGAAAGTCATTATTCAAGAAAAAAAATACAGCGCAGGTACTTACCGCCAGAGCTTTCTGTTCTTTGAATTATATAAAAAAATAAGAAACGACAAAAATGAAGATATATCATCTTTTTCTAAATATAAAAAAATTTTTTATACTGAATTTAATTTGGGCTGTGGTAACCCACATAGTGATGTTTGTTCCAGATGTAAAGTTTTCGAAATGAATATAAAAAACGAAAACGATTTTGATAAACGGCAAGTGCTTAAACAAAATAAAAAACTACATCAATGTAGAGCAAAAAAATTTCATCAAATAATGAACAAACATAAAAATAAAACTATAACCATCGTTTTCGTTTTGCAACAAAATCAACCGTTGCCAAAACTATCAGTAGGGGAAGTATTTTATTCTCGTCAAGTTTGGCTTTACAATCTCGGTATAATTATCCACGATGTCAAACAAACTAAAGATAATATATTTTATTAAACGTGGCTTGAGACAGAAGCACAACGTGGTGCTAATGAAATTACTTCAGCTTTAATAAATATTTTAGCTGACATTTTAAATAACATTTTGAATCAACATTAATGGTGAAATCTTTAGATGATAGGCCAACCACTCTTCGATAATTCTCAGATTCCAGCGCTGCACAGAACAAAAATACAATATTAATGACTGCTTTAAATCATTTTTTGAAACAAAGCAAATTATTTACACACATTCAACATTTTTTGCCTGTAAGAGGTCACAGTTATATGCCTCCTGACCGTGTATTTGGTAGGATAGAAAAGCAATATAGGAAGAGAGAAGATATTTTGAGTCCTTATGAATTGAAATTAAATTGTTTTGTAATTTATAATCATTTATAATTAAATTATTATATTGAATCTAATAATAAAAAATATCATTTTACTATTTGAAGAAAAAAAATGTAATAAATATCTTGTGATTTCAGTTGTGGGGACATTTAAAAATTGAACTTTGGTTTTCAAAATGTGCCAAAATTGAGACAAAATTCAAAAATAAGGTAACTTCTGAGAATGTCTCTGTAAAAAATCAGGAATATTGGTTAATAATTGTGAGTGCACCAAGGTTCAAACCAGAAAAATACCCTGAAAACGCTAAAATTTCAACTTTATTCAATATTTTCGTCTACAAATTGTATCTTTTTTTAAAAAAACGCTTCGCTATGTCCTAGCCATAAGTATCCTTGATCGAATACCGAAAATCCAATTGCGATATTTTCAAAAATGTGAGTGCCCCAAAGTTCAAACCAAAAAAAAGCTGTGTTTAACCTACTCCTAAGCGCACACTCTTTCTTTTTAATGCTTGAATAAAAAAGAGCTTTGAAAATATAAAAAAGCTCCATTATATTAATATGTCTGTTTGGTATGTGAAAAGTTTTTAGAACTTTTTAAAACTTTAAAAAGTCTTGCAAGTTTTCTATTTGCTATGCAAAAACTTTTTACTTTTTGACAGTTAAAGAGAGAAAAATGTGCTGTCACAATCACGAAGTCATACTCCTTATTTTAAAGTTTTAAAAAGTAAAATTTTCTACCTTTAAAAAACGAGGAAGAGTGCAGTAAAGTAGACTGTGCCAACTCTGGGATACCCGTATGAACGTAACATATCCTGTTTCTATAAAGCTTGATCATCTTTTAAAAAATTTCAGATGCTTTGGTACCGACGTTAACTATAACCGAGATATATTTTTGTAAATTGTGGAGTTGTAGAACAGCTATCCGAACTTGTTGCATCAGCGCATTCAAATTTTACAGAAGTTGTTGCCATAAAACTTGATCATCATTTGTTAGATTTCAAACACCAATAGCTTCATTAAGTTCCAAGAGGTGAAAGAAACCATTTGCTTGAACCAGCTCCTCTACACCAACCAAATTTTACAAAAATTATTAGCATGTAACTCGACACCTGTTTACCAAATTTCAGATACCTAGCTTCAATAGATACTGAGTTATTTCCATATAAATAAAGGAAATGCTGCGTTTAAATAACGAAACTAACAATTTTGCAAAAGTGACTTAAAAAAAATTTCAGCCTCTTAGCACCTTTATTTTTTGAATTATCGTGCGGATGGATGAACGGACGTACTTGGCTTTATCGACTCAGAATTCGATTTTGACCCAATGTGTACATTTGACACTATATCTAGCTCGACTCCTTTATGGTGTCACAAACGTAATGCAAATTTATTATACCCTTGAACATAGTTCATACGGGTATAATGAAAAGTGTTAAAAGTTCTTGCTAATTAATTGTCAAAAATTTTCAATAGCTTGACGTTAATTAAATAAATAAATCAATAACAATATACCTATCAATAACAAAGAGATTTTAGTTGTAGATGGATAAGGTAAGTTTTATTCCTATTAAAAATAAATTGCTTTTTCAAATAAATTCTTCACTAAACTAATTTTTGGTGGTTTTTTTAAGTTTTTGATGCGTCACTTTGGCTGTCAAAATAATTTCGAATTTTTGAATTTTTCATGGTTGTTCATGAATAATTTGTAGATTTTCTTCGCACCAGAATCGACAGTTTTATTATGACATAGGGCTTGATTTAGTGGAAAAAGTGCTCTAGAATTGGGTTAATCGAATTCGTTCCTGCAAAAGAAGTCGTGAAGGCCATTTGAATGACGTTTTATGCAGAACTTAATTGTATCGATTGTACTTCACAATTAAATTTCCATTTGAATTTCCTTAACAATTAGTATGTTTTTTTTTGAAAAGAAATCATATCACTCAAATTGGAAAACCCTAACATACACTGTAATAAGTTTCTATTTATATACTGCAACGTCTTATAAAATATTTAACCATCAAAATCCATGCGGCTAAATCCAATTGTCGATCCTATTGACATGCACTTAGTTCACTATATGTTTATCCCTCGTAGTAAATACCACCCACTCTTGGCCAAGGAAATGCCGGTTTTCCTTATTTTGGGTCAGGCTATACAAACCAGTTTATATATAGTAATCGCAATGTTAATTACAATATGAGAAAGCTTATACAAGTTAATACAAAGTTAATTACACTTAAAGAACCAAGATTAAAAGACAAGGTTAGTTGTTACTTTTAGAGCCTCATTAACTCTCCTTTTATTTAAAAATTTTTAGTTTATTTATACCAATTCTACAATTTATAGTTTTAATACAAAATTATCAAAGTTAATAAATTACATTAATTAATTGCTTTGAAATTTATTTGGGATAGTACTGCAATACATATTGACGCAATTCTAATTTCCATAATCTAATAAATAAGGAAGAAATTCTGTTTGTTTGTTTATTTGTTTGTTTGTTTGTTTGTTTGTGCCCTTTTCACGTAAAAACCACCAGTCCGATTGCAACCAAATTTTGCAGGAACGTTTCTACGACCCCGGAAAGTGTTATAGGCTACATCGCGTTTCGGTTCATTAACCCATTGCGGCCCGAGAGCCATTTAAAGCCGTTTCGTTTTTTCGTTGTCCTGCTTAAACGGTTTGATCGATTGAGTTGAAAATTTGGACAAATATTTTTCTTATCATTGGACGGGTACCGAAGAAATTTGGATTCAAAATGGTGCCCGGGTTCGGCCCGGCGGGCTTCCAAAAAATTTTTTGTTTCCGATTTATGTCCAATTTTGTATGGTGGGGTTTTATGGTCTGAAAAAAAGCCTGTGACAAATATTTATGAAGATCCGGTAACCCGTTTGGACACGAGAGCCCAACGAAGTTCATTAAATGTTTTTGTTGTCCTGCTTAAACGGTTCAATCAATTGATTTGAAAACTTGCAAAACTGTTGCTCTGTAGCCCAAAAGTCCACTTAGTTAATTTGCTTATGATCCATTAACCCGTTTCGGCACCAGGTCTCAATGAAGTTTTTTAATTTCTTTGTTGTCGCGCCTAAACAGCTTGACTAATTTAGTTGAAAATTTACAGAAGTTTAGCTCTTTACCACAGAAGGTCAGTGAGTTGATTTGGTTAAGATCCATTAACCCATTTCGGCACCAGGTCTCAATGAAGTTTTTTAATTTCTTTGTTGTCGCGCCTAAACGGCTTGACTAATTTAGTTGAAAATTTACAGAAGTGTAGGTCTTTACCATAAAAACTCACTGGGTTGATTTGGTTAAGATTTATTAAGCCATTTCAGCAGCAGGGTTCAATGAAATTTTTTAATTTCTTTGTTGTCGCGCCTAAACGGCTTGACTAATTTAGTTGAAAATTTACAGAAGTGTAACTCTTTATCACAGAAACTCACTAAGTTGATTTGGTTATGATGCATTAATCCGTTTTGGCACCAGACTTCAATGAAGTTTTTTAATTTCTTTGTTGTCGCACTTGAACGGTGCACTTGAACGGTTTTACCAATTGAGTTGAAAATTTACAAAAGTGTAGGTCTTTATAACAAAAGTTTTCTGAGTTGATTTGGTTACGATACATTAACCCATCAGGCCATGAAATTCTCATTTTTTGTTGTTGTGCTTTAACGATTTGACCAATTGAAAATTTACACAAGTATTGCACTTTGGCAGACAAACTCATTCAATACATTTTGTTGTGATGCATTAACACATTTCGACACGATAGACTGTCAAAAAAAAAATTTGTTTCTAATTTCTGTCTAATTTGGCAGGATGAATTTATGGTTCTAAATTAAGCCTGTGACAAAATGTTTGTTAACGTTTGTTAACCCATTTCCGCACGAGCACTTATTAATAATATTTTTCCTAATTTTGTGTATTGTTATTATTATTAAAAATATATTTCCAACACTCTTTACTTTTATCTATACTGTTTCTAATATTCCATAAAAACCTTTCAATGCAAATTTCTAATATAGAACAGTAATTAAAGTAACCTTATTAAGTAACTTAAGAATACTGTGTTTAAGTCTTAACAACATAACATTTTCGGCTGTTGTTAAAAAACAGAAACAATCTCCTACGTTAGACAATCATCATGTCATCATTCAGAAATACATTACTTACATGTGGTCTTTACATGTGGTCTACCTATATAAGATGCATGTGTATAACATGTTTCCCATAAAGTATCATATGTACATATAGTATGTATAATATCCGTATATTTAAAAATACTATAAACTCAATCAATTAAATTAGAAAACATATTCACATTTCTGTACATCATTTAATCAAAAATGAGTACATTCATATTTAAAGAACAGAAAACCTTACATTCTTATCCATATACAATTTTTACACATATTTTTAGCCAATCAATTTGGCAACATAATTAGAAAACTAAACGTAAAAAAATTCTGGTTGATTTATAAAGGTAAAAAACAATCATGTATTTTTTATATTGAAAATATGTTAAACAGAACCTGAAATGTACGCATTTAAAAAGAAGTTTTTTCAAAATTTGAAAAGCTGTCGGTGCTGTAGGATCTCCAACGGGGAGGGTACATAAAAAAGTTGTTCTACAACATTACTCTTTTAAGAGACCTATGCATAGTTAATATTTCATTGCTCTTTATTAAACAGTATATAAGTTTTAACAGACGGAGTGACAGATCGAACTTAATAATAAATTTTTCAAAATGTGCTTAAAAGGATAATTCAGCAAAACATGAAGTGAAATTACTTACAAAAAAAAATTTGATTACATTATGGTCTTTTATAATTTAAATACGATTTTATGTTTCAGTATTAACGAATATTAACGAATATATAAGTTTTGTAAACAGACGGAGGGACAGAGCGAACTGAATAGCAAATTTTTCAAAATATGCTTAAAAGGATAATTCACAAAAACATGAAGTGACATTACTTACGAAAAAAAATGTACTACAATATGGTCATAATTGAAATGCGATTTTATGTCTCGGTATTAAAGTATATATTGTGGAAATTCACTTCACCGTAATTGTGTACTCAATCGATTATTGATTCCTTTAAAAAATTTTTGTAGAAGAATTGTCTCTAATTCTTAGCTCTGTTTATTCAACTTAACTAAATCTAATAAAAAATAGAATATAAACTACCAGCATCTGTAAATACATAGTAATAAGTTAACTATATTAATTAAATTATATTAACGCAGAAACAAAAGTTAATAATTTTTATTTCATAAAGCCAATAAAATACTCCGGGCAACGCCGGGTACTCTGCTAGTCTAATAAATAAGGAAGAAATTCTGTTTGTTTGTTTGTTTGTGCCCTTTTCACGTAAAAACCACCAGTCCGATTGCAACAAAATTTTGCAGGAACGTTCCTACGACCCCGGAAAGTGTTATAGGCAATATCGCGTTTCGGTTCATTAACCCATTGCGGCCCGAGAGCCATTTAAAGCCGTTTAGTTTTTTCGTTGTCCTGCCTAAACGGTTTGATCGATTGAGTTGAAAATTTGGACAAATATTCTTATTATCATTGGACGGGTACCGAAGAAATTTGGATTCAATATATTACCCGGATTCGGCCCGGCGGGCTTCCAAAAAATTTTTTGTTTCCGATTTATGTCCAATTTTGTAAGGTGATTTTATGGTCTGAAAAAAAGCTTGTGACAAATTTTTATGAAGATCCGGTAACCCGTTTGGGCACGAGAGCCGAACGAAGTTCATTAAATTTTTCTGTTGTCCTGCTAAAACGGTTTGACCAATTGAGTTGAAAATTTACAATAGTTTAGCTCTTTACCACAGGAGCTCAGTGAGTTGATTTGGTTTCGATCCATTAACCCGTTTCGGCACCAGGGGTCAGTGAAGTTTTGTAATTTACTTAGTTGTCGCCCTTAAACTGTTTGGCCAATTGAGTTAAAAATTTATCAAAGTGTAGCTCTTTACCGAAGGAGCTCACTGAGTTGATTTGGTTACGATCCATTAACCCGTTTCGGCACCAGGACTCAATGAAGTTTTTCAATTTCTTTGTTGTCGCGCTTAAACGGGTTTGCCAATTGATTTGAAAATTTACAAAAGTGTAGCTTTTTACCACAGGAGCTCACTGAGGAGATTTGGTTACGATCCATTAACCCGTTTCGGCACCAGGGCTCAATAAAAATTTTTAATTTCTTTGTTGTCGCACTTAAACCGTTTTACCAATTGAGTTGAAAATTTACAAAAAAGTGTAGGTCTTTATAACAAAAGCTTTCTGAGTTGATTTGGTTACGATACATTAACCCATCAGGCTGCAGGCCATGAAGTGTCTCATTTTTTGTTGTTGTGCTTAAACGATTTGACCAATTGAAAATTTGCACAAGTATTGCACTTTGGCACACAAACTCATTCAATAAATTTTGTTGTGATACATTAACACATTTCGACACGATAGACTGTCAAAAAAAAATTTTGTTTCTAATTTCGGTCTAATTTGGGAGGATCAATTTATGGTTCTAAATTACGCCTGTGACAAAATGTTTGCTAACGTTTATTAACCCATTTCCGCACGAGCACTTATTAATAATATTTTGCCTAATTTTGTGTATTGTTATTATTATTAAAAAGATATTTCCAACACTCTTTACTTTTATCTAAACTGTTTCTAATATTCCATAAAAACCTTTCAATGCAAATTTCTAATATAGAACAGTAATTAAAGTAACCTTATTAAGTATCTTAAGAATACTGTGTTTAAGTTTTAACAACATAACATTTTCGGCCGTTATTTAAAAACAGAAACAATCTCCTACATTAGACAATCATCATGTCGTCATTCAGAAATGCATTACTTACATGTGGTCTTTACATGTGGTCTACCTATATAAGATGCACGTGTATAATATGTTTCCCATAAAATATTGAAATATGTGCATATAGTATGTATAATATCCGTATATTTAAAAATACTATAAACTTTATCAAGTAAATTAGAAAACATATTCACATTTCAGTACATCATTTAATCAAAAATGAGTTCATACATATTTAAAGAACAGAAAACCTTACATTCTTATCCATATACAATTTTTACACATATTTTTAGCCAATCAATTTGGAAACAAAATTAGAAAAACTAAACGTAAAAAAATTCCGGTTGATTTATAAAGGTAAAAAACAATCATGTATTTTTTATATTGAAAATATGTTAAACAGAACCGGAAATGTACGCATTTAAAAAGAAGTTTTTTCAAAATTTGAAGAGCTGTCGGTGCTGTAGGATCTCCAACGGTGAGGGTACATAAAAAAGTTGCTCTAAAACATTACTCTTTTAAGAGACCTATGCATAGTTAATATTTCATTACTCTTTATTAAACAGTATATAAGTTTTAGCAGACGGAGGGACAGAGCGAACTTAATAACAAATTTTTCAAAATGTGCTTAAAAGGATAATTCACAAAAACATGAAGTGATATTACTTACGAAAAAAAAAATGTACTACATTATGGTCATAATTGAAATGCGATTTTATGTCTCGGTATTAAAGAATATATTGTGGAAATTCACTTCGCCGTAATTGTGTACTCAATAAATTATTGATTCCTTTAAAAAAAATTTGTAGAAGAATTGTCTCTAATTCTTGGCTCTGTTTATTCAATTTAACTAAATAATCTAATAAAAAATAGAATATAAACTACCAGCATCTGTAAATGCATAACTAATAAGTTAACTATATTAATTAAATTATATTAACGCAGAAACAAAAGTTAATAATTTTTATTTCATAAAGCCAATAAAATACTCCGGGCAACGCCAGGTACTCTGCTAGTCTAATAAATAAGGAAGAAATTCTGTTTGTTTGTTTATTTGTTTGTTTGTTTGTTTGTTTGTGCCCTTTTCACGTAAAAACCACCAGTCCGATTGCAACCGAATTTTGCAGGAACGTTTCTACGACCCCGGAAAGTGTTATAGGCTACATCGCGTTTCGGTTCATTAACCCATTGCGGCCCGAGAGCCATTTAAAGCATTTTCGTTTTTTCGTTGTCCTGCCTAAACGGTTTGATCGATTGAGTTGAATATTTGGACAAATATTCTTCCTTATCATTGGACGGGCACCGAAGAAATTTGGATTCAATATGTTACCCGGATTCGGCCTGGCGGGCTTCCAAAAAATTTTTTGTTTCCGATTTATGTCCAATTTTGTATGGTGGTTTAATGTTTCGAAAAAAAGCCTGTGACAAATTTTTATGAAAATCGGGTAACCCGTTTGGGCACGAGAGCCGAACGAAATTCATTAAATGTTTTTGTTGTCCTGCTTAAACGGTTCAATCAATTGACTTGAAAACTTGCAAAACTGTTGCTCTGTAGCCTAAAAGTCACTAAGTTAATTTGGTTATGTTCCATTAACCCGTTTCGGCACCAGGTTTCAATGAAGTTTTTTAATTTACTTAGTTGTCGCACTTAAACTGTTCGACCAATTGAGTTAAAATTGATCAAAGTGTAGCTCTTTACAACAGGAGCTTACTGAGTTGATTTGGTTACGATCCATTAACCCGTTTCGGCACCAGGACTCAATGAAATTTTTCAATTTCTTTGTTGTCGCGCTTAAACGGTTTTGCCAATTGAATTGAAAATTTACAAAAGTGTAGCTCTTTACCACAGGAGGTCACTGAGGTGATTTGGTTACGATCCATTAACCCGTTTCGGCACCAGGGCTCAATAACATTTTTTAATTTCTTTGCTGTCGCACTTAAACGGTTTTACCAATTGAGTTGAAAATTTACAAAAGTGTAGGTCTTTATAACAAAAGCTTTCTGAGTTGATTTGGTTACGATACATTAACCCATCAGGCTTCAGGCCATGAAATTCTCATTTTTTCTTGTTCTGCTTAAACTATTTGACCCATTGAAAATTTGCACAAGTATTGCACTTTGACACACAAACTCATTCAATAAATTTTGTTGTGATACATTAACACATTTCGACACGATAGATTGTCAAAAAAAAAATTTCGTTTCTAATTTCTGTCTAATTTGGCAGGATGAATTTATGGTTCTAAATAGTGCTCCATTTCCGCACGAGCACTTATTAATAATATTTTGCCTAATTTTGTGTATTGTTATTATTATTAAAAAGATATTTCCAACACTCTTTACTTTTATCTATACTGTTTCTAATATTCCATAAAAACCTTTCAATGCAAATTTCTAATATAGAACAGTAATTAAAGTAACCTTATTAAGTATCTTAAGAATACTGTGTTTAAGTCTTAACAACATAACATTTTGGGCCGTTGTTAAAAAACAGAAACAATCTCCTACATTAGACAATCATCATGTCATCATTCAGAAATGCATTACTTACATGTGCTCTTTACATGTGGTCTACCTAAATAATATGCATGTGTATAACAAATAAAACAAAATATCATTGAAATATGTACATATAGTATGTATAAATCTGTATATTTAAAAATACTATAAACTTAATCAATTAAATTAGAAAACATATTCACATTTCTGTACAGCATTTAATCAAAAATGAGTACATACATATTTAAACATAAAACATAATTAGAAAAACTAAACATAAAAAAATTCTGGTTGATTTATAAAAGTAAAAAACTATCATGTATTTTTTATATTGAAAATATGTTAAACAGAACCTGAAATGTACGCATTTAAAAAGAAGTTTTTTCAAAATTTGAAGAGCTGTCGGTGCTGTAGGATCTTCAATGGTGAGGGTACATAAAAAAGTTGTTCTACAACATTACTCTTTTAAGAGACCTATGCATAGTTAATATTTCATTGCTCTTTATTAAACAGTATATAAGTTTTGTAAACAGACGGAGGGACAGAGCGAACTGAATAGCAAATTTTTCAAAGTATAAAAGGATAATCCATAAAAAGATGAACTGACATTACTTACGAAAAAAAATGTATTACATTATAGTCTTTTATAATTGAAATGCGATTTTATGTTTCGATATTAACGAATATATTGTGAAAATTCACTTCGCCGTAATTGTGTACTAATAGATAATTGATTCTTTTAAAGATTTTTTGTAGACAAATTGTCTCTAATTCTTCGCTCTGTTTATTCAATTTAACTAAATCTAATAAAAAATAGAATATAAACTAGCAGCACCTGTAAATGCATAGTAATAAGTTAACTATATTAATAAAATTATATTAACGCAGAAACAAAAGTTAATAATTTTAATTTCATAAAGCCAATAACATACTCCGGGCAACGCCGGGTACTCTGCTAGTCTAATAAATAAGGAAGAAATTCTGTTTGTTTGTTTATTTGTTTGTTTGTTTGTTTGTTTGTGCCCTTTTCACGTAAAAACCACCAGTCCGATTGCAACCGAATTTTGCAGGAACGTTTCTACGACCCCGGAAAGTGTTATAGGCTACATCGCGTTTCGGTTCATTAACCCATTGCGGCCCGAGAGCCATTTAAAGCATTTTCGTTTTTTCGTTGTCCTGCCTAAACGGTTTGATCGATTGAGTTGAAAATTTGGACAAATATTCTTCTTATCATTGGACGGGTACCGAAGAAATTTGGATTCAATATGTTACCCGGATTCGGCCTGGCGGGCTTCCAAAAAATTTTTTGTTTCCGATTTATGTCCAATTTTGTATGGTGGTTTAATGGTTCGAAAAAAAGCCTGTGACAAATTTTTATGAAGCTCCGGTAACCCGTTTGGGCACGAGAGCCGAACGAATTTCATTAAATGTTTTTGTTGTCCTGCTTAAACGGTTCAATCAATTGACTTGAAAACTTGCAAAACTGTTGCTCTGTAGCCTAAAAGTCCACTAAGTTAATTTGGTTATGTTCCATTAACCCGTTTCGGCACCAGGTCTCAATGAAGTTTTTTAATTTACTTAGTTGTCGCACTTAAACTGTTCGACCAATTGAGTTAAAAATTTATCAAAGTGTAGCTCTTTACAACAGGAGCTTACTGAGTTGATTTGGTTACGATCCATTAACCCGTTTCGGCACCAGGACTCAATGAAATTTTTCAATTTCTTTGTTGTCGCGCTTAAACGGTTTTGCCAATTGAATTGAAAATTTACAAAAGTGTAGCTCTTTACCACAGGAGGTCACTGAGGTGATTTGTTTACGATACATTAACCCATCAGGCTTCAGGCCATGAAATTCTCAGTTTTTCTTGCTATGCAAAAACTTTTTACTTTTTGACAGTTAAAGAGAGAAAAATGTGCTGTCACAATTACGAAGTCATACTCCTTATTTTAAAGTTTTAAAAAGTAAAATTTTCTACCTTTAAAAAACGAGGAAGAGTGCAGTAAAGTAGACTGTGCCAACTCTTGGATACCCGTATGAACGTAACATATCCTGTTTCTATAAAGCTTGATCATCTTTTAAAAAATTTCAGATGTTTTGGTACCGACGTTAACTATAACCGAGATATATTTTTGTAAATTGTGGAGTTGTAGAACAGCTATCCGAACTTGTTGCATCAGCGCACTCAAATTTTACAGAAGTTGTTGCCATAAAACTTGATCATCATTTGTTAGATTTCAAACACCAATAGCTTCATTAAGTTCCAAGAGGTGAAAGAAACCATTTGCTTGAACCAGCTCCTCTACACCAACCAAATTTTACAAAAATTATTAGCATGTAACTCGACACCTGTTTACCAAATTTCAGATACCTAGCTTCAATAGATACTGAGTTATTTCCATATAAATAAAGGAAATGCTGCGTTTAAATAACGAAACTAACAATTTTGCAAAAGTGACTTAAAAAAAATTTCAGCCTCTTAGCACCTTTATTTTTTGAATTATCGTGCGGATGGATGAACGGACGTACTTGGCTTTATCGACTCAGAATTCGATTTTGACCCAATGTGTACATTTGACACTATATCTAGCTCGACTCCTTTATGGTGTCACAAACGTAATGCAAATTTATTATACCCTTGAACATAGTTCATACGGGTATAATGAAAAGTGTTAAAAGTTCTTGCTAATTAATTGTCAAAAATTTTCAATAGCTTGACGTTAATTAAATAAATAAATCAATAACAATATACCTATCAATAACAAAGAGATTTTAGTTGTAGATGGATAAGGTAAGTTTTATTCCTATTAAAAATAAATTGCTTTTTCAAATAAATTCTTCACTAAACTAATTTTTGGTGGTTTTTTTAAGTTTTTGATGCGTCACTTTGGCTGTCAAAATAATTTCGAATTTTTGAATTTTTCATGGTTGTTCATGAATAATTTGTAGATTTTCTTCGCACCAGAATCGACAGTTTTATTATGACATAGGGCTTGATTTAGTGGAAAAAGTGCTCTAGAATTGGGTTAATCGAATTCGTTCCTGCAAAAGAAGTCGTGAAGGCCATTTGAATGACGTTTTATGCAGAACTTAATTGTATCGATTGTACTTCACAATTAAATTTCCATTTGAATTTCCTTAACAATTAGTATGTTTTTTTTTGAAAAGAAATCATATCACTCAAATTGGAAAACCCTAACATACACTGTAATAAGTTTCTATTTATATACTGCAACGTCTTATAAAATATTTAACCATCAAAATCCATGCGGCTAAATCCAATTGTCGATCCTATTGACATGCACTTAGTTCACTATATGTTTATCCCTCGTAGTAAATACCAGCCACTCTTGGCCAAGGAAATGCCGGTTTTCCTTATTTTGGGTCAGGCTATACAAACCTGTTTATATATAGTAATCGCAATGTTAATTACAATATGAGAAAGCTTATACAAGTTAATACAAAGTCAATTACACTTAAAGAACCAAGATTAAAAGACAAGGTTAGTTGTTACTTTTAGAGCCTCATTAACTCTCCTTTTATTTAAAAAATTTTAGTTTATTTATACCAATTCTACAATTTATAGTTTTAATACAAAATTATCAAAGTTAATAAATTACATTAATTAATTGCTTTGAAATTTATTTGGGATAGTACTGCAATACATATTGACGCAATTCTAATTTCCATAATCTAATAAATAAGGAAGAAATTCTGTTTGCTTGTTTATTTGTTTGTTTGTTTGTTTGTTTGTGCCCTTTTCACGTAAAAACCACCAGTCCGATTGCAACCGAATTTTGCAGGAACGTTTCTACGACCCCGGAAAGTGTTATAGGCTACATCGCGTTTCGGTTCATTAACCCATTGCGGCCCGAGAGCCATTTAAAGCATTTTCGTTTTTTCGTTGTCCTGCCTAAACGGTTTGATCAATTGAGTTGAAAATTTGGACAAATATTCTTCTTATCATTGGACGGGTACCGAATAAATTTGGATTCAATATGTTACCCGGATTCGGCCTGGCGGGATACCAAAAAATTTTTTGTTTCCGATTTATGTCCAATTTTGTATGGTGGTTTAATGGTTCGAAAAAAAGCCTGTGACAAATTATTATGAAGATCCGGTAACCCGTTTGGACACGAGAGCCCAACGAAGTTCATTAAATGTTTTTGTTGTCCTGCTTAAACGGTTCAATCAATTGACTTGAAAACTTGCAAAACTGTTGCTCTGTAGCCTAAAAGTCCACTAAGTTAATTTGGTTATGTTCCATTAACCCGTTTCGGCACCAGGTCTCAATGAAGTTTTTTAATTTACTTAGTTGTCGCACTTAAACTGTTCGACCAATTGAGTTAAAAATTTATCAAAGTGTAGCTCTTTACAACAGGAGCTTACTGAGTTGATTTGGTTACGATCCATTAACCCGTTTCGGCACCAGGACTCAATGAAATTTTTCAATTTCTTTGTTGTCGCGCTTAAACGGTTTTGCCAATTGAATTGAAAATTTACAAAAGTGTAGCTCTTTACCACAGGAGGTCACTGAGGTGATTTGGTTACGATCCATTAACCCGTTTCGGCACCAGGGCTCAATAACATTTTTTAATTTCTTTGCTGTCGCACTTAAACGGTTTTACCAATTGAGTTGAAAATTTACAAAAGTGTAGGTCTTTATAACAAAAGCTTTCTGAGTTGATTTGGTTACGATACATTAACCCATCAGGCTTCAGGCCATGAAATTCTCATTTTTTCTTGTTCTGCTTAAACGATTTGACTCATTGAAAATTTGCACAAGTATTGCACTTTAACACACAAACTCATTCAATAAATTTTGTTGTGATACATTAACACATTTCGACACGATAGATTGTCAAAAAAAAAATTTCGTTTCTAATTTCTGTCTAATTTGGCAGGATGAATTTATGGTTCTAAATAGTGCTCCATTTCCGCACGAGCACTTATTAATAATATTTTGCCTAATTTTGTGTATTGTTATTATTATTAAAAAGATATTTCCAACACTATTTACTTTTATCTATACTGTTTCTAATATTCCATAAAAACCTTTCAATGCAAATTTCTAATATAGAACCGTAATTAAAGTAACCTTATTAAGTATCTTAAGAATACTGTGTTTAAGTCTTAACAACATAACATTTTGGGCCGTTGTTAAAAAACAGAAACAATCTCCTACATTAGACAATCATCATGTCATCATTCAGAAATGCATTACTTACATGTGCTCTTTACATGTGGTCTACCTAAATAATATGCATGTGTATAACAAATAAAACAAAATATCATTGAAATATGTACATATAGTATGTATAAATCTGTATATTTAAAAATACTATAAACTTAATCAATTAAATTAGAAAACATATTCACATTTCTGTACAGCATTTAATCAAAAATGAGTACATACATATTTAAACATAAAACATAATTAGAAAAACTAAACATAAAAAAATTCTGGTTGATTTATAAAAGTAAAAAACTATCATGTATTTTTTATATTGAAAATATGTTAAACAGAACCTGAAATGTACGCATTTAAAAAGAAGTTTTTTCAAAATTTGAAGAGCTGTCGGTGCTGTAGGATCTTCAATGGTGAGGGTACATAAAAAAGTTGTTCTACAACATTACTCTTTTAAGAGACCTATGCATAGTTAATATTTCATTGCTCTTTATTAAACAGTATATAAGTTTTGTAAACAGACGGAGGGACAGAGCGAACTGAATAGCAAATTTTTCAAAGTGTAAAAGGATAATCCATAAAAAGATGAACTGACATTACTTACGAAAAAAAATGTATTACATTATAGTCTTTTATAATTGAAATGCGATTTTATGTTTCGATATTAACGAATATATTGTGAAAATTCACTTCGCCGTAATTGTGTACTAATAGATAATTGATTCTTTTAAAGATTTTTTGTAGACAAATTGTCTCTAATTCTTCGCTCTGTTTATTCAATTTAACTAAATCTAATAAAAAATAGAATATCAACTAGCAGCACCTGTAAATGCATAGTAATAAGTTAACTATATTAATTAAATTATATTAACGCAGAAACAAAAGTTAATAATTTTAATTTCATAAAGCCAATAACATACTCCGGGCAACGCCGGGTACTCTGCTAGTCTAATAAATAAGGAAGAAATTCTGTTTGTTTGTTTGTTTGTTTGTGCCCTTTTCACGTAAAAACCACCAGTCCGATTGCAACCAAATTTTGCAGGAACGTTCCTACGACCCCGGAAAGTGTTATAGGCTATATCGCGTTTCGGTTCATTAACCCATTGCGGCCCGAGAGCCATTTAAAACCGTTTCGTTTTTTCGTTGTCCTGCCTAAACGGTTTGATCGATTGAGTTGAAAATTTGGAAAAATATTCTTCTTATCATTGGACGGGTACCGAAGAAATTTGGATTCAATATGTTAACCGGATTCGGCCCGGCGGGCTTCCAAAAAAATTTTTGTTTCCGATTTATGTCCAATTTTGTATGGTGGTTTTATGATCTGAAAAAAACCCTGTGACAAATTTTTATGAAGATCCGGTAACCCGTTTGGGCACGAGAGCCGAACAAAGTTCATTAAATTTTTCTGTTGTCCTGCTAAAACGGTTTGACCAATTGAGTTGAAATTTTACAATATTGTAGCTCTTTACCACAGGAGCTCACTGAGTTGATTTGGTTTCGATCCATTAACCCGTTTCGGCACCAGGGGTCAGTAAAGTTTTATAATTTACTTAGTTGTCGCACTTAAACTGTTTGGCCAATTGAGTTAAAAATTTATCAAAGTGTAGATCTTTACCGAAGGAGCTCACTGAGTTGATTTGGTTACGATCCATTAACCCGTTTCGGCACCAGGACTCAATGAAGTTTTTCAATTTCTTTGTTGTCGCGCTTAAACGGTTTTGCCAATTGATTTGAAAATTTACAAAAATGTAGCTCTTTACCACAGGAGCTCACTGAGGAGATTTGGTTACGATCCATTAACCCGGTTCGGCACCAGGGCTCAATAAAAATTTTTAATTTCTTTGTTGTCGCACTTAAACCGTTTTACCAATTGAGTTGAAAATTTACAAAAGCGTAGGTCTTTATAACAAAAGTTTTCTGAGTTGATTTGGTTACGATACATTAACCCATCAGGCTGCAGGCCAAGAAGTGTCTCATTTTTTGTTGTTGTGCTTAAACGATTTGACCAATTGAAAATTTGCACAAGTATTGCACTTTGGCACACAAACTCATTCAATAAATTTTGTTGTGATACATTAACACATTTCGACACGATAGACTGTCAAAAAAAAATTTTGTTTCTAATTTCGGTCTAATTTGAGAGGATGAATTTATGGTTCTAAATAAAGCCTGTGACAAAATGTTTGATAACGTTTATTAACCCATTTTCGCACGAGCACTTATTAATAATATTTTGCCTAATTTTGTGTATTGTTATTATTATTAAAAAGATATTTCCAACACTCTTTACTTTTATCTATACTGTTTCTAATATTCCATAAAAACCTTTCAATGCAAATTTCTAATATAGAACAGTAATTAAAGTAGCCTTATTAAGTATCTTAAGAATACTGTTTTTAAGTTTTAACAACATAACATTTTCATGTTAAAAAACAGAAACCATCTCCTACATTAGACAATCATCATGTCATCATTCAGAAATGCACTACTTAAATGTGGTCTTTACATGTGGTCTACCTATATAAGATGCATGTGTATAACATGTTTCCCATAAAATATCATTGAAATATGTACATATAGTATGTATAATATCCGTATATTTAAAAATACTATAAACTTTATCAATTAAATTAGAAAACATATTCACATTTCTGTACATCATTTAATCAAAAATGAGTACATACATATTTAAAGAACAGAAAGCCTTACATTCTTATCCATATACAATTTTTACACATATTTTTAGCCAATCAATTTGGAAACATAATTAGAAAAACTAAACGAAAAAAAAATTCTGGTTGATTTATACAGGTAAAAAACAATCATGTATTTTTTATATTGAAAATATGTTAAATAGAACCTGAAATGTACGCGAAAAAGAAATTTTTTCAAAATTTGAAGAGCTGTCGGTGCTGTAGGATCTCCAACGGTGAGGGTACATAAAAAAGTTGTTCTACAACATTACTCTTTTAAGAGACCTATGCATAATTAATATTTCATTGCTCTTTATTAAACAGTATATAAGTTTTAACAGACGGAGGGACTGAGCGAACTTAATAACAAATTTTTCAAAATGTGGTTAAAAGGATAATTCACCAAAACATGAAGTGACATTACTTATAAAAAAAAAATTGATTACATTATGGTCTTTTATAATTTAAATACGATTTTATGTTTCGGTATTAACGCATATTAACGAATATATAAGTTTGGAAAACAGACGGAGGGACAGAGCGAACCTAATAGCAAATTTTTCAAAATGTGCTTAAAAGGATAATTCACAAAAACATGAAGTGACATTACTTACGAAAACAAATGTACTACATTATGGTCATAATTGAAATTCACTTCGCCGTCATTGTGTACTCAATAGATTATTGATTCCTTTAAAAAATTTTTGTATAAGAATTGTCTCTAATTCTTGGCTCTGTTTATTCAATTTAACTAAATCTAATAACAAATAAAAATATAAATGCATATAAACTACCATAAATCTGTAAATGCATAGTAATAAGTTAACTATATTAATTAAATTATATTAACGCAGAAACGAAAGTTAATAATTTTTATTTCAAAAAGCCAATAAAGTACTCCGGGCAACGCCGGGTACTCTGCTAGTCTTCTAATAAATAAGGAAGAAATTCTGTTTGTTTGTTTATTTGTTTGTTTGTTTGTTTGTTTGTGCCCTTTTCACGTAAAAACCACCAGTCCGATTGCAACCGAATTTTGCAGGAACGTTTCTACGACCCCGGAAAGTGTTATAGGCTACATCGCGTTTCGGTTCATTAACCCATTGCGGCCCGAGAGTCATTTAAAGCCGTTTCGTTTTTTCGTTGTCCTGCCTAAACGGTTTGATCGATTGAGTTGAAAATTTGGACAAATATTCTTCTTATCATTGGACGGGTACCGAAGAAATTTGGATTCAATATGTTACCCGGATTCGGCCTGGCGGGCTTCCAAAAAATTTTTTGTTTCCGATTTATGTCCAATTTTGTATGGTGGTTTAATGGTCCGAAAAAAAACCAGTGACAAATTTTTATGAAGTTCCGTTCACCCGTTTGAGTAGAAGAGCCGAACGAAGTTCATCAAATTTTTCATTTTTCTGTTGTCCTGCTTTAACGGTTTGACCAATTGAGTTGAAAATTTATCAAAGTGTAACTCTTTACCACAGAAGCTCACTGAGTTGATTTGGTTACCATTCATTAACCCATTTTGGCACCAGGGCTCAATGAAGTTTTTCAATTTCTTTGTTGTCGCACTTAAACGAGTTGAAAATTTACAAAACTGTAGGTTTTTATAACAAAAGCTTTCTGAGTAGATTTGGTTACGATACTTTAACCCATCAGGCTTCAGCCCATGAAGTGTCTCATTTTTTGTTGTTGTGCTTAAACGATTTGACCAATTGCAAATTTGCACAAGTATTGCACTTTAGCACACAAACTCATTTAATAAATTTTGTCGTGATACGTTAACACTTTTCAGCACGATAGACTTTCGAAAAAAATTCTAATTTGTGTCTAATTTGGCAGGATGAATTTATGGTCCTAAGTAAAGCCTGTGACAAAATGTTTGTTAACATTTGTTAACCCATTTCCACACGAGCACCTATTTAAAAGTATTCTGCCTAATTTTTTATTCTAATAAATAAGGAAGAAATTCTGTTTGTTTGTTTATTTGTTTGTTTGTTTGTGCCCTTTTCACGTAAATACCACCAGTCCGATTGCAACCGAATTTTGCAGGAACGTTTCTACGACCCCGGAAAGTGTTATAGGCTACATCGCGTTTCGGTTCATTAACCCATTGCGGCCCGAGAGCCATTTAAAGCCGTTTCGTTTTTTCGTTGTCCTGCCTAAACGGTTTGATCGATTGAGTTGAAAATTTGGACAAATATTCTTCTTATCATTGGACGGGTACCGAAGAAATTTGGATTCAATATGTTACCCGGATTCGGCCTGGCGGGCTTCCAAAAAATTTTTTGTTTCCGATTTATGTCCAATTTTGTATGGGGATTTTATGGTCCGAAAAAAAACCAGTGACAAATTTTTATGAAGTTCCGTTCACCCGTTTGAGTAGAAGAGCCGAACGAAGTTCATCAAATTTTTCATTTTTCTGTTGTCCTGCTTTAACGGTTTGACCAATTGAGTTGAAAATTTATCAAAGTGTAACTCTTTACCACAGAAGCTCATTGAGTTGATTTGGTTACCATTCATTAACCCGTTTTGGCACCAGGGCTCAATGAAGTTTTTCAATTTCTTTGTTGTCGCACTTAAACGAGTTGAAAATTTACAAAACTGTAGGTTTTTATAACAAAAGCTTTCTGAGTAGATTTGGTTACGATACTTTAACCCATCAGGCTTCAGCCCATGAAGTGTCTCATTTTTTGTTGTTGTGCTTAAACGATTTGACCAATTGCAAATTTGCACAAGTATTGCACTTTAGCACACAAACTCATTTAATAAATTTTGTCGTGATACGTTAAGCAGCACACGAGCCGTGCTGCTTAAACGGTTTAATCAATTGTTTCAGTTGGTTTGGTTATGATTCGTTAATCCGTTTCGACACCAGGGCTCAATGAAGTTCTTTAATTTCTTTGTTATCGCGGTTTGACCAATTGAGTTGAAAATTTACAGATGTGTAGCTCTTTACCCCAGAACATCACTCAGTTGGTTTGGTTATGATCCGTTAATCCGTTTCGACACCAAAACTTAATGAACTTCTTTAATTTCTTTGTTGTAGCGCCTAAACGGTTTGACCAATTTAGTTGCAAATTTACGAAAATGTAGGCCTTTATCATAAAAGCTTTCTGAGTTGATTTGGTTACGATACATTTACCCATTTCAGCATCAGGCTTCAGGCCATGAAGTTTCTCATTTTTTTGTTCTTGTGCTTAAATGATTTGACCAATTGAAAATTTGCACAAGTATTGCACTTTGGCACACAAACTCATTCAATAAATTTTGTCGTTATACATTAACACATTTCGGGGCTGTAGACTGGCAAAAAAAATTCTAATTTGTGTCTAATTTGCCAGGATGAATTTATGGTTCTAAATAAAGCCTGTGATAAAACACGAGCACAATCACCTATTAAAAATATTCTGCCTCATTTTTTGTATTGTTATTATTATTAAAAAGATATTTCCAACGCTCTTTACTTTTACCTATACTGTTATTTCTAATATATAACAGTAATTATAATAACATTATTTAGTATTTTAAGAATACTGTGTTTAAGTCTTAAGAACATAACATTTTCGGCCGTTGTTAAAAGGCAGAAACAATCTCGTATATACGACAATCATCATGTCATCATTCAGAAATGCATTACTTACATGTGGTCTACTATATAAGATGTGTATAACATATTTCTCATAAAATATCATTGAAATATGTACATATACTACCTATGTATAATGTGCGTATATTTAGAAATACTATAAATATAATCAATTAATTGCTCTTATATTTCTTTGCTCTTAATCAATCAATCAATATTTCATTGCTCTTAATTAAACAGTATATAAGTTTTGTAAACAGACGGATTGACAGAGCGAACCTAATAGCAAATTTTTCAAAATGTGTTTAAAAGTATAATTAAGAAAAACATGAAGTAACATCATTACTTACAAAAAAAATGTATGACATTATGGTCTTTTATATTTGAAATGTGATTTTATGTTTCGGTATTAACGAATATATTGTGAAAACTCAATTCGCCGTAATTGTGTACTCAATAGATTATTGATTCCCTTAAAGATTTTTTTTTAGACGGATTGTCTCTAATTCTTGGCTCTGTTTATTCAATTTAACTAAATGTAATAAAAAATAGAATATAATCTACCAGCATCTGTAAATGCATAGTAATAAGTTAAGTATATTATTTAAATTATATTAACGCAGAAACAAAAGTTAATAATTTTTATTTCATAAAGCCAAAAAAATACTCCGAGCAACGCCGGGTACTCTGCTAGTATTTAGAAATAACGAAAAAATATAATTATTAATTACATATACGTAATTGCTTACAAATGAATATAAATTAAAATGTAATTTTATCTTATTCTTTGATAAATATTTTGTACAAAAAAAAATGTACTTAATATATGATAGTGAATGTAAACAGATGTTTGCAATTAAAAGTATGACCACACAAAATGTTAAGCATTTCGTTTGTTGTTGTTAATTTAGGTTTTAAAAATATATTTATTTGTCTAATTATTTATAAGTTAATTTTTGTTATTATTTTTTCTTCTTACAAAAAATTTTATATATTTCTTTATTTATATAGATTTATATTTAAATTTGTATATTTTCTTCTATGGAGGAACTGGTTAAGATTTTGTTTTAATTTTTTTTCTTATTTTCTTTGCTTCGAATTAAAGTTAATTTGATTTTCTATTGTTTTTTTTTTATTCTTCTTACAAAAAAATTTTGTTTTTATATTAAATATTCTTTCGTTTTTTATTTATTATTTTTTCTTACAAAAAATTTGTATTTACATAAAATATTGTGTCTTTTGTTTATTATTATTTCTTTTCTTTTTTACAAAAATTTTTATATATTTCCTCTATGAGGAGCAGGTTAAAATTTTGTTTTAATAAGTTTTAAATTTCCAATTTATTTCTTTCAGAACGACTATATTATTTAATTTAATATTTATTATAGATTTAAGAGAAAGTCTTATTATATTTTGTAATAATGACAACTACAAAATATTTAATATACAGAAAATAAATTCTTCAAAAGCTTACTTAAAAAATTAGACATTGTAGTATAATGCCAAAAATAGTAAACTGAATACAATTTATTTCTAAAATCCAAGCAAACTTTGTTGATACACAGAAGATATGCAAATAACAACTGATTAGTCAGCATAATTTTGTTTCAAAATTTTATTGCTCATTGATTTTTATACCCTACACCTAAAGTATAGGGTATATTAACTTTGGTATGGTGTTTGTAACCACCAAAAGGAAGCGAGGTAGGTATAGACATGTATATATATTCTGAATCAGGATCACCGCCGGAGTCGATTTAGCGATGTCCGTCCGTCCGTCCGTACGCACGATAACTCAAAAAATAATGATGCTATCTTGATGAAATTTATATAGTAGGTTACTAATTACGAAAGAAAGGCTAAGTTCGAATCTGGACAAAATCAGTCCATGGGTTCGGATTCTGGAAGCTTCCGAATGATTCCGGGCTTTTGGAGATAATCTCCGCAAACGAGATTCTCTCCAAAAGCAACAAAGATAGAACCTTCAAATTTTGTACAATGATGTTTCTTCCCGTTCGATTTATGTCTCTGAAATTTAAGAGGATTTGGTCCATGGGTGCGGGTTTTGGAAACTTCCGAACGAGCCCCAGAGCAAACGAGATTATCTCCAAAACCAATAAAGATAGAACCTTTAAATTTTCTATAATGATGTTTCTTCCAGTTTGATTTATGTCTCTAAAATTTAAGAGGATGTGGTCCACGGGTTTGGATTTTGGAAGCTTCCGAACGAGCCCCAGAGCAAATGAGATTATCTCCAAAACCAATAAAGATATAACCTGTACTTTTGGCATAATGGTGTTCTTTCATGTATGATTTAGGCCTCTGAAATTTGAGAGGATTTGGTCCTTGGGTTCGGATTTTGAAAGCTTCCGAACGAGCCTCAGAGCAAATGATATTATCTCCAAATGCAACAAAGATATAACCTTTAAATTAGGCAGAATGGTGTTCCTTCATGTTTGATTTATGTTTCTGAAATTTGTGAGGATTTGGTCCATGGGTTCAAATCTTGGAAGCTTCCGGACGAGCCCCAGAGCAAACGAGTGTATCTCCACAACCAACAAAGATAGAACTTTTATTTTTAGTACAAAGGTGTTCTGTTATGTTTCCTTTTCTGTAAAATTGGAAACTGACATTTGAAAGAATTTGAACCATGGGTTCGTATTTTGGAAACTTCCGGACGAGCACAAGAGCAACGAGCATATCTCCAAAACCAACAAAAGTAGAACCTTTAAATTTAATAGAATGGTGTTCTGGCAAGTTTTCTTTATGTTCCTGAGATGGATTCGATGAATTGGAGTGGCAATTCGGGTAGCTGACACAAACATCCCAAGGACTACCAATCTTCGAAAATAATTAAGATAGAAACTTAAAATTTTATACAAGGGTGTCAAGCATATCCCAAGCGGATGCCTCTTTTACGTTCTTGAAATTCGAGTTGAATAAGACAGAAAAGGGAAGAAGTTGAAGCAGCTGCCAAAAACACTTATGGATTTTTAATTTAATTCGAATTATTCAGGTGTAGGGTATTAATAAGTCGGTTGCATCGACTTACTGTTACATTTACTTGTTTTTTAATTGTTTTTTTTTTCTTTTTTGTTTGTCTCGCTTATATCCTTAATATCCTTAATTGTCGTTATCAAAGTAACTAGTAAACTATTAATTAATGAATTTTTTAAACATCATTTATTTTCTAATTGAATTCGAGATTTTACGGAATTATACGGCAAATGCGCTTTGATTCCTGGAATAAATAACCAAATACTATGACCGTCGAAATTAAAATATTACGATAGAATATTTCAATGAGGTCAGTAAAATCCAAAATGACATCTAAAATACATTTAGTGATCTTTCCTTTTATTTTTTTATTAAATTATATATTATGGTTTTTCTATTTTTACAGCACTTACAATTATGTATAGAGCAATTACTAATATGGATATTGTTGATTATTTTTAATTTAAACTAGAATAGAATACAAAAAAATCGGTCTTGACAAAGAGCTAAAATAAAAGTTAAGTAGTATTTAGGCTTTTGTATGGATATTATTTTTTAATTATCTTATATAGCTTTTGTGAATGATTCGTCCATCTGCTCTGACAGTTGTTCCTAAGTCGTCCTGCACAATGGCATTTTTGAATCGCTTAGTCAATTTACTACATACTCGGTTCGTGACCTTTACATAGATAGCTTACCCTGGTTCATAACGGCGATGCTTTCTACTTCTATTAAAAAAATTTAAAGTCTGTATTTGTGAGTTCTGCATGTTTTCGGATACTTGTCTCAACAGTTCTTCCGGTGAGCTGTGAAATTGTCAATGGGTAACCTTGAAATAACACTGTGGTGGGATATGTTGTATTTGTCGTTTGCTAGGAGGATTGCTTCGACGGGGTCTACGATTTTATATTCGAGAATTAGACAGCGTGAAATTTCAGCAAATGTAGAATGGTATCTTTCCATTTGCCCTTTGCTATTGCTGTGAAATGGGCTTACCGAGTAACGAGCAGTTTGAAAGTGAGTTTCTAAAAGAGATTTAATTGTAGTAGAGCACAATGATCTTTTATTATCCGTTATATGATTCGGGTTGATTTGTAAAGACTTAAAATTTTTATGATTGCAGGTTTTATATCTACAATAGAGTGCGAATTTATTGGTTCTACTACTGCAAACTTTGAGAGTTTATCTATAGACGTTAGGAACAGTTTTCCCGCAGTTGAAAATATATCAAAATGGAGAATTTTCCCGACTTGAGTAGGAATAGATGTTCGTGCAATAGACTCTTCTATCAGGCTTCTCTGGTACATTGATTGTAAACAAATTTGACAATTTGCAATAATGTCTTAGTTTGCTTTTTCAGATTAGGAAAATGGTAAGTCTTTAGAATTTGTTTTGTAACTTCATTACATGACTTATTATGCTCCTTGGCTACTATATTCAATTGGCCACCTGCATTCGTGACATCTATCACTAAACTCTCCGATCGTACAAATTTTACCCCGGGGAACCGGTTTTTCAACTAATTCTGAATTTTTGCTAATATAGGTAAATCAAAGTTTGTTCCATTTATGGTAGAGGGCTTGAGACAAGTTTCCAACTTTAAAAATAAGAACTCGTCATTTCTGAAATGCAGTGATTGTCTGACTAGTTTTCGGAATAATATTTTCGTTTTACAATAGTTCGATTCATCTTCAACCAGTACTATTTGATTTTTAAACGTGTTCACTGGATTTGGAACTGATGAGATAATTTTTATAGAAGATTCCTCACTATGAATCGTATTTCCCGAATGCGTTGATGGCATGGTGCATGAACTGCCTGGACAAAGTATGCGCCACAGTGTTATCCTTTCCGGGTTTATAATGAAGTATAGGGAAATACTCTTCAATGAATGCTGTCCACGTTTTAAGTTTGGCGTTTGGGTTACGTTCCGAAATAGCGAATATGAGAACTTGATGATCACTAAAACTGTACACTTCATTACAGGCATAGAGATAATGTTTAAGCTTTTGTAAGGCCCAGACTATGGCTAGAAGCTCTAGCTCATTTTTGTCGTAGTTTTCTTCCTATTTTGATAATGTTCTAGATATAAAGGTTAGCGGATTTTAACTTTGGGAGAAAACGTCTCCGATCGCCTGTGATCGCCTGTTAGCTGGAAGCCCTTGTTGAAATCGGGCTGTAAGAACAACACATCCCCGGATGCTAGAATTTCCTTAACTTTTTCGAACGCAGTCATTGCTTCCTCATCGAGGTTTATAACAGTATTTTTTGATTAGCGAGAACTAGTGTGATCTACTTCTTCTTTTAAATATTTAGTTAAAGGTTTTGTAATTGAAGCGTATCATTTAATGAAAAGCCTATAATATTCGGTTAAACCTAGAAATGCTCGAAGAGCACGGAGCGTTCTTGGTTGCTCATAACTTGTAATATCCTTGATTTTATTTTGACATGTTCGCAACCTTTTGTCCGAAACAACAAATCTTAAAAACTCCACTGCAGATTTGAAGAATTTAGATTTTTCAAGTGACACCTTCATTTCAGCAATTTCGATTTCGAAAAAGAGAAGATGATGACATCGTCAATATAAACGTGACAACATTCCCAATACATTCTCTCAACACGTCATCAATCGCCCGTTGGACAATTCTAGGGGCGAGCCCAAAGGGTAACTTACCGAACTCATATTTCGCGTTGTTAACGGCGAAAGAGGTTTTTTCGCAATCTTTCTCACAGAGTAGTATTTCATGAAACCCTGATTTTAGGTCAATTACGGAGAAATATCTACCTTGACCTAAAATATCTGACTCATGGTGCAACCTTTCAATCGAAGGGTCTTAGGTTAAAAACCCGGTCAGGTCAAAAATAAAAAATATGTAGTACTTTTATGTCGTAATAATGTATATCGTATAATTAATAGTACTAATAATAATAATAATAATAATAATAACCATAATAATATTAATAATAATAGTAATAATAATAATAGTAATAATAATAGTAATAATAATAATAATAATAATAATAATAATAATTCTCCCTTAGGAGAAAAAAAAATTTGAAAGAATAACTGACGTGTTTGGTACTGAATATGTGTCAGCAATAGTTATTTGGTTTAGTTTCTTAAAGTCAATAACAAGGCGATGTTTCCTTTGCCGTTTTCGTCCAATCCTTTTTTGTCAACTATCCAAACTGCACAATGGAATGGCGACCGTGAAGATCTTAAAATGCCATCTTTGAGCTATGAGACAATTTCCTTGTTGACGAAGTTGTAAACTCCTATTGGGTAGGGGGTAGGACTTTCAGTGAACAGGCTCTTTTGTATTGGTGCGTCTCCTAGCAATAATTTGTGCGTTAAAAGGTAAGACTTCATCAGGTTCAGCAAAGACTTAGTATTTTGAGTTTCGAAGTTTTGTTTGCCTCCTTCTCGACATAGGGAAGGAATGACTTTACCTTAAAAAATTTATCTTGTCTGAATATTCATTGGTGAGGTATATTTCCTTTTCCAATAATTTCCTGTTCGTTTTCTGCGGGCTACTCTTCGCTGGTTGGTTGCAAATTATTTAATCTTTGATATTTTCGATTGGCATTGCCAGATCTATCAGATCCTCTATTCCTTTTGAATGTATTTTGAGGAACTCGATCAGCGTTCGGATTTTGGGGCGAAGTCAAAAGCTGTTGGCAGGTCATTAAGTTTGCTGGATAGAATTTCTCCGACAGACTTATTAAGGCCCGAAATTAATATACGCAGAGTGTCTGTACGATATTTATCGCTTAGCAGATTTATAATTTCCTCGTTTCCGATATAATCCATGGCAACTTTATTTGTGAGAAAAGTTAATTGCTTTTCGATCAAATCAAAACAGTCGCCCATAGTTGACCGTCCTTGACGTAGAACACTCATTTCCTGTTCTAAAACGTGAAAGGATCGTTTATCCGAGTAGAAATGATCTGATGAAATGATTCAAAATTTAAGACCGTATTGTGGGAAGATAGTATTTGATCCGCTTTCCCTTTAACCTTGTTTCGAATAATTACAACCGCATAAAAATATTTAGAGTTCCCTTTATAAAGTTGTATAGCGATTTTGGCTGCTTGACGCCAAGAAGGGTATTTAAATCGTATACCGTCAAACTCAGATACGCACTGTACAAGCTCAAGGATTTCGGGGCAACTAATACTTGGGGTTATGGTGACGGGTTTGTACTTAATAACTCGAGAACCCGTGATTAGCTTCTGCAATTGTTCAGTAATTTTCCCGACCTCAGAAGCTAATTCTTGTCGAAGCTGAGTCAATATAATTTTTTGTTGGTGGTTTAAACCTTTAAAAATTAAGCTTTTAACTGCGTTTTCGTCCATTTTTTCAGTGATTTGAAAAAAAATTAAAATAAAGTAATGCACAATATTTTCTATTAATAATGATTAATTCAATTCTTAATAAGAAAAAAAAATATTCTTGATTTAATTAAATTTTAAATTAAAGGCTTGTTTAAGGGTTGATTTAATTAAATTTCTAGATTTAATTTAAAGCAAGAAAATTATATTTGTACCTATTAACAATGATAAGGTGCATTAAAATTTATATTATTAGCTACCTATTTTGTTTTTTTTTTAAAAATTATACTAATGCCGTAATGACGAAATTTTATATTGCCGTAATGACAATATATATATAATTATATTGCCGTAATGACGTTTAGAATAAATTAACAATTTTAAATTTATTTTAAAGCTAAAAGATTTTTTGTTAAATTTTAATTTTTGAAAAAGCTAAAACAGAAAATTAAAGTATTAACATAAATTTAAAAAACAAAAATATATTTATTCCGAAAGTAATATAATGTATTTATTATTTCAAAACAATAAATTAATTTATTGTCTTAATCACGAGCGTTATTGTTTACTATAATAAATTAACAAGTTTCAATTTATTTTAATGTTTAAAAATTTAATTTCCTGTAAAAATTTAATTTTCGAAAAAGCGAAACAGAATATTAATATAAATTCCAAAAAACAAAAATATATTCATTCAGACATAAAGATTACAAAAATTACCTTTGTAAAATTTCTGCAACAAAATTCAATTTTTTCATCTTTATCTTAATATCTTAGGTAAAGGCTTATTTTGATATTAATATTTATTTTTAATTTATTATATTTAAAAATTTATTTTGTTTTTGTATTGCTAAATTAATTAAATCTACACATCATATGTTTAGAATCACAAAAATGTTTCCTATTGTTGTTTCCTAAATTGATAGCTATTGTTTTTGTTGTTAAGATAAGTAAAAAAAGCTGTGATTTGGATATGTTGTATTTGCTGAGTATGTAATTGATGTTACTGTTAATTATGAAGAATTGCTTTAAATGAGGATGATGCTGATCTGGGTGACTTGACTTGCCGACGATTTGACTTGATGGTTTTATAGCTCTGCTTATATTTTTCGTTTACTTGTTTTTATATATCTATTATTTTTAGATCTATCTATTTTCCCTTTTTTTTAATTTTTTTTCTCCAAAATTTTTTATATCTTTTTGTATATATATACTATACACATTTATGTATAAATGTTTTATACATAAATATTTTATTCAATTTTTTAATAATTTTTTTTTAATTGTGTACATATACACGGTGTCTCGAACTTAAAGCTTACGAAGAACGGAGGTGATAGAGAAGTTCATAACAAACAAAAAAAATTTTCTGGAGGGGGTGGCCTATTTCTAACGGTTTCCGAGATAACGCCCATCAAAGTAATTTCAAGAAAATTTTATATAAGATAAAATGTCAAAATAGGACTTTTCGGAAATTTTGAGGGGCTGTAAGTCCGGAACCCTATATAAAAAAGAAAACCGTTAACACAAGTAAAAATATATTACTCGTGCTTTAAATTTTATGTCTTGCCGAAGAAAAATTTATACAGGTGCTTAAGTTATAGGTGTCTAAAAGTAGCAAATTTTCAATTTTTGAGCCCTCATAGCTCTTAAACAGACGGTGGTACAAAATCTAATTCTAAAAGTTCTTCCTTGTCTCAAAATTTCAGAATCCTATCTAAAGGCGTGCCGGAGTTATGAAAAAAGAAATTTCATACAAAATGTAGTTTTTACATAACGGTAAATATAAATAGTAAATCACGAAATATTGCACAAATTTAATATTGTTTTATAGAGATAACCAAATGTTCGGTCTTCTAGAGGTTTTACAATGTAAAACTATTACGCAGGGCCTAATATCTAAAAGTGTTCCTGAAT
Source organism: Poecilobothrus nobilitatus (assembly GCA_947095535.1). Taxonomy (NCBI): domain Eukaryota; kingdom Metazoa; phylum Arthropoda; class Insecta; order Diptera; family Dolichopodidae; genus Poecilobothrus; species Poecilobothrus nobilitatus. The sequence goes on along the minus strand of OX352772.1, from coordinate 78,886,284 downwards.
TATGAGGATATAAATATCATGCAAAATTTGGTTTTCTCGTAACTGTAAATCTAAAAAAATTGTAGGATTTTGTTATTAATTGTTACAAAGGTAAAAAAAATCCTGTCGAATGATATTTCCAGATTGAAAAAATGTTAAGCAGAACATGAAAATCGGGCTTTTCTAAAGTTTGAGGGGCTGTAGCTCCGTACTAGATGGGGTTACATCAAAAAGCCCAATTCACAAAATTAATATTTTTATGAGACATACCCATGGTTAAAAATTTTTTCTATCTTTAACGGTGTAGAAGTTTTGTAAACAGACGGAAGGACGGACAGAGTGAAACTAATAAGATAGTTTTGAGGGGCTGTAGCTCCGTACTAGATGGGGTTACATCAAAAAGCCCAATTCACAAAATTAATATTTTTATGAGACATACCCATGGTTAAAAATTTTTTCTATCTTTAACGGTGTAGAAGTTTTGTAAACAGACGGAAGGACGGACAGAGTGAAACTAATAAGATAATTTTTTCAGAATTTTTTGGAAATGTGCTAAAATTAATTTGCCATTATGGTAATTTAAAACATTACCATATCTTGTTACGGAAAAATTGAATCAACAAGAAAGCACTATATACAAAACAAAAAAATTATTTTGATGAACGAACGAACTATAACTTTGGAAAAAAAACGTTAGTAGGTAATTGCACTTGGGGATGGGAAAAAATCATGCCATATCGCACCGAAGACCACGCCCACTGACCTATATTTTGATTGATGGGTTTAATGTAGGTTATTCTTGGTTAGTAGGTCAGGTCAAAAACTTGTTTTGTTTGTTTTGGTTTAGGTTATAAGCATGGGTTGTTAACTTATAAGTTGCAAGTGGTTATATAGTAGGAAATGAAGATTGTTGGTACTGTAGAAGTTGTTAGGCAAGGTTAATGAACTGAACAAGTTTAGGATATTTAGGTTTTTCAATAAATTCATTGATACTTTGTAATAGGATATCATACAAATAGAAAGATGATTTTTTTCAGGTCAAATCAAGTTTATTTTTTTAAATTGCGCAAAATCGCATGCTTAATAAAATATACCTACATACGTAAAAGGAGATATAAAAAAAACGAAAAAAACTTGTTTTTATTATTTAATAAGAAAAATATTCATAGGTACTTTTGAATACCAAGATGTAAATAATAAAAATAAAAACAAAACGTAAACAAGAAGTAGGTACAAAGTGTATTTTTCTTTATTAAAGAAGATCAATAATTGTTGTAAGTTGTTATTATAGTTTTAAAGCTGCAAAATAAAAAAAAAATAAAAATTATGGAATTATAGGTGCATCTGTTATGTAAGATTTTTCTGTTCTATAATAACATTGAGAAAATAACCGGAAATCTTTGATTTACTTAGTTTTGTTATTATTGCGTTACATTCTATACTGTAAAGTGTAAGGAATCAAAAAGGCAAGTTAATTACATTTGGTACCTATTTGAAAACAAAAATAAAACAAATTTATTTATATGTTTGAAATAATTTTGTATTTGAAAATATTTTACAATTTTACAGAAATCTGTGTTGGAAAATTTTTTTACGATGATCAGATGTTAAGATTTTAGAAATAGCGAGACCAACTTTTTCTATACGTCATTGAAATATACTTCTATCACGTGCGTATTCTTCCCAATGACCTTTCCTTGCTGATCTGTAAGCATATACCCATACATGCATAACGTGAATTTCTTGTTTTATGTTGAAGTAAACTTTTTTTTTGTTATTTAAATTCATATTGTGCAAGTATGAAAATTGAAGGTCTTAATCTGACATTTTTTCTTTTAAAAGATGCATATATACATTAAAACAATTTTTAACAGCACATCTGAAACTCTTGTTTGATAAGTGTATAGGACAATTTGAATTAAAGTTTTCAATCTTTTGTAATGATGGCAAGTCTCTGCTTAGATCTTCTATTTTAACACTGTCAATGTACTTTTGAAGGAAAAGTTTTTTTTGTTCTCCTTTAACATAAATTTTTTCCGCTGACTCTAAATAGTGTTTTAAAATACATTTTACATCTAAATATTCAACTAATTTATTTTATTTTATTTTCGCAATACTGGTTATTATATTTCACATCTTGACTAAGCTCTTCTGCGGGGTACGGTGCTTTGAAATGATACACAGTTGGAATTAAACTTCCTTGTTCAAGTATGGCTAACTCTTTTAGCAAATATTGTTTTTCATTTCAATTGCTAAAATTGTAGGTCAACTATAAAAACTTGTTTAGCCATGTCGAAGGTTTGTAAAAGAATGTTCAATGAAATAACTAAATTTACATTTATATTCATTTCGAAAAAGAGCTGTTCATATAAATATAGGTTAGCAATGATTGTTTTAACTAATACAACTATATTGTTTCACCCATTTAGAATGATGGTGGCGGGACCATCCTGCTGTGGTAAAACCACATTTATTCGTAATTTAATAAAATATAAAGAAGAAAATATACTACCACATATTAATAGAATTATTTGGTGTAATCCAGACAAAAATGCTGTTCCACTATATATGAAAGATGTTGAATATAGTAACACTATTCCAGATTTTATTGATAATCAAGAACGTTTGTTAGTTATTATCGATGATATGATGTTAAATTCTCATGATAAGTATGTATGTGATTTATTTACTAGAGGATCACATCATAGAAATTTATCTGTAATATTTGTAACACAAAATGTTTTTCACCAGGGTAAATTTTCAAGAGATATTTCACTCAACTGTAAATATTTAGTACTTTTCGAAAATCCAAGAGATAAATCGCAGATATTACCTCTAGCTCGCCAAATATATCCCAATCAAATTAAAGCATTTGAAAAAGTATATAATGATGTGACGTCAGTCCCATATGGCTATATATTACGAGATCTTACTCAAGACGTTAATGATATATTTCGATTAAGAAGTGATATATTTGGGAAAAGTTTATGTTATTGTACGAGAGATCAATTAGAACAATTTGGGGAGGAATATGAAACGTTTGAAAACCAATCGACATATATTGCACCTATTAAAAACCTTTAAACCAAAATTCCAGAAAGTAATTATAAAACACTGTGACCCTGAAGTAATAAAAACATTTTGCGAAATCTCTTTAAATATTTTAAAAGGTAATTGTAATCTGAGTAAAAAAGCAACAACCCAATTACGAAAGTATAAAAAAGAATTAAGATCACTTATTTGCCGGAAAAAATCTATAAATAGCAAAAGAAAAATGATTATTCAACGTGGTGGATTTTTACCTACACTTCTTGGTGCAATACTATCAGGGATAATCGGAAATTTTATAAAATGAATAATACAACATTTAATAAAATGATAATTTTAAAACCTGAGATTTATGAGAAAATGAAGCAAAATGCGGACGTTGAACTTAATGAGTTGGATAAAAATATTAAAAAAATATTGTTAAATAAACATCTCATAAACACTCAAAAATGGTATTTATACATACAAAATCTATTTAAAATAAGAAACAAAAACGACAACTTCCTAGAAATAAAGAGGAGAAAATAAAAATTACGGAAACAAAAGGTACTCAAACTCGTGCAAAACCAATGTATTTAGATGTGGAAACTCGTATAAGAACTCGTTCGTATAAGAATATTGGAATACAAGTTGTTCCTGAAGAAGAAGAAGTATATGAAAAAGAAGCTGATGACGAAGTATTTGATGATGAAATTCAATCAAAATGTACAAATTTTTGAAACTGATACAGGAGACATTATAAATGTTCCTTTAGATAGCCCAAGCCCACCAACGAAAAAAAAAACTATAAATAGCAAAGAGTTGAATAATTCATCAAGACGTGTTTTAAGGTCAGCAGTAGGTAATACTCAAACAGAACTTAATTTTCCAATTCGTAAGAATAAATCCGCAAGCTCATGGACAACATACAAGTAAATGATGAATTTTATGTCACTTTACTCAGTGATTCATCTATGAACTATTATCCAGAAAATTCATTATCATCTTTTAAATAAAAAATCTTCACAAATAAAATGAATAAATACATGTGTGATAATACAAGGTGGAAAGTCGGTATTTCAAAAATGTATGTTAATGATTTCATTCCAAATGTGTATGGTGAAGAATGGGAAAAAAGTACTCAAATATTTATTAAAGGTATGCAGAAAGATATGATAGGAGTTGGAACATCATATATTCCATACATAGAAAAACAAATGATATGCGACTGGAAAGTTTTTCTACTACCATCACTAATTCAAAATATACGCCCACTTAATAGGTTTACAAGAAAAGAAGTTGAACGACAGTTGATTTGGGGAATTTTTAATTTTATAAACGATGAAGTTCATTATACACAACCAACAAAAGCTGAGGAGATGCCTAAAAATTTAAGTTACACCACAATATGTGTTACTAAGCCTAAAATAGATATAAAAATAAGAGCAAATTACGCTTATTCCCTCGAAGGACTTTTGACAACATGTTTCAATAAAGTATCTTTTAAAGTTACAGATTTTAAAAATATAAATCACGTGTAATATAAGCTTTCAAAACTTTTATGGATAGTGTACAATTGATTCCCATTAGTAAATCAGATATGTTTTTTAAATACACAGACATAATTGAACCGGTGAATAAGGTATTTAAGATCTGTTAACATACAAAATTATTTCGCTGATACTGTAAAAGAATTCAGTAATATTCAATATTGCAATGTGGAGAAATCATTTAATAACATTTCATTACTTTTATGTGATAAATATGGATACAAAATAAACTTTTCCAATAGTTCAATTCCAACAAAAATTGTATTACATTTTGAAAAAGTATAAATAAAAGCGATTTTACAAAACTATATATTATTTTATTTTATTCATTATGGAGAGACCGTACTACAAATATTATTTAGTTCAATCAGGAAAAGGTCTTGAGGATATTGGTCCTTTGTTACACTCAATTGTACCTTACCAAAGGCGACGAGGGTTAGAGAGCTTTTTCGGTGGTCTTTTTAGATATTTAAAACCAATATTTACGTCTGGAGCTAATATATTAAAAAAAGAAGTTATTAACTCTGGTATTAATGCATTATCTGATTTTGCCACAGGTGCAAATGTAAAATAAGTGGTTCAAGATCGAAGTAAAGAGATAATGAAAAATGTAAGACGAGGTGCAGTTCAGAAACTCAATGAAATGTATGGATAAGGCAAAAGAAAACGAAGAAAACCTATAAAAAGACCTCTCATTAATAATTTAAATTATTTTACGTCGAAGCGACGCAAAGTTAATAACAAAAACAAACAAAAAGATATTTTTGAATAATTATGATTGAATGTATGAAATCAGAGCTTGATATTTTTAAAACACAGCCTATTCAGTCAAGTATTTTACGATCTGAAGAAGTTTCCTATAACCCTATTGCTTCTTTAGATAATCCATCTGTCATAGAATTTGTTTCACTAGGGCACGGTGATACATATAGAGACTTGTCTTCGACATATCTAAAATTAAAAGTACAAATTTTAAAAAAAGATGGAACTCAATGGAATAAAGATAAAAAAACTGATGGAACACCTATACAACAACCAAGTGTGGTTAATAATATGTTACATTCATTAATAAAACAATGCAATGTTCAACTAAATGGAAAGAATATATCTCCATCAGATGGCAATTATCATTACAGAGCTTATATTGAATCATTGTTAAATTATGGTACGGATACCGCTACAACGCATTTGGAGTGTGGTGGATGGATGTTAGATAAGCCAAATATAGCAAAAACAGATAATAGTGGTTCAAAAGAACGTCAAAAATTATACCAAAATAGCAATGTAGTGGAACTTATGGGAAAACTTCATTTAGATATGTTTAACCAACCTACACTTCTCATAAACAATGTCAATGTTCGAGTTATCCTAACATTAGAAAAACCAGATTTTTACCTCTTTGCAGATGATACTGATGAATCTCAACTGAAAATTTTAGAAGCCACTTTATTTATGAGACGTGTAACAATTAATCCTAGTGTGCTATTAGCACATAATGCTGTATTGGAAAAAATTAATGCCAAATACAATTAGAAACGGGTAGAGGTAAAAACTTTTACCATTCCACAGAATAGTTCATCAATATCACTTGATAATGTTTTTATTGGACAGTTTCCAAACACAATCATTTTTTGCATGACAGAAAATACAGGTTACTCTGGAAAAAGGTCAAAAAACCCATACAATTTTAAACATTTTGATATTTCACAATTTGTGTTAAACGTAAATGTTGTTCAAATACCTAATTCAGCAATTGGAACCAGTTTTTCAGATGAAAATTGCTTTACAAGAGCATACAGTACACTTTTTTCAGGAACTGGAATTTACCATAATGATAAAGGTCATCAGTAACAAAAACCATGTTTAGTAATGGGTTTTTCATTCTAGCTTTTGATTTAACTCCAGATGCATCAGGAAATGAAGTGTGTCAGGGTACAGTTAGAATTGAGGCAAGGCTATCAAAACCACTTACATCTACACTGACTGCTATTGTTTATGGAGAATTTAATGCAAGTTTACAAATTGATAAAAACCGAAATATATTCTCAAACCTATAAATAACATACATAAAAGTAAATTTGAATATTTGACAAAATGTCACTGTCTTGTGCATTTCTGGATGTAACATTTTGTAGTGATTATAATAATACCTTGTTTGCGAAAGATATTTGTATAGTTGGTTTTAAAGAACCTTGTAAAAAGTTTGTAAAAAAGCTCAAGTATAAATTTCCAACTAAGGATTTTATAAATGATAATTTTGATAATTACTCTTTTGGAACTGTGTACAACGATAAAATAAATAAAGAGCTCTGTCAAATACTAGAAAAATTTGATGTTATTATAACAAATAAAAAAATCAAAAAAGAGTTTTTATCAAATTATATTAAAGAAACAACTAAAGTATATGACTTGAGTTAATTTGATTGATGAATACCCTAGAGATAAGTGACCTATTAAGATGTAACAAACACACACGTAAATTTTTTAAAGGAGTTCTGGATCAACTTCCCAGAATAATTGAAAAACAAACTTTTTTAATTGTAAACACTGATAAATCAAAAGATCCACAAAAGAACACATTGGTTAGCTATTTTTAAGCCAAAGAATGGCTGTGTTGAATATTTTGATTCGTTTGGTAGAAAACCAGATAAATTAGAAATTCTAAGTTACTTAAAAAATCAATGTATAATTTTTAATAAGAAACAGTTACAAAGTAACTATTGAGATGTCTGTGGGCAATATTGTTGTGTTTATACGTGGTATAGATGTTGCAGTTATAGTATGAACGCTTTTTTAAAAAAATTTAATAAAGGAAATCAACTAGAAAACGATAAGTATATTTAAAATGTATTTGGAAAATATAACTCATTACAAATTTGTGTTCCTAAAACGTATAAATAATAAAAACAATATAAACAGGTTTTAGTAAAATTAAAGGAATGGAAGAACCAGGTCAGAACACAAATTTATTGCTAAGTTACACATATTTTCTCAATAAGAGTCATACATTAAAAATTGCTGTTGGATTTGACTGTGAGTCATTTGAAGCCTCAAGTATAATTCACCGTATTGGTAAAAAGTCAATTGTCTTAAAATATCATGAATGGAATAAATTTTATTACGAATTTAACAAAAAACTCGATAAGCTGATAATAAAAGATATAAAACAGAACTTTCATCATGTGCTAAAATCAGCGAACAGGCAAAGTATAAGTATTAACAAAGAAGAAGCAGAGCAGTTTTACAATTTAAGCGATTATCTTCACGCAGTGATGACCTATTATAAATCTGCTGAGTTAAATGTAAAAGACTATGTTCGGGAATATCTAAATTTATGTGTCGAACAACAAGTATTTAGGTTAGAAAGAGAAATTTATGTACCAATACAACGTTTTAATGTATTGTAATTATTCAAGGTTATTTTTTGAAATTCCTGTAATTTTAAAGGAACAAATCTGTAATATACTACATAAAACAAACAAAATAAATCAGAACAAATAATATAAAAATTTTTATTTTTTATTTATATGTTTTAGATAGACAAATATTTTTCTGTACACCTTTCATTAGATTATTTAATTAAAATTATTTAGGATTATTAAATCATTGAAATAATCAAGATCTCCCTGCTGATTATTTATGTCCCAAATTTCATTAAATGGAACTGCTTCCTCATCTTCCTTAATTTCTTCTTCCACTTCTTCTTCTTCTAATTCAACTATCTGGAACGGTGGTATAAATTCCTCAGTTTCTGCTAAATCTTCGTCGTCCATGGTGGACGTAATTTAATTTTCTTGTATCTGACCTTGTGTATTTACATCATCTACAGTTTCTTTAAATGGAAATGATGTGGAATCAGGCAGCATTTCAGTGAGTTGTTGAGCAGTCAGAATGGAAATGAATTAAATTTAAAAGTTGAGTTATATACTTATGTAGAAAAGTATAAAAGCAAATTAAACTCAATTAGATGATTAGTTTAAACGATACTTTGGTCTATCATTTTATGAATAATATTTATTATAACATTGCCTTTAACATTTTTAAAACAAAATGTCAAGTGCTGAAAAATGCTGAAAATGTTTTAAATGCCTTAAAAAGAATTATTATTAGAGCTAAAATTATACCAAAAAATATTCACTCTGATCAAGGCAAGGAATTTTTTAATTTACAATTTCAAAATTATATGAAAGAAAAATCAATTAATCATTATCACACATTTAGCGAATTAAAAGCATCAATTGTTGAACGATTTAACCGTACATTGAAAAATTCTATGTGGAAAAAATTTAGTTTAAACGGGAATTATGAAAAGGTTACCTATTATACAATCATTAATAAAAGAATATAATTCAACAAAACATAGCACAACAAAACTTCCTCCTGAAAAAATTACAAAGAAAAACGAAAAAAATATACTGCGGAATGTATATACTGAGCTTTTGAAAAAAGTAAATATAAAACTGGAATTTTGTAAGAATAAGTAAATATAAAGGTCATTTCCAAAAAGGTTATCAACCGAATTGGTCAACTGAGGTATTTAAGATTGATAAAATCAATAATACTTATCCTGTTACATATCAATTATCGGACTATACTGATACGCCAATTTCTGGGGGTTTTTATCAAGCTGAGCTTACACTTGTAAAATACCCAGATACTTATCTTGTAGAAAAAATTCTGAAAAAGCAAGGAAATAGAGTTTTTGTTAAATGGCTAGGTTTTGATGACACACATAATAGTTGGATAAATTCAACAAATATTGTTTAATATCTGTAAAATAAAACTCTAATAAACACCCGAAAATAAAACTTGAAAACATCTGAAAAATAAAATAAAATCTTAACGTCTGAAAAATCAAATAAAATCTTAACATCTGAAAATGAAAATAAAATTAAAACAGTAGAAAATTTCTTTGAAATAAAATTTTTTTTATTCTATATAAAATTAGTCTAAGACTATTACTGATTTATGGCGAATTCAAAATCACCACGTTCTTCTTTTAAATTTAATTGGCTTTTCTCATTTATGAGAAAATATTCATTTTTTTCGATTTCCTCACGGAAATCATTATCTTCAAATACCCCAACTTTTTGATGCGGTATAAATATAATATTATTTAGGCTCTCGAAGACCTATTTTTTACCGTAAACGGTGTTTAACTTTTTAATTTTATTTATTTTATAGAGCCTACTTAGCTCCATATCTTTAACTTTTAAAAATCTTTTAAAATTTTTTTTTTAAAAATTAAATAATTACACCAGTTTCCTTTTTCTGATGGGTTTTGATGTTGCCTTACTCTGATAATCTTGTTGTTGCTGTAGTTGCTGTTGTTGTAGTTGCTGTTGTTGCTGTTGATGTTGCTGTTGTTGCGGTTGTTGCTGTTGTTGTGCTTGTTGCTGTTGTTGTTGATGATGATGCTGTTGATGTAGTTGTTGTTGATGAAGATGAGTAGAAGCGTCATCTTCATTTTTCACCTTTCTCCTTTTCGCAGGAAGACGCACTGCTGTACTAGTAGTAGCAGTTGTAACAGTTGCAGCCTCTTCTGCAGTCATGAAGAAGTTTAAATATTCCTGTGCCATATCTTGCTTATTTGAAATTAAACTGATATTTTTTCACGATATATTTATACTAATTAAAATGTATTGAAGATAAATTTATATTGCTTTTTGTTTTTCAATTCTTTCTATTTTAAGATAGTATTAAGATGGGATTCCAGTTAAACAACTATAATTTATTAAAGCGACCTTTGATTACAATGTAATTGTTCATTTAACAGAGTGAATCTGTATTAAAAATTTAATATTATTCTGTTATTCATATAACATCTAAAATTCGTATAAAGAAAATGTCGAAAAAAATTATTTTACAAAAGTTTCTTACCAAAACTATAACACCTTATATAATCGAAAGTGAAAATTCGACATTTGTTAAACGGTTTAATATGAGCGGGCACAAAATAAAATTTGTATTTAAATCCGTACCTGACAATAGAGAACCAATTAGCTGGATTAAGGATGCTATAAATCAAATAATCAACATTGCTGTGAAAGATGTGAATTCCAGGGATAAGACTGGGTTAACATTTTGTGGAGAGAGCTTTGAACATCAAGGTCCTGCGTATCTCAGTTTTAGATCCGCTCATGAACTTAAATTTAGCGACGTTTGGGATGTAATTTCTAATGTTTTCCAAAGTAATTCTGAAGGTAGTTATTTATAATACATTTTTGGCTTCATTTATTATAAACTATTTTTATTTTACGTCTACAGGTTTAAGTACAGACACTTTTTGTTTAACAGTTACCCATGTTAAATTAGCCGTTGGTAGAGGTAGAAGTAATAAATATTCAAATTTTCATGAGGAATGCTTAAAAAGGAGAGGAATAATAGCAATAAAAAATAGCGATAATTTATGTTTACCGCGTGCACTTGTTGTTTCAATAGCTAAAATAGAAAAATTTAATGATTATGAAAAAAATCGAAAAAATATAGGAGAACTTCAAACTTTAACAGCTTTAAAATTATTAGAAACATCAAAATTAACAATTCCATCTGAAGGTTGCGGAATTCGTGAATTGAATCAATTTCAAAATTTTTTACACAAACACAAGATTGTTGTATATAAATATGGAAAAGGGGTGCAGAAATAATATTTGAAGGATTGAATAATGGGAAAAAAATTAACTTGTTATATGATAATAATCATTACAATGTAATAACCTCACTAACAGCTGCTTTTTGCACAGCATTTTATTGTGAAGAATGTCATATTCCGTATTCTAAGAAAAATTAACATAGATGTTCAAAAAGTTGCTCTTGCTGTCAAAACTCAGCAGCTTGTTCACTTAATGTTAAAAATATTTTATGTATGCAGTGCAATCGAACATTTCGTGGTCAAACATGTTTTGAAAGCCATAAGGCTTCCAGTTCAAAAAATAGAAGCATCTGTGAAGAAATTAGGAAATGCAAATCTTGTTTTAAAGTTCATAAAAGCAGTACGACTCATATATGTGGTGAATATTTTTGTAAGATTTGCGATAATCATGTTCTTGAAAACCATAAATGCTTCATTCAGCAAGACAAAACAAAAGTAAATTTTGAAAATTTGCATTTACGTATTTTATGATTTAGAAACAAGACAAGAAGAAATTAGCTCTACAAAAATAAAAGAACATGTTCCAAGTTTATGTGTGGCTCAGCTAAGATGCTTTAAATGTATTAACATTGATTCTCTATACTTCTGTGGAAAATCTAAATTAAGAGAAAGAATTTTTAAAACGAAAAATGCGAAAGAGGATTTCATGGAATTTATTTTAAAATTAAGAAAGGAATTCAAAAAGATTGTCATAATTGCTCATAATGGTCAGGCGTTTGACCATCAATTTATTCTCAATTATATACTCAATAAAACTGTACTTGAACCAAAGTTAATTATGCGAGGTACAAAAATTATTGTTATGATAATTGATAATATTAAATTTATAGATTCTATGAATTACTTTCCTATGGCCTTGGCAAAATTACCGAAACCTTTTAATTTATCAATCAATTTGAAAAAGGGTTATTTTCCGCATCTATTTAATAAAATGGAAAATGAAAATTACATAGCCCCACTTTCAGCAATTAAATACTATAACTCTAATACAATGAAAGCAGATGAGCGTAATGAATTTTTAATGTGGTATGAACAAAATAGAAACTCAGAATTTAAGATGGAGAAAGATATTTTAGAATACTGTATAAATGATGTTGAAATTCTAACTAGAGCATGTCTGGTTTTCATAAAATTTTTTATAGAAGAATGTAATGTGGAACCATTTGTAGAACCAACAACAATAGCTTCCGCCTCTAATCTTGTATATACAAGAAACTTTCTCAAATCGAATACTATAGGAATTATCCCAAGAAAATGATATAGGATGGAAGACAATCAGTCAAAAATTGCCATGCAATTGCTTATTTGGGAAAAAGATTTGAGAAAAATTGATTTGAAATGTGCATTTAATGGAAAAGAAAAACAAATCGGAAATGCTAAAGTCGATGAATTTTGCCAAGAGACTAAAGAAATATTTGAATTTTACGGTTGCTATTATCATGGACATCCAAAATATTCAACAACAAAGCAGAGGGATATACCATTACGTGATAACTCTGGCGATACTTTGAATCTACGATATGAAAAAATATTAATGAGATCAGAGTTTATAAAATCATGTGGATATAAAGTTATTGAGATGTGGGAATGTAATTTCCGGGAGCTAATGAGACAATGAAAATATGAGATATTTAGAAAATCATTCATTAATTAATTTAGTTCCTTTAACTCCTCGTGATGCATTTTATGGCGGAAGAACGGGAAATACTTACACATATTATAAATGTAAACAGAGAGAAAATATTAAATACATAGATGTATGTTCCTTATACCCATATGTTTGCAAACGAGGAAAATTTCCCATAAACCATCCTAAGATTTATGTTGGAGAAGATACTTGCTCTAAGTTAAACAGAATGACTATTGACGGTATTATTAAATGTAAAATCTTACCACCAACAAATCTATTACACCCCGTGTTACCTGTCAAACAAAATAATAAATTGATGTTCTCACTATGTAACACTTGTAGTGAACAAAAATATCAAGGAAAATACTGTGAACATACAGATGATGAAAGAGCATTAGTAGGAACTTGGGTAATTGATGAAATTAAAAAAGCAATTGAAAAAGGGTATAAACTTCTAAATATTTATGAAGTTTGGGAATACGAAACAGTAAAATATGACAATTGCAATGGTATTGATGGTTTATTCACTAAAATGATGAATAAATTTATAAAGATTAAACAAGAAGTTTCTGGGTGGCCAATAAAATGTCAAACTCAAAAAGAAAAGGAAGAATATATTGATAGTTTCTTTGAAAAGGAAGAAATTAAATTAGAATACGATAAAGTAGTTAATAATCCTGGTTTAAGATCTTTTGCTAAAATTATTTTAAACTCATTCTGGGGAAAATTTGGGCAAAAGGAAAATCAACAACAAACCACCATTATAAATCAACGTTTTAAACTTTACGAGTTAATAACAAGCCCCTCTGTAGAAGTATGTCACATATTTTCAGTAAATGAAGAAAACATAGTGGCTAGCTGGAAGTATAAAGAAGAAGCAGCAACTTCTTTATCTACTGTCAACGTAAGCATCGCTGCTTATACAACAACACATGCTCGTCTTCAATTTTACAGTTATCTAGAGAAGCTAGATAGTAGAGTATTATATCATGACACCGATTCGGTGTTGCATATTAGTCGAGAAGGAGAATATGAACCACAAATAGGAGAATTTATAGGAGACATGACAGATGAGTTAGAGTGTTATGGTATAGGGAGTTATATTACAGAATTTGTAAGTGGTGGTTCGAAGAACTCCGCCTACAAAATTTACTGTACAAAAGATAATACCGAATAAATTGTTTGTAAAGTTAAAGGATTCTCTCTTAGTTATGAAGCTTCACTAAAAATTAATTTTAATAGCATAAAGGAAGCAGTTTTAAATTAATTGAATAGCACAGACACATACGTCATTTCAGAAAATATTCGCCGAAATAAAAATCACGATGTACTTACGATTCCTGAAATAAAAAAATATCAACCAAAATCGGTAAAACGAAAATTTAATGAAGATAGTAGTTCTTTACCGTATGGATATAATAGGAAAAAATCACGTATTGATAAGTAAATCATTCAAATTTGTTTACATATTAATTTAAAATTTTAAAAATCTTAACATCTGGTTATCGTAAAAAATTTTTCAACTTAGATTTAAATAAAAATATAATAATAAAAAATTTAATAAAAGATTTTTAACACAAAAATAAAAATGTCTTTTATTTTTATCTTATGTTTACAAAATAGGTACCAAAAGCAATTAACTTCTTTTTGATTTTTATTATTTTTTATTTTTTCATTTCTTACAGCATAGAATGGAACGTAATAATAACAAAACAAAGTAAAATCGAAGATTTCAGGTTATTTTCTCAATCTTCTTATAGAACAGAACAAAGAAATCCTACATAACAGATGCACCTATAATTATATAATTTTTTTCTTTCTTTTGTTTTTATTTTTACTTTTTTACTGCATTCATAAATTTTAACATTGTTTAAAAGAGTCAAACTAGTTTTAACAATTTATTTTACACCAGGTAAACAAAAATTAGAAGAATGCAAAATATTTTTTAAGTTCATATGTACTTAGAACAAAATATAGAATATAGAGAAACAACTCATATCCTAAAATGGATAACATATTTTTCTTATTTTTATTTTACACCTTAAAGCTATAATAACAACTTTTAACAATTATTAATCTTCTTTATAAGCCAAACTACACTTTGTACTTCTTGTTTACGTTTTGTTTTTATTTTTATTATTTACATCTTGGTATTCAAAAGTACCTATGAATATTTTTCTTATTAAATAATAAAAACAAGTTTTTTTCGTTTCTTTTATATCTCCTTTTACGTATGTAGGTATATTTTATTAAGTATCCGATTTTGCGCAATTTAAAAAAATAATCTTGATTTGACCTGAAAAAAATCATCTTTCTATTTGTATGATATCCTATTACAAAGTATCAATGAATTTATTGAAAAACCTAAATATCCAAAAACTTATTCAGTTCATTAACCTTGCCTAACAACTTCTACAGTACCAACAACCTTCATTTCCTACAACCACTTCATTTTATACAACCACTTGCAACTTATAAGTTAACAACCCATGCTTATAACCTAAACCAAAACAAACAAAGCAAGTTTTTGACCTACTAATCAAGAATAACCTACATTAAACCCATCAATCAAAATATAGGTCAGTGGGCGTGGTCTTCGGTGCGGTATGGCATGATTTTTTCCCATCCCGAAGTGCAGGATTACCTACTAACGTTTATTAATTTATAAAATAAATTAAGTGTTTCGGTCCGGGTTGTAAGATATAGATGCGTTGTTTAGAAAATAATGTAAAATTTAACATATTCTTTTTCTAATAGAGCATTTTTATAGTTTTTATAATAGCATAATTTGTATACCTATAGTTGAGAAGTTAAAAGTGAAAAGAAAACTAAAATTTATTGATAATTTACAAAAAAATTTTTTTATACCCGTATGATGAGTATCGGGTATAGTAAAATTACTCCTCCGTTTAGATATACCTTCAGAGGTATGGATCGGATCAGAATCAAATTTTGAGTCGATTAAGCTTTGTCCGTCCGTCCCCTCAGCATGATAACTCAAAAACTAATATGGCTTGATTATTTAAATTAACACAAAATCAATTTATAAGTTTCCTATTTTGTTTCCTATTGGCTGAGATCCGACCAAAACTTCGGGTAGCTTTCAAATAACTAACCTTTTGGTCTCCACATTTTTCATACAAATTTTTCAAAAGTTCTAAGTCGTTTGAAGTAAAGCCATGAAATTTTAAATGCGGTTATATATTCTAAAAACATTAATTTTACTGAACAACTTTTTTCTGTAGCCCCACCCGCTACGGAGCCCCCCAAAGTACGAAAAAGGTCTATATTCAAATTGTTATATTATAAATTCTATAAGGTATATCTTCAAACGATAGCTGCTTTTATGAGTTTTTAAATATACATATATACTTATGTATATATACATATTACATATATATATATATATACATATATAAGTAAGTATATATACATATATACTTACGTATATACTTATACATATATACTTTTAAATAAATATATACTTATGCCGTACGATATTTTAATTTACCGTTATGCAAACCTGAAATAAGGCAAAATTCTTCAACCATTCTATATTATAAACGCTTTAAGTTGGAAACTTGAAATTCTGGGAGAAGTTAGATCTTTGAAAATAATCTCAGAAAATTATTTTGTATCACCCCCTGTTTAGGAGCTGGAAGGGGCAAAAACTGAAGAATCCTTATTTTTAAACACCTGTAAGTTGAATTTTGTAAGTTAAAATTAATGCTCCAACATTATACTTTTATTTCTGTTAGCAACTTTTCTTAATAACATAGGGTTACCCTAAAATTGATGAAAGTGTGACTTGATTTTTCTCAATTTTTCTAACAAATTTCTTTAACGGTTTTTTGAATTTTTTTTTAATCGATAATTTAAAATTGTTGAGGATGATGATACGTAGTCCAAAAAATTTAAATAAATAAAAAATATAACGGTTACTTGAAGAATTTATATTTATATGATGTTGATATACATAATTGTATATATTATGTTTATTTACAGGTGTAATCGTATATGTCACTGATGAATGAATGATGTATAATAAGAGTACATAGAGATATGTATATCAGTACAAATAGCGGTGTATTTATACGTATTTTATTGTAGTTATAAAAAATTATTCTACGAATGAAATATTTTTAAAAAAATATTGCAATGTATGGCGATATATAATAATATATATGTATAAATACATATGTATATTAATATATATTTAAACATTTGCTATTTTGTGGTGAGTTTAGTATAATAATTAAATATGTACAATAAAAGAACATAGTAACTTGACTTTGGTAGTTTTAAGTAAATGCAGTTTTAAGTAAATGCAGGTACTAAAAATTAGAAGTTAGAAAGACAACAAAATAAACTAGTAACTGTAGTTCCTATGTTATTATGATGTATAAGTTTAATATAAAGTTTGTTCGAAAACCTAATAATAATAGATACTAGATTTATAAGTATTTTTCAACTAAATGTTACTTAATAGTTAGAAAAGGAAGTAAGTTATTTTCATATACCTATTCCTAAAATAAATTTTCCTGATTTTAATTTACTGGAATTTAGTTTTAAGACTGGAATTTAGTTTAGCATCTTATATAGCAACATATTTTTCATCTGTGCTTAAACTGAGTTATTTATACATTGAGTTACAAATACATCAAAAATAAAACAAAAAATTATTCAGTCAGGTTAAATAACAATAAAAATTAAAATTAAATTATTGTACGCTTACTACAGATAGTTTAAATTCTTACAAAAATTAGATGAATTATTATTATTTCGGTATTTGAAAAATGCACATATCTCGAATGTCTTCTTTTATTTTCATTTCTTGCCAAAGTATTCTTTTTCGAGCTGGCATTTGCGATAACAATGTTTTTTCAATTTTCCCCAATTTTTCCGTATTGATTCCTTTCTCTTCAGTTTAAGGTGACGGTAATTCTAAAACAAAAACTTTTTTTAAAAAATTGCATTCTTTTAACTCAACTTGATTATCATTTTCGCCGTAAAAAAAATAGCGGTATCCTCTGTTGAATTCCAATATGCGAACATTTTTAAATATAATAACACCCTCTTCATCCTTTTTCGTCATTTTCCTCGAACCATCCACAAAGTTCAAAAAATCAGTTATACCCATAGATATAACTTCAATACTAGGTTCAGCTTTACGCACGCAATCCACGATGTCATCCATATTTAAAATTTCTTTTCTACGATTTCATTTTTTACCAATGTTGCCGTGAACTGCGTCAGCCTTTATAAAAGAATGGCCTGGTTCAAATAATTTTATGGTAAGACGTTGTGGACCCCAATCGTTATTGGCGAATATGACGCATGCTGTTATCAAAGTAAAATTTTTATTTTGCGCCGCGCAGTTGTCGGCCCAAAAAGTGAAGTTTTGCATCTCTAGCTTTGCCGTCTTAATTATTTTGAAATATGTTGATGCAAAGTGTGCTGCAAAACGAGCATTTATTCATGCCATAAAACGCATTTTTTATCATTTTTCTATAAAGGAGAGAATATTTCGTTCATTACGATAACTCTACTTACAAATTAGCTATTTTTTGTAGTCATTTTTGATATAATAAAAATTTTTTGCATTCCTACAGTATAAGTGTTTTCATCCAAATTAGATTGACGGTTCTTGTTGTTCTTGTAACAAATTCGTGCAACCGTATGAAGTTCATAAATTTTACACTCCTCGCAATTTTCAAAATCAGTGTATGAATCAGAAGTTGATGGCTGGTTTTCATCAACTGTTGTATGTTCATTTCTGTGTTCTTTATACTTGGAGCAAAGCGAGCAATTATCCTGTCCTGGAGTAGAAAAACCAATATTGGCTAATACAAATATTTTTCTGTACGTTGAGTGCTCATCTCTGTCAGTTGGTAAATATTGAGATAATGTTTTATTTCGGTTAGTACTTTTTAAGGTTTTCTACTCTCACATCCATAGATTGTAGGTGTTTGTCTAAGAACATTCTACTTTCACTGAATTTAAATTGAAAATAGTCAAATATTCGTTTTCTTTCAAATTCGCTGATACTCTCAAAGCATTTTTTTTTGCAATTGCATGGTGGTAGGAATTTGTCTTTTTCTCTTAGGTATTAAAGCCTCTTCTATTGAATTGGATGTGATTTCAGCAGAAAACATATTATTAACCTCCTCTGTAATTCCTTTGACATATATTTTCAAAGTTTCATCACCATTAGAATTACTCGGCGTATAGTTTGGATCGCGAAATGAATCATCGCACTCAAAAAATATTTCAGAAAAAACATCATCATGTTCCTGGTTATTATTTATATGTATTGTTTTGAACTAGAATATTTATTTCGATTTATTATCATAATTTGTTAGTTGGACAAAAATATGAACACTAAATTAAAAAAATAATTGCTTACTTGAGTCTCACTACCTATGTATATTTTCTTTCTCCTGAACCGGATTAGTTCCAGAAAGTTGAAGGACGAGTTTACCTTCATCATTCGTCTTACTTTATTAAAATTAAATACTAAATAGGTTCAAATTCGAACTATTATGTAGATATAATAGGTATATCTAGTATCTAGAGTTACTATGTTTTTGAAAAAGTATAAACCAAAATATTTATGTATATGTAATTACTTACATTTTTATTCTTAAAAACCTAGTAACTATACGTACTATGTTTTATATTAAAATACTTACCGACTTTGCTGGGCAAGCCTAATAAGCTGCTGACCTTTTGACAACATTTAAAGTTTTGATCTTTACTCTTTTAAATTTAAAACAAAACTAAATACAAAATAATTAAAACATGTGCGAATATATCCTCTAAACAAACATAGTAGAAGTAAATATAACGGTGATTAAACGAATTTTTTGAGATTTCTTTTAGATTCTAGTTTATTTTGTTGTATGATTTCTATGAATTTGAAAACATACTAGCATTTTCTATTGTATTTAAATTTCCTATTTAGGATAAAGATACTAGAAAACGTATTTTTGTAAAAGGAAGGATAATTTTATTAAAAATAAAATAAGCAAATAACAAATACCTATCGACCAATCCTATCTGGAGTTACTAGGTTTTTTTACTTTACATCAGTAATACCAAAGAACATATATACACATTTGCCACTTAAATAGTCTAGGTATATCATATTTGGGAAATTTTTGGATTGATAAGCATTAGGTGGAAGATTAGTAGGTATCTATTTTTAAATTTTTTCTGTAAAATTAAAAAAATAATATTATAAGCCGAGTGACGACAATGAACATACAAACGGACTCGTACGGCAACTGCAACTGCAGTTGACAAAGGCAACTGTATTCTTCCTCGTTTTTATTGTATTTGCTTTTTTTATAGTAAAATAACAACTCATAGTAAAATTATGTTTGTGTATTTTAATGAGTCGTCTGAACAGGTACCACCTATGGAAAATGTTTATTTTAAAATTTATATAGCGTGCAACTTCTTTATGTGTTATATGTTCTTTGATTATATTCATTCTTTTATCATTTTATTTTAATGTCTTTTTATCTTATTATTTTCGCTAGGTACCTACACTTGTTTATTTATAATTTTTTACAACGGTTAAATGTTAAAAATAAAAAATGAAATTTGAATAAATTTTTTTATTGCGTTCATAGAAATACTAATATTTAATTTATATTTACTTATACATTCTTTACCTATTCATCTATTTAACTATATGACGTAATACTATGAGAAATAAGAATTTTCAACGATTTATTTACTAAAAGTATATTCAAAAACAATCATAAAACCAGATAAAACTGTTATAATAATTTTTAGATATTTTAATTATAAATTTAAAAAAAAAAAAATTTCAAACTTTCAAAAAAGCCAATATACATGTGAAATTTTTAAAGGTACCCTATTTTGATTATTATACCATTAGAAAAGTATCTTCACACCCTTTTTAAATTTTAACGGTATATAATTAGTATGGAATGCGTTGGCAAATAGCCCCACCAGAGGACACAAATGCGAAACTTAAACAACAATTTTAATAAAAAAAACATTTTCATACTTTATTTCTTATACATTTATTTTGCCTTTTTGTTTTCTTGTTGAAATATGTACTTATGTAAATAAAATTGGTGAGGTAAAATATAAGAATTTCATATAAACTTAAGAAAAAATGCATTTAAAAAAAAATTCTGTAATATTAAAATACAGAATCTATTTATAAATTGAAAAATATGTTTTCTAAATATAAAATTAATTTATAGAACACAAGGCTAATATATCAGCTTTTTCCAAAAAATATTGAATGTTGACTAAAAACATATCTAATTCAGATTCATATCAGATGGTTTTAAAACAAACTCTAAAGTCCCTCATATTCTATTTTATACATACTCTGAAAAAAACGATAATCCTGCTTTTGAATTCAACAATTTAGAGTTGGACCGGTTTACCGGTTTTTATTTTTATACATATATCCTAATTATTTTTTTTATACATATATTTTAAAAACAATGAACTTAAAATAGTGGAGGCTGCCGCCCTCAAGCCTCCATCAAATTATTTAAACCCTGTATTTGTAACCAACTCTAAAATATCCCCTAATTCAGAATATCGCAGATACATATATATTTTTTTTCATTCAAATACAACAATTTTTCACTCAATTTAAACTTTTTTTCATCTAAATTCAACATTTTTCCAAAAACATTAAAAACCTTTTAATTTAAATTAAACCCTTTTTTTTAAATTCAACCTAGTTTTTTCAGTCATAAAAATAAATCAGTGAATAAAAAAAAATTTAAATTGAATGAAAAATTGTTGTATTTGATTGTAAAAAAGTATACATAAATACTAGCAGAGTACCCGGCGTTGCCCGGAGTATTTTATTGGCTTTATGAAATAAAAATTATTAACTTTTGCTTTTGAGTTAATATAATTTAATTAATATAGTTAACTTATTACTATGCATTTTCAGATACTGGTAGTAAATATTTTATTTTTTATTACATTTAGTTAAATTGAATAAACAGAGCGAAGATTTAGAGATGATTTGTCTACAAAAAATCTTTAAAGGAATCAATAATCTATTGAGTACAAAATTACGGCGAAGTGAGTTTTCACAATATATTCGTTAATACCGAAACATAAAATCGTATTTAAATTATAAAAGGCCATAATATAATTAATTTTTTTTTGTAAGTAATGTCACTTCATGTTTTGGTGAATTATCCTTTCAAGCACATTTTGAAAATTTGTTATTAGGTTCGCTCTGTCCCTCCGCCTGTTAAAACTTTTACTGTTTAATAAAGAACAATGAAATATTAACTAAGCATAGGTCTCTTAAAAGAGTAATGTTGTAGAACAACTTTTTTATGTACCCTCACCTTTGAAGATCCTACAGCACCGACAGCTCTTCAAATTTTGAAAAAACCTCTTTTTAAATGCGTACATTTCAGGTTCTCTTTAACATATTTTCAATATAAAAAATACATGATTGTTTTTACCTTTATAAATCAACCAGAATTTTTTTACGTTTAGTTTTTCTAATTGTGTTTCCAAATTGATTGGCTAAAAATATGTGTAAAAATTGTATATGGATAAGAATGTAAGGTTTTCTGTTCTTTAAATATGTATGTACTCATTTTTGATTACATATCAATGATTATCATCAATGCTGTACAGAAATGTGAATATGTTTTCTAATTTAATTGATTAAATTTATAGTATTTTTAAATATACGGATATTATACATACTATATGTACATATTTCAATGATATGTTATGGGAAATATGTTATACACATGCATCTTATATAGGTAGACCACATGTAAGGACCACATGTAAGTAATGCATTTCTGAATGATGACATGACGATTGTCTAATGTAGGAGATTGTTTCTGTTTTTTAACAACGGCCGAAAATGTTATGTTGTTAAGACTTAAACACAGTATTCTTCAGATACTTAATAAGGTTACTTTAATTACCGTTCTATACTAGAAATTTGCATTGAAAGGTGTTTATGGAATATTAGAAACAGCATAGATAAAAGTAAAGATTGTTGGAAATATCTTTTTAATAATAATAACAATATACAAAATTAGGCAAAATATTGTTAATAAGTGCTCGTGCGGAAATGTGTTAACAAACGTTAACAAACATTTTGTCACAGGCTTTATTTAGAACCATAAATACATCCTGCCAAATTAAACAGAAATTAGAAACAAATTTTTTTTTCACAGTCTATCGTGTCGAAATGTGTTAATGTATCACTTTTGCAAATTTTCAATTGGTCAAATGGTTTAAGCACAACAACAAAAAATGAGAATTTCATGGTCTGAAGCCTGATGGATTAATGTATCGTATCCAAATCAACCTAGAAAGCTTTTGTTATAAAGACCTACACTTTTGTAAATTTTCAACTCAATTGGTAAAACCGTTTAAGTGCGACAACAAAGAAATTAAAAATTTTTATTGAGCCCTGGTTCCGAAACAGGTTAATGGATCGTAACCAAATCACTTCAGTGGGCTCCTGTGGTAAAGAGGTACACTTTTGTAAATTTTCAATTCAATTGCCAAAATCATTTAAGCGGGACAACAAAGAAATTGAAAAACTTAATTGGGTCCTGGTGCCGAGACGGGTTAATGGATCGTAACCAAATCAACTCAGTGAGGTCCTGTGGTAAAGAGCTACACTTTGATAAATTTTTAACTCACTTGGTCAAACAGTTTAAGTGCGACAACTAAGTAAATTACAAAATTTCACTGACCCTTGGTACCGAATTAGTCAAACCGTTTAAGCAGGACAACAGAAAAATTTAATGAACTTCGTTCTGCTCTCCTGCCGAAACGGGTTAACAGAACTTCATAAAAATTTGTCACAAGATTTTCTTATGACCATAAAACCACCATACAAAATTGGACATAAATTGAAAACAAAAATTTTTTGGAAGCCCGCTGGACCGAATCTGGGTAACATATTGTATCCAAATTTCAGCGACACATGTCCAAAGCTTAAAACAACATTTGTACAAATCTTCAACTCAATCGATCAAACCGTTTAGGCAGGACAACGAAAAAATGAAAAAGCGTTAAATGGCTCTCGGGTCGTAATGGGTTAATGAATCAAAACACCATATAGCCTATAACACTTTCCGGGGTCGTAGAAATGTTCCTGCAAAATTTGGTTGCAATCGGAATAGTGGTTTTTACGTGAAAAGGGCACAAACAAACAAACAAATAAACAGAATTTCTGCTTTATATGTTAGACTAGTAGACTACCCGGCGTTGCCGGGATTAATTTATCGGCTTTATGAAATAAAAATTATTAACTTTTGCTTTGAGTTAATATAATTTAATTAATATAGTTCACGTATTATCATGCATTTTCAGATGCTGGTAGTTAATATTCCATTTTTTAACAGCTTTTTATTAACTTGGTTGGGTAAAGGATGGAATCTTAGAAGCCATTTTAAACACACTTCCCGTTGAGCTAGAGACTTGAAATTTTCTTCATTAGATCAGATCCCGATGACAATACATGATTTTAAAATAATAATATCGAAAAACATTAGAGAAATTAGCTTAATTTCAAAATTAAATTTTTATACAAAGATATAACAGAATTTTTAACAGATTTATTACAGAACTAAAATAAAACATTTTATCTAAATTTACTAAACTCACCAATACCAATACCAATACGTATCCGTAAACATAAATGTTTTTTTTTTCTATAAAAGACTATTGTTTTTTATGTAGACCATTGCATTGTATGTGTACATATACATAGGAACATACTTAAAAATATGTAATAATATGTGCTTCGTGCTTGATAATATATTTTTTAAAAATTTTGCCGCATTATGATATAATGCAACACTGAGAAGTTCAGCTCATAATATAGATACATATGATGAATATGAATGAATATATGGCAATTTATGTATGTAGTTATAGATTTATTATATTTTAATATGTAGGGAACAGTTATATTTATATGAATGGACGGTAAACATAAACGAAAAAAAAAAATTTTATGAATGCATATGAATGGACGGTAAATATAAAAGAACAAAAAAAAATTCGGAATGTTCTATAGGTTATAATTTATATTTTTTAAATATAATGCATGTATAAATTAAACATTTAAAAAAAAAAGAAATACTTAGCGTACCTAAATAATAGAAAACAAAAAAAAGGAAAATGTAATACTGGAAGAAAAATAAAAACGAATAGAAAAAAAAGAGAACGAAAAATGTTACTTTGATTGTTTTTAAATATTTTTAAAGTCTATTTCTTATGTATATATTGTGCACATCTGATATTTACCCACATAACAGATAGAAAAAAAGAACTATTAAAATGTTATGATCTTAAAAGAAAGAAACATACGTTTTATATTTCCGTTCATAACAGATAGAAAAAAAGAAATATTAAAATGTCATGCTATAAAAGAAAGAAAAAACAAGGCAGTATATAAATCAAAGTTTTCAAAGGGTCGCATTTTTAAGTGGAAATAAAGAACATTATAAAATTGCAATATTTTTATTTAAATTTTTAATTTAGCTATGCAACGTTTTCTTAATTTTTTAAAAATTTTGCCACAATAAATTAATAATAAAAAAATTCAATATATTCTATATTATAACAGGTAATAATATAATTATAGACTGTGAGGGCAACTGTAAAAATTCAACAACAAAAAAAGGAAAAAAAAAATATCAATTCAATACTTATATTTGTCGTTACTAAAAAGAATAAAATAAAATAAATAAAAAAAATTTTTAAAAAAACAGCTTTTTTGAACTAAAAAGTAGAAAATAAATTTTTAATAGCAAATTTTTGTGTAATTTTCTAAACTATATTGTTACAATCAAGATTTCTTTGAAAAAGTTTATTTCAATATGTATATAAATATAAATATATATATAATATAAATATATATATAAATATAAGTATATATAACTTTTAAAGTCTGTGAAATTAATATAAAAGCTAGAGGCAAAATGTAAAAATATAAGTTTATAGTTATGCGTTTGTTGCCTCCAGCTTTTATTTTAATTTCACAGACTGTAAAACTTATATATACTTATATTTATATATATATTTGACATATTGAAATAAACTTTTTCAAAGAAATCTTGATTGTAACAATATAGTTTAGAAAATTACAGAAAATTTGCTATTAAAAATTTATTTTCTACTTTTTAGTTCAAAAAAGCTGTTTTTTTAAAAATTTTTTTTATTTATTTTATTATTACATTTAGTTAAATTGAATAAATAGAGCGAAAAATTAAAGACAATTCGTCTAAAAAAAATCTTTAAAGGAATCAATAATCTATTGAGTACACAATTACGGCGAGGTTAGTTTTCACAATATATTCATTAATATCGAAACATAAAATTGCATTTCAATTATAAAAGACCATAATGTAATACATTTTTTTTCGTAAGTAATGTCACTTCATGTTTTTGTGAATTATCCTTTTAAGTACAAATTGAAAAATTTGCAATTAGGTTTGCTCTGTCAATCCGTCTGTTTACAAAACTTATATACTGTTTAATAAAGAGCAATGAAATATTAACTATGCATAGGTCTCTTAAAAGTGTAATGTTGTAGAAGAACTTTTTTATGTACAGTCACCGTTAGAGATCCTACAGCACCGAAAGCTCTTCAAATTTTGAAAAAAGTTCTTTTTAAATGCATACATCTCAGGTTCTGTTTAACATAATTTTTTTAATATAAAAACTACATGATTGTGTTTTACGTTTATAAATCAACCAGAATTTTTTTACGTTTACTTTTTGGCGAAATATATGAGCCTTTGTTTTCCTCCTTTTTTCTTTTTTTTTTTCCGAATTTTATGTTTCTATATATGCTATTGCTATACATATAGTTATGAATATGAATGATATACATTATATAAATATATTTATAGAGCTACGTAGTGTTAGGTATCTATAGCTATACGTATTTTTTGTTTTATTTTCTTTTTTTATGTTTCTATACGATATATTATACGGTTGCTATACATATAGTTTGAAATTTGAATATGAATGATATAAAAATGTATATATGTATGCATATAGCTACATAGTGTTAGGTATCTATAATAGGCTATGATGGCTATACGTATTTTTTGTTTTATTTTTTTTGTTTTTTATGCTTCTATACAATATACCCTATTGCTATACATATACATAGTTTAAATATGAATGGTATAGATATGTATTTATATATGTATGTAGCTATGTAATGTAAAATATTTATCTACATATTTTTTGTTTTTTGTTTTTTTCTGTTGTGTAAAGAATGAATGTGAATATAATATGTAAGTATTAGGTATATGATGTACACATATTGAAAATTGTATGAGGTTTTATAAGTTACAGACAAATTGTGTATGAAAGTACATTTTGTAAAAATAAAAGCTAAAAATTGTGTGCATTGTACCTACATATATAAAAATTTGCTATTATTAGAAATAGTATTCGTTATTATAGCCTGTTACCAAATATTGGTAAATTGTTCGAAAGAATTATTAATAGACCAATAACAAGACTAATAGACAATTTAGAACTATTATCGGACAACCAATTTGGATTTCGCAAACAGACTTCCACATCCCACGCTATTAACAAAATAGTGTCTGACGTATGTTGGGACATCAATAAAAACGACAGTGTTGGATGTCTACTAATAGACCTTTCTGATGCCTTTACAACGGTGTGGATTAAAGGTCTAATACACAAACTTTTCAAATACAATTTCCTATGGTATCTTATTAGCCTTATAAACAATATGATTACTAACAGATCATTCATAGTAGAAGTAAACGGAGAAACTTATGATAAAACGTACAATATACAAAATGGGCTTATATACTGTAATATACTGTACCTTGTTGTAACAGTCAACTCATCAATTCTGTTTTTACTTTATATAAACGAACTATTAGTAAAACTTAACAACCAGGATCCCAACAACTATGCTATAGCCTTCGCGGATGATTTGACAATTTATGCGGGAAACAAGAACTTTGACAAAAATAAAATCATAATATAGAGTACTAGAATGGGGGCAACATATTAATAAGAAATATACTTAATTTGGTGTTATATAGATTAGTTTCCAAACATGTAAACATTTTTGTAACGTTTAAGAAAAAAAAAATAAATCTATATTAAAAAAAAAGTATTCGTTATTATGCTAATATAAATTCATCGCTTCCATTGAAGTAATATTATAAGTATGAAAAAAAAGATTTGTATTTTCTTTTACTTTAAAAATTTGATGCATTGAATGTAATTTTGAAAATTTAGACAAATTGTGCATGAAAGTGCATTTTGTAAAAATAAATTAAGCTAAAAGTTGTGTACATTGTATATAAAAATAAAATTTAAGTGTAGATTTTTAAAATTTGTAAATTGTATTTAAAATATTTATATTTGTTTAAAATTAGAAATATGATTGCTATAACCGTAAAAATTAGAAGTGTTTGCAAATAAGAGTTCAATAAGAATACAATAATTGATCTCAATTGTACATTGTATAAATGTATAAAAAGTTGTAGAAATAGGTACCATTAAAATTTTACGATTGGGAGCCCTCAACAATGACCATATTTTATACTAGCAGAGTACCCGGCGTTGCCCGGAGTATGTTATTGGCTTTATGAAATTAAAATTATTAACTTTTGTTTCTGCGTTAATATAATTTAATTAATATAGTTAACTTATTACTATGCATTTACAGGTGCTGCTAGTTTATATTCTATTTTTTATTAGATTTAGTTAAATTGAATAAACAGAGCGAAGAATTAGAGACAATTTGTCTACAAAAAATCTTTAAAGGAATCAATTATCTATTAGTACACAATTACGGCGAAGTGAATTTTCACAATATATTCGTTAATATCGAAACATAAAATCGCATTTCAATTATAAAAGACTATAATGTAATACATTTTTTTTCGTAAGTAATGTCAGTTCATCTTTTTATGGATTATCCTTTTACACTTTGAAAAATTTGCTATTCAGTTCGCTCTGTCCCTCCGTCTGTTTACAAAACTTATATACTGTTTAATAAAGAGCAATGAAATATTAACTATGCATAGGTCTCTTAAAAGAGTAATGTTGTAGAACAACTTTTTTATGTACCCTCACCATTGAAGATCCTACAGCACCGACAGCTCTTCAAATTTTGAAAAAACTTCTTTTTAAATGCGTACATTTCAGGTTCTGTTTAACATATTTTCAATATAAAAATACATGATAGTTTTTTACTTTTATAAATCAACCAGAATTTTTTTACGTTTAGTTTTTCTAATTATGTTTTATGTTTAAATATGTATGTACTCATTTTTGATTAAATGCTGTACAGAAATGTGAATATGTTTTCTAATTTAATTGATTAAGTTTATAGTATTTTTAAATATACAGATTTATACATACTATATGTACATATTTCAATGATATTTTGTTTTATTTGTTATACACATGCATATTATTTAGGTAGACCACATGTAAAGAGCACATGTAAGTAATGCATTTCTGAATGATGACATGATGATTGTCTAATGTAGGAGATTGTTTCTGTTTTTTAACAACGGCCCAAAATGTTATGTTGTTAAGACTTAAACACAGTATTCTTAAGATACTTAATAAGGTTACTTTAATTACTGTTCTATATTAGAAATTTGCATTGAAAGGTTTTTATGGAATATTAGAAACAGTATAGATAAAAGTAAAGAGTGTTGGAAATATCTTTTTAATAATAATAACAATACACAAAATTAGGCAAAATATTATTAATAAGTGCTCGTGCGGAAATGGAGCACTATTTAGAACCATAAATTCATCCTGCCAAATTAGACAGAAATTAGAAACGAAATTTTTTTTTTGACAATCTATCGTGTCGAAATGTGTTAATGTATCACAACAAAATTTATTGAATGAGTTTGTGTGTCAAAGTGCAATACTTGTGCAAATTTTCAATGGGTCAAATAGTTTAAGCAGAACAAGAAAAAATGAGAATTTCATGGCCTGAAGCCTGATGGGTTAATGTATCGTAACCAAATCAACTCAGAAAGCTTTTGTTATAAAGACCTACACTTTTGTAAATTTTCAACTCAATTGGTAAAACCGTTTAAGTGCGACAGCAAAGAAATTAAAAAATGTTATTGAGCCCTGGTGCCGAAACGGGTTAATGGATCGTAACCAAATCACCTCAGTGACCTCCTGTGGTAAAGAGCTACACTTTTGTAAATTTTCAACTCAATTGGTAAAACCGTTTAAGTGCGACAGCAAAGAAATTAAAAATTGTTATTGAGTCCTGGTGCCGAAACGGGTTAATGGATCGTAACCAAATCA
The DNA here is from genome assembly GCA_947095535.1 of Poecilobothrus nobilitatus. NCBI lineage: Eukaryota > Metazoa > Arthropoda > Insecta > Diptera > Dolichopodidae > Poecilobothrus > Poecilobothrus nobilitatus. Next base: position 78,856,094 of record OX352772.1, on the reverse strand, counting down.
ACTCAGTAAGCTCCTGTTGTAAAGAGCTACACTTTGATAAATTTTTAACTCAATTGGTCGAACAGTTTAAGTGCGACAACTAAGTAAATTAAAAAACTTCATTGAGACCTGGTGCCGAAACGGGTTAATGGAACATAACCAAATTAACTTAGTGGACTTTTAGGCTACAGAGCAACAGTTTTGCAAGTTTTCAAGTCAATTGATTGAACCGTTTAAGCAGGACAACAAAAACATTTAATGAACTTCGTTCGGCTCTCGTGCCCAAACGGGTTACCGGATCTTCATAAAAATTTGTCACAGGCTTTTTTTCGAACCATTAAACCACCATACAAAATTGGACATAAATCGGAAACAAAAAATTTTTTGGAAGCCCGCCAGGCCGAATCCGGGTAACATATTGAATCCAAATTTCTTCGGTACCCGTCCAATGATAAGAAGAATATTTGTTCAAATTTTCAACTCAATCGATTAAACCGTTTAGGCAGGACAACGAAAAAACGAAACGGCTTTAAATGGCTCTCGGGCCGCAATGGGTTAATGAACCGAAACGCGATGTAGCCTATAACACTTTCCGGGGTCGTAGAAACGTTCCTGCAAAATTTGGTTGCAATCGGACTGGTGGTTTTTACGTGAAAAGGGCACAAACAAACAAACAAACAAACAAATAAACAAACAAACAGAATTTCTTCCTTATTTATTAGAATTATGATTTATGAATTACATATGTATGTATATTGTAACGATAAGCGACTTATAAAGATCTAATATGAGTTATGTGAAGACTAAGTAGATACGAAAGTATGCACTTAAACATACATACATATATTTTTAATAAAAAAAAATTCTTCGTTTTCTTAATCAAAGATTGCTTTGATTTTTTAAAAATATTATTTTAAAGAAAAGAAGCGCGCATATTTTTGGAATAAATTGGTGATACATAAATCATATTAATATTAAGTTTGGCGGATTGTTTAACAATCTTTTTGGAAATTGCAACAAAGTTTTTATAATTTTTGATATAAATTTAGAAATTTTTAATTTTAAAAAGAAGTTAAAATATTTTGTATATATTTGTATATTTTATGACGTTTTGTTTATTTTGTACATTTTAAATAATATAATATTAAATTATATAAAATTTTTAAACAATATAATTATAAATTATATCAAATATAGATATTTAGGTAGCTATATTAGAAATTTTATATACCTACAAATATTATAATAAGTTTATTAAAAGTGTTCGAAGCTAAGAAAGTTGGTAAGCAAATACGGGTAAGCTAAAGAAAATTTTTTTTGTTTTAAAATGGGTAGACATAGACTTAAATCAGAAGAAATGTGTAAAATATCACTTCTTCAGTCAAAACGGGAATCTGACTTTAAAAGAAAGGATAAAAAACGTTCTTATTATGAGCAAATAAAGAAAAATTACAATTAAAATATCAAAAAAATAAAGAAAAAATAAGTTTAAAAAATCAAGAAAATAAAGAAAATAAAGAAAAATCCAGTTTAAAATATCAAGGAAATAAAGAAATGTTACATTTAAAATATCAAGAAAATAAAGAAACAAGGTAAAATGTAAACCAACGCTTTTTAAAAGCGCACATTTCCAAAACTCAATACAAACTGTTTATAATTGTGACTTGCACAAAAATTTTAAAATTTCATGTAATAACAAAATATGTGAAAATAGGACTTTTTTGCAATTTTGAAGGGCTGTAAGTCGGGAATCCTATATAACAAAGAAAAACCGGTAACACACGTAAAAATATATTATTGAACCTTTAATTTTCATGTCTTGTCGAAGAAAAATTTTTACAGGTGCCTAAGTTACAGGTGTCTAAAACTAGCAAATTTTCAATTTTTGAGGCGTAATAATAACTCTTAAATTTAAATAGGGAGTGCTACCGAAAAATTTTCTAAAAGTTCTTTCTTGTCTCAAAATTTCAGGTTCCTATCTCAAGGCATGCCGGAGTTATGAAAAAAGAAATTTCATGCAAAATGTGGTTTTCATATAACGGTAAATTTAAATAGTAAATTACAAAATATTACATAATTTTGATATTGTTTTATATAGATAATAAAATTTTAGATCTTCTGGCGGTTTTAGATTGCAAAACTATTACGCAGAGCCTGAGATATATACATCTGAAAATGAGGCTTTTTCGCAATTTTGAAGAGTTGCAACTTTGGAACCCTTTACAACTAAAATAAACCTTTAACACACGTTAAAATATATTACTGTAGCTTTAATTTTGATATCTTGCGGAAGTAAAATGTGTACAGGTTCCTAAGTTACAGGTGTTTAAAAATAGCAAATTTTCAATTTTTAAGCCCTAATAGCTCATAAACAGAGGGTGGTCCAAAAAAATTTTCTGAGCAAACTTATACTAATTCTAAAAGTTCTTTCTTGCCTCAAAATTTCAAGCCTCTATCTAAAACCGCGCCGGAGTTATGAAAGTAGAAAAATCATGCAAAATTGGTTTTCACATAACGGTAAATTTAAATACTAAATTTAAACAAATTGTGTAATATTTATATTAATTTATAAAGTTAAAAAAAATACCTGTCGAATGACGTTTTCAGATTGAAAAAATCTTAAGCAGAACTTAAGATATACGCATTTAAAAATAAGGCTTTTTCAAAGTTTGAGGGGCTGTAGCTCCGTAATGGATGGGGCTACATGAAAAAGTTGTTCCACAAAATTATTTTTTTTATGAGACCTACCCATGGTTAAAATTGTTTTTCTCTTTCTTTAACGGTGTAGAAGTTTTGTAAACAGACGGGCGGACGGACGGACAGAGTGAAACTAATAAGCACATTTTTTCAAAATTTTTTTGTAATTTTGCGAATGTAAATTATCAAAAAAAAGGAAAAGATATAAAACGTAAAAGTTATAAAGAAGAACTTAATCAACGAAATAAAAAATCAAATTTACAAAAAATTGGGAAGAGATAGTAATAGAGTTTCAAACAGAAATTGAACAAGGATTGACTGAAAGATGTTATTGTTGTGATCGTTTGTGGTATAAAATAAACATTAAAAGATTTTTCAAAGTTGAAGAGTTTGAAAACATAAAAGAAATACTAGACTCATTTATTGAAAATCAATTTTGTGAAACATGCTTCGCATTGTTAAAAAAAACAAATTACCAATGATATCATATAAAAAAGATTTAAATATCCACCGCTTTCTCAATTAATAAATTTAAACCAAATAGAAGAAGGTTTAATTTATCCCAGAATTCCTTTTATGTAGATACGTAAATTAAGTCCTATAGACTTACAATCTGGGTTAAAAGGTTCTATTGTAAATATTCCTATTGATGTTAACGAGATAATAAAATTTCTACCTAGAGATTTAAACAGTTATAAATGTTTAAATGTTAATTTAAAAAGAAAAATTATTTACAAACAGTAAAAATCTGACACTACCAAGGGGGTATAGGTTTTCTTGCTGTCTTTGGAAGATTTCCCTCAAGGAAAAAAAAATAAATAAAAAAAAAAATACATTGTGTTATCTTATCGCCTCGATGTACAAGGGGTGTACATATTAATTAAAATATATGGCAAAATTCAATGCATACTAGAAAATATTGCGCCAGTCCTTAAATTTTATTTTTAATAAAATTTTAAACTTACTTGTTCTATTTATGTTTTCAAATTGATTGGCTAAAAATATGTGTAATAATTGTGTCTTGTTAAGAATGTAAGGTTGTCAGTTTTTTAAATATGTATGAACTCATTTTTGATTAAATGCTGTACCAAAATATGAATATGTTTTCTAATTTAATTGATTATGTTTATAGTATTTTTAAATATCCGGATATTATACATACTATATGTACATATTTCAATGATATTTTATGGGAAATATGTTATACACATGTATCTTATATAGGTAGACCACGTGTAAAGATCACATATAAGTGGTGGGATTGTTTCTGTTTTTTAACAACGGCCGGAAATGTTATGTTGTTAAGACTTAAACACAGTATTCTTAAGATACTTAATAAGGATACTTTAATTACTGTTTTAAAGGGTGTTCAAAATTGAGGTTTAATTTTGATTTTGCCGCCATTTTTTTTCTACCTGAAATTTTTATACGAGGTTGCTTTAGGTATATTCTAAATACATTCCGGTTAGTTAATATGGAACGCTACACGAAGGAACAACGTGTTTTTGTTATTATAACATTTTTTGAAAATGGTAAAAGTTTTCAAGATCTAATTAGGAAATTTCGAAAAAAATTTGGTAGAGAAAATGCTCCAACAAATCGTGCCATCAAGCTGATGGTTGATAAATTTCTAGAAACTGGATCTGTTCTTGATAACAGAGGCAACATTTATCAACGTAGTGACCGTTCAATCGAGAATGTACCAGCTGTGAGCAGAAGTGTTGAAGAAGATCCAAAAAGAAGAGAAGAGATCCATTGAAGAGAATCCAAGAGTTATCTTAGAGCAACCAGTACATCCACAAAAAGTTACGGTTTGGTGTGGTTTGTGGTCAGGAGGAATCATCGGACCATATTTTTTTGAAAACGCAAATGGAAATGCGATTACGGTCAAAGGAAATCGCTAGAGGGAGATGATCCGAAGCTTTTTGTGGCGGGAAATTGATGATTTGGACGTAGAGAATATGTGGTTTCAACAGGACGGTGCCACTTGCCACACAGTAAGAGAAACAATGGATCTTTTGAAGGAAAAGTTCGAAGATCGCATTATTTCTCGTAGAGGAGGAGTAATGTGGCCACCAAGATCGTACGATTTGACATCGTTGGATTTTTTTTTGTGCGGTTTTGTGTAATAGAAAGTGTACAGCAATAATCCCACAACAATTCAAGAGCTTAAAAACAACATTATCGAGCAGATTTCAACCATTGAAAACAGTTTATTGAACAACGTGATTCAGAATTTTGGTAAAAGATTGGAAGCCTGCCGAAGTAGTAGAGGAGGCCACTTGGCCGACATAATTTTTCATTATTAACCGGAACCTATTTGCAATAAATTAAAATTAAAATATATTTAATATTTCAAAAAAAAAGTCTTTTTTTATTAAAATTAAAATGATACCTCAATTTTGAACACCCTATATATTAGAAATTTGCATTGAAAGGTTTTTATGGAATATTAGAAACAGTATAGATAAAAGTAAAGATTGTTGGAAATATCTTTTTAATAATAATAACAATACACAAAATTAGGCAAAATATTATTAATAGGTGCTCGTGCCGAAATCGGTTAACAAACGTTAACAAACATTTTGTCACAGGCTTTACTTAGAACCATAAATTCATCCTGCCAAATTAGATATAAATTAGAAACAAAAATTTTTTTTTGACAGTCTATCGTGTTGAAATGTGTTAATGTATCACAATAAAATTTATTGAATGAGTTTGCGTGCCAAAATGCAATACTTGTGCAAATTTTCAATTGATCAAATCGTTTAAGCACAACAACAAAAATGAGAAACTTCATGGCCTGAAGCCTGATAGGTTAATATATCATAACCAAATCAGAAAGCTTTTGTTATAAAGACCTACACTTTTGTAAATTTTCAACACAATTTGTAAAACCGTTTAAGTGCGACAACAAAGAAATTAAAAAATTTCTTTGAACCCTGTAACCGGGTTAATGGATCGTACCTAAATCACCCCAGTGAGTTCCTGTGGTAAATAGCTACACTTTTGTAAATTTTCAACTCAATTGGTATAACCGTTTAAACGCGATAACAAAGAAATTGAAACACTTCATTGAGTCCTGGTGCCGAAACGGGTTAATTTAAATTTGACATTAAAATGTCAACATGTCAAATAGTAAAAATAATAATTGTAAATAGTGCAACAAAAAAATCAATGTTAAAACGAATAATGGTATCCAGTGCGATGGAGACTGCAAAAAATGGTTTTGTAGTAAATTTTCATCATTGGACATTGAAGTCATCCGAGAATATTCGCAAAATATCGTAAAAATTTTGGTTTTGCAAACAATGTAAATTGAAGCGCGAAAAAAGGAAATCAGCAGCCACATCATTTTTAACCACCCCAATTATCGAAAAGTGAAATAAAGATTCAGAAGTTACAAGTGATTTTCAAGTAATAAATAGAAGGCTTGAAACTATCATCAATAATCAAGAATCGCAAAAAACGGAGATTCAAACACTTAAAGATGAGGTTGGAGACTTAAAGGAATTTATGGATAACTTAATCGCAGAAAACATAAGATTACGCAACGAGAATAGCCAACTTAAGGATGATGTTGTTTACAACAGAATAGACCTGGAAAAAATAAAAATTTCTCAGCTAGATAATCAAATCTAAATAAGCGGTTTATCTGATATTCCTGAAGAAGATCCAACTTCAATCGTCAAACAAATTGGCGAAAATGTTGGCATAACTTTGGATTCCAAAGATATTATGTGTATTTACAAAGTGGATAAGAAAAATAATAAAACAGGTGAGTCAGGAAATGTAATAGTAAAATTTGTCGACGAAAAGTGAAAAATAGGTTAATGATTGCTACAAAAAGAAAAAAATTGAAAATGAATATATTTAGTGAAAAAACTTTGCACACTGAACAATATGGACAGCGTAAATAAACTTCACAGAATAAGAATCCTATTTTTATTAATGAAAGACTTACAAAATATTTCAGCTTATTATTTTAAAAAGCCAGAAATTTAAAAAGAAATAATACAATTGAGTTTGCATGGTTTAAGAATGGCAAATTGTTCATAAGAAAAAACTCTTCTTCTAAAATTATAAGAATTTTACAGGACAGTGATTTAAATGTCGAATGAAATTTCATATGATTTGCCTCTTAACACCAATGTTAGAACCAACTTGCTTGGTATTAATGAAGTAATTATAAAAGAAAAAAATTCACTGAAAATCCTATATTTAAATGCAAGAAATTTAAAAAATAATATAAACAAAATAACTTTTCTACTTGATTCTATTGAATACACTATTTACTTTATTGTTATAACAGAAACTTGGGTTGCAGACATAGACCTTGACATAATTAACATTAAAAACTACTCCAAAGTATTTTCATGTCGACAAAATAGAGTTGGAGGAGGTGCTGGAATATTTATTGACAAACTTTTAAAATATTCAGTACTCAATGTATATTGCGATGAATACAATAGTATTGCTGGTATAAAAACAAATATAAACCAGACAGTATTTACTATTTCGGCTGTATATAGACCTCCAGATAATTCCGTAACACAAGTGAACAAATTTCTTGAAAAATTTGAAGGAAGATCTAAAGATAAAAATTCTATTATAATAGGTGACACTAATTTTAATATTATCAACCACTTGATAAAAATATAAACACTTACAAAACTATTTTTTTTTCCCTTTCTACTCCCTTTGGGAGCATAGGGCTTCCACAAAGCTTTTCCATCTGCTTCTATTTAGTGATATGACTTTCATTTGTGACCATGTTTTATTTAGTTCTGTTATTTCTCGCTCTACTGTTCTACGCCATGTATTTCTAGGTCTACCAACATTTCTCTTTCCTTAAGGGTTCCATTCCAGGACTTGCCTGGCTATGCAGTCTGGGGGTCTTCTAAGAATGTGACCTATCCACCTATATTTTCGTTTCTTAATTTCTATTTCGATAGGTTCTTGACAGGTAGCTTCCCATAGATATTCATTTCGTATTCTTCGTGGCCAGTATATTCTGCATATAATCCGGAGGTACTTGTTTACAAATACTTGTAGTTTATATGTTTCTTTCTTATTAACTAGCCAAGTTTCACTACCATATAAGAGGACATATTTTATACATGCTTGGAATATTCTAAGTTTGATTTTTCTTGCAATTTGTGATGACCTCGATATTTTCCACATTCTTCCAAATGTTGCTCTGGCTTTCGTTAGTTTATTATTAATGTCCTCTTTTGTACAGCCTTCATTAGTAATAATACTGCCTAGGTAATTGAATTTATCTACATCTTCTACTAATGTATCATCAATTGTAATTAGTCTTGTGTTGTTCGTATTCCCTCTCATAATTTTTGTTTTGTTAATGTTTATTCCCAAGCCAACTTCCGCAGCACATTCTGCTAGCTTATTGACTTTTTGTTGCATATCTTCGTGTGTTTGTGTAAGAAGGCTAATGTCATCAGCGTAGTCTAAATCTTCTAGCTTTTGTGTGAGGTACAAGTTTATACCTCTGAATGAGTTGTTATTGGTCTTTCTCATGACATCGTCAATTGTTGCAACCTTGTCTTACTCCATTTCTAATTATTACAGGGTCGCTTAAAATACCCTTATGGAGAATTTGAGCTTCTGTGTTGCTATACATTACTCTAATTATCCTGATGATTTTTTCTGAAATGTTCTTCCTTTTAAGTGCTTCCCATATTGCGTTTCTATCTATCTCATCGAATACTCTCTTGAAATCGACAAATGCTATGTAAATGGGTGCATTGAATTCTTTTGATTGTTCCAGGATTATTCTTAGAGTTTTTGCATGCTCTGTACAACTTCGTTCTTTACGAAAACCGGCTTGTTCTTTTCTTAAGACACTTTCAATATGTTCCTCAATTCTACTAAGAACAACTAGAGTCAGTATCTTATGTACAGTATTGAGTAATGTTATTCCTCTCCAGTTATTACAGTTACTTAGGTTGCCTTAGTCGGCAAAAATCCCCAATCCAAACCCTCCTCGTGGGTGCCGACCGGAAATAATCACCAGGTAGGTGGTTAGGTACCAAGGGAAAGGTAAACTGAGTCTGTCTTTATGTATCGTATTAATGACACTTCGGTTTTTACCGGAACCATCGGATTGGGGTAAACCTGGGCCGGATTCAAGGTGTTATACGATCCGTGCCGATGATCAGCCTGGCTGGGGGCCCAGTCTTAAAGATAGCCCAGTCGCGAACGGAGTATTCGGAGTACCTGGCGACCCTCCGAATTAATTAGCCTTACCCTATGTATACGAATCTCTGCATAGGATGGACCTTCCTTTTCTTCGTACTCGTGGGTTCAAATATGGAACAAAATAAAAAAAAAGATTCGAAAAAAGAGTTAGCCGGCACTTCCCAAAAGTCGGTAAGTAAAGCGACCAAACCGGCACTGACCGTGCTAAGGAAAGTCGCGAACAACCAAAGACGGTACGCAAATTGCGCCCGTCGAAACCCCATAGGCGTTAGTCATTGTCAATAAGGACTCCCTGCAACCCCTAGCGAAAGTCAAAGGGGTCATAAATTACGGCTTCACAGCGGTTACACTGAAGGTGTATAAAAAGGATGAGGTGGAGGCCTCAAGGAGCATCGGGGAAGGCCCAAGTCAAGCCCAAGAGGCAGACTCTGACCGATCCGATGTCGTTGACGGAGCATCCTCTTCGGCTCCAAAGAGAGTGAATGATGTCATCAAGGCTGACGATGAAGATGATTTACTTAGATCTGATTCCGACAGCTTTGATGATGCCAAAAGCTTCTCAATGGACTTCGAGGATGAAGCTAACGCGACGGTGGTGGAGATTAAGGATGGCTCAGGTAATGAAGCTACTCCAAATTAATCTCCATCATTCCAAAGCAGCTTCCGCCGCGCTTGAAATCCGCCTCAGGAAAACGGGCGAGGATATTATCTTGATCCAAGAGCCATGGGTGATAAAAAAACAGGTTCATGGACTCAAGATACCAGGGTACACGTTGTTGTACAATAAAGAGGTATGCAGACCTAGAGCGTGCATACTTGCTAAAAATACATTAAATTTAACTTTTATGTATAATTACAGTGATGCTGATCTGGTCGCGGCGAGCCTAAAGCTAAAAAACTTAAGTCTCTGGGTTTGGTGCGGCGTATCTTCCTCACGACTCGCAGGATCCACTCCCTCCATCCAATCTGGCAGGGTTGATAGCGGATGCTAGGAGGATGAACATTGGGGTCATCATAATCTGCGACGCCAATGCTCACCATGACATTTGGGGTAGCTCGGGTACCAACGAAAGAGGTGAGTCACTTTTTGATTACATTTTAAGTACTAACCTTCTTATCTGTAACATTGGCAGGGAACCTACCTTTGTTACTAATAATAGGCAAGAAGTCCTAGACATAACCTTAGTCTCGGACTTCATTTATTCTAAAATAAACTCATGGAAAGTTTCTGATGAGCATTCCTTTTCAGATCACAGATACCTTGAGTTCAGTCTGGACGAAAGTCCTCCAACAAAGTCAATCTATAGAAATCCTAAGAGAACTGACTGGAACAAATATAGGGAGCACTTAAAGCCAACGCTCCCTCCTTAACAGCTGAAATTCCTAAAAATATCCAGGATCTAAATAGCCTAGTAAACGTTTTTACTAAAGCCTGCAATAAGTGCTTAGAGCATTCATGTCCCATCAGTAAACCTAGGGGTAAACCTAAACCACCTTGGTGGAATGATGAAATCAAAGCTCTAAGGAAAGATAGTAGGAGGGCTTTTAATAATGCCAAAAAAACAAATGAGATACAGGACTGGAGCTCTTATAAAACAGCTCTTAGTCAGTACAAAAACGCACTTAAAAAGGCGAAAAGAGATACCTGGAGACTATTCTGCGGAGGTATAGAGAACGTCTCCGAGGCATCTAGACTTAGGAAAATTCTATCGACAAACCCCATGGTACCCAGTCTTCTTAAAAAAGAGGATGGCAGCTGGGCTACCACAAGCGAGTAGTCGTTGGAATTACTTTTAAAAACCCACTTTCCTGGGTGCTCAAATAACAGCTCAGAGGTGGCTTGTCTTCTGAATCCTCTCCCTACTATTTCAGAGGTGGTGGTTACAGGGGACAAACTACAATGGGCTATAGGTAGTTTCAAACCATTCAAGTCAAGCGGACTGGATGGAATTATACCCGCTGAGATCCAGCAAAATGCATCTACTACCCTGGCTTGGTTAAAAAGTATTTTCTGTGGTTGTCTTAATTTGGGGCTTATCCCGGATAAATGGAAAAAGTTCAGAGTAGTGTTCATACCCAAGGCCGGCAAAAGTAGTCACGTCCATGCGAAGGACTTTCGGCCTATAAGCCTGTCATCCTTCCTTCTAAAAACCTTAGAAAGATTGATCGACATCCATATCCGCTGCAACTTAGATAAAAATCTGTTAGATAAAATTCTCAACATGCTTACTGTAAAGGGAAGTCAGTGGATACTGCACTTCACACTTTGACAAGCTCGATTGAAAGATCTTTAAATTGCAAAGAGTATACTCTTGCAGCTTTTATAGACATTGAGGCAGCGTTTAATAACGTCAATCAGGCAGCAATTGTGGACGCACTCATAAGCCTAGGAGTTGAACCGGAGCTAAGAACACTATATAGCTAATATGCTAAATAGCAGGGCCATCAGTGCCAACTTTGGCAACGCTTCAGCAAAAAGGTTTATGAAAAGAGGGACTCCGCAAGGAGAGGTGCTATCTCCCTTCTTTGGAATATGGTAGTAAATAAACTGCTTAAAATCCTGGAAGAGGTGGGCTGCACAACTATCGCCTATGCGGACGATATTGCTGTCGTGGTCAGTGGCAAGTTTCCAGACGGTCTCAGGAACGTTTTGCAACTTGCACTAAACAAAATCACAACATGGGCTACAGACTGTGGACTGTCAGTAAATCCACAGAAAACAGAACTGGTCCTTTTTACAAGGAAATATAAAATTCCTAAAATAAAACCGCCTTCGTTAAATGGCTGCACTCTTGCCTTTAGCGAAACGGCGAAATTTCTGGGTCTAACTCTAGACAGGAAGTTAAGCTGGAAAGCTAACATCTTAGAAAGAGTGAAGAAGGCCTCAATAGCACTCTACTCGTGTAAAAAAGACATTGGTAGGAAATGGGGGCTTCAGCCATACATGACTTACTGGCTATACACATCCGTAGTAAGACCCATTCTTATGTACGGAGTCCTAGTATGGTGGAAGGCTATCGATAAAGAGGTCAACCGCAAAGCAATCGCTAGGGTCCAAAGAACTGCCACACTATGTATTAGTGGCTCTTTAATAACAACCCCTTCTGCGGCATTAGACATCATGCTTAATCTGATGCCTGTAGAATATTATAGTAAATTTGCAGCCGCAAACACAGCTGTGAGATTAAAAGCTACATCCCAGTTGATCAATTGACGAGAAGGTCACTCGGATATCATAAACCAATTCAAGTCCACACCCGCCTTGGTGGACTACACGTCCCCCACTTACTTCTTCGGGAAATCTCATGTGACGAGCATACCAAGCCGTGAGATTTGGAGTTGGAAACAGTGATGACCTTCGAAGGAGTACAATTCTACACGGATGGTTCAAAAATGAACAGCAGTGTAGGATGCGGGGTCTTCTCAGATAATCTGAATATCAGTCATAATTTCCGATTACCAGACCATTGTAGCGTCTTCCAAGCGGAAATTATGGCAATTCAAGAAGTCTTGATTCTACTGAATAGAAGCGTTTTGACTGTGAAGCAAGTACGTATTCTGTCAGACAGTCAGGCTGCGTTAAAATCTCTGGAATCAACATGCACAACCTCGAAGACTGTAATAAACTGCCGAAAACTTCTTAACGAGATGGCCAGGCAGTTTAGCATTCAGCTTTGCTGGGTACCAGGTCATCGAGGTATTCCGGGAAATGAAAAAGCTGATGAACTCGCAAGAATTGGTACAACCTTACAAGTTCTGCCGGATAGGGCAGGACTGGGGGTACCTCTATCCACAAGCAAAACGTTATTTCGTAAGGAAATAACGGATATGGTAAATTACAAATGGTCAAACTTAACCTGGTGTAATATCACAAGATTGATATGGCCCAAAACCGATTTAAGACGATCCAATGATCTGCTTTCTCTCAAAAGGGCAGACATTAGAATGGCAATAGGTATAATCACCGGTCACTGTCTAATAGGGAAGCATGCCAGAAGACTTGACTTATCCGCAAACGACTATTGTAGAGCCTGCAAGGATGAAGAAGAGGAGGAAACTACTCTTCATCTCCTTTGCACATGCCCGGCCTTGTCGGCAAGAAGGAATACCCATTTGGGGCAATATCTCTTCGACAGCCTTAGCGACCTGTCAGGTAAAAATGTGAAGAGTATTCTTCGCTTTGCAAAAAGCTCAAATTGGTTTTAACGAGTGGGATAGAAAAGCTTCTATGTGTTATCACAATGGACCAAATACGGTCTAAGTGTGCCTTTTTGGCAGCCACCTTAACCTAACCTAACCTAGGTTGCCTTTCTTGGGGATCTTTACAATGATACCTTTTTTCCATTGGGAACTCATTTCTTCATTTCGCCATATCTTTTCTATTATAGGTTGCAGGGACCTTGTACTTTGTAGAGTGTCTACTTTGACCAGCTCAGCTCCTATGCCATCTGTACCTTCAGCCTTATTATTTTTAAGTTTGTTTATTATTTCCGCTAGCTCCCGTACTGTTGGAGTACTGATGTTAATATTTGTACTTGTATTCCCAGTGTGCCCCCACGGGCTAAGGCGCCATGTATAAACTTTATTTTTGCTGAAATGCTTTTTTCATCTATCCAATTGTTCTTTAGTCGATGTTAGTAGTTTACCATTCTTGTCTTTGATTGGCTGATCCCTACTTGACTTCTGGTTACATAGGATTTTTATCTTAGCGAATAGTTGCTTTGACTTGTGTTGGTCAGCTGTTTGTTGGGCTTCTAAAACGATATTGTTTATGAATTTTCTTTTATCCCTTCTTGCAAGCTTCTTTATCTCTCTGCATATGGTTTTATAATGTTCTTTCATTTCGTTACTATTATTTGTTAGTAGTGAAGTTTTAATGTTTCTTCTCAGAAGTATTTTGTTCCATGTTTCATGAGATCCATTTTTTTCTGTTGTGTTCTTTGTTTCCCAAGATTTCTTCACCACCATTTCTATATATCTCTTGCCATTTTTCCTCGCTTATTTGGGGTTCCTCTTCTATATTATTTTTAATTTTTTCTATTAATTCATTTTTCTTATTATCTATATTGAGTTTGGCTATATTTAGTATTTTTCTTCTTCTGGATTTTGCTTGAATACGTCTTAGCTTAATTCTTAAGTCGACTGTAAGTAGCATATGGTCTGTTTGTGCATCTGCACCCCGCTAAGTTCTTACATCTAGTAATGATGATCACCAGTTTCTGCTGATACATATATGTTCAATTTGGTTTTTCGTTCTTCCATCAGGTGATGTCCAAGTGTACATGTGTATTTCCTTATGTGGGAATAGTGTGCCTCCAATTATCAGGCCAAATTCTTGGTATATATCTATTAGCCTTTCCCCATTGTTGTTCTTAATTCCTATTCCATGTAACTCTGTAACTGGACATTTTTCGCTTGGATTTCTCTTTCCAACTTTTGCGTTGAAGTCATCCATCATTATTACTAAATCTTTTCGAGGTGTTCTGCATAGTACTGATGGTAATTGAGCATAGAATTCATCCTTACATTCGTCTTCTGCAACTTACTGCAACTTCTGCAACAACTGCAACTTACAAAACTATAGTTGAAACAAATGCTTTTTATTTTTGTAATAAAGCAGTAACATCAGGTCTCATTACAATAGTTGTTTGGATCATGTTTTAAAAAATAATGCAAAACTAGAGCTGGCAATATCGCTTTTTCATCATGATATTTCAGATCACCTAGGAATGTTAGTTGAATTGAACAATGTAATAAATGTAAATAAACAAAACAATGAAAAACAGATGATCAAAAAAATAAATTATAATTCTGTCAAAAACGGATTAAATGGCGCTCCTGTCAATGAAGTTACAATTGGTAATTTAGTGAATGAACTGACATCTAGATTAAAAAATGAAATAAACAAAGCTACCGTCTTAGTAAATTTAAATAAAAAAAGTAGTAAATATTCAGCTCCGTGGATAGACAAAGAATGTATTGAATTAATTCAAATAAAAAACTATTGGTATAAAAAATTAGTACAAAATAATAATTGTGATTTTATTAAATCAAAATATAAGTATTGGCTAAATAAACTAACAACAATTAAAAGAATAAAAAGAGAGAAATATGATACCGTGCAGTTTAGAAAAGCAGATGGGGATCCAAAAAAAAATTGGCGATACATAAAGCATCTTATTAATGGGACTAACACACAGCAAAATGAAATTCCTTCCGACCTTTCTATTAATAAAGAAGACAAACTGAAAAAAAAAAATAGTTTCAACTCATATTATTCTACAGTGGGAGACTATATGGCCAATAATTTTAATACTATATATATTATAAAATCTAGAACAAACAAGCAATTCAAATTGAAACTAATTGATAAAAGCGGTACCTTAAAATCAATAAATAAACTCTCGACGGCTTCGTCAGGAGCAGATGAAATTCCGCCTAATTTAATCAAGGTCTGCAAGGAGGAAATAGCTGAACATATTAAAAATCTAATCAATTTTTCTTTACATTAAGTTGAAGTACCCAACATAATGAAAATAAGCAGAGTAATTCCCATTTACAAGCGTTCAGGAGATACTAATGACATCAATAATTTCAGAGCAATATCTATCTCATCTAAATTATTATCTATCTCAGGCTGAATTAACGAATAGTAAACAATATAGGTTTAAAAGAAACTCTAGTACTCAATGAGCTTTATTTGAAGTAATTTCTGAAATGCAAGCAGGTATTGATGATAAAAAGAAACGATATTCTTTGACTTGCAGAAAGCTTTTGATTCAGTCGACAAAACTACATTATTAAGAATTATTTTTGAGTGTGGAATACAAGGTAAAGAATACAAGTGGTTCGAAAATTATCTTACAAATAGATTGCAATACACTGAATGTGAAAAATTAAAAAGTGATGGTCATAATGTTTCATTTGGAGTAATACAGGGTATTTCTCTTGGTCCAATGCTGTTTTCCTGCTATATTAGTGATTTGCTAAACATAAATTTAAAAGAAAAACCATTTATGTATGCAGATGATCTGGCAATAGTTTATAGTGGTAGCTCATATGAATATTTGGAGGATGCTGTAAACCAAGACTTATCAGTTATTAGTGAATGGATGAATAAACATAAGTTGACTGTCAATACAAAAAAAAAAAATATATATTATACTTAGAAATAAAACAAATTTAGATGTGAATATTAGGTTCAATGAGTGCAAGCTAGAGAGGATGGCCTCTTATAAATATCTGGGGGTGACAATTGATGCGGAACTGAATTGGAATTTACTAATTAGTGAACAACTAAAAAAAGCAAGAAGGATAGCAGGTATTTTGAAACATATTAGTAAAAGAGTACCTCAAAATATGAAAAGAGTTCTATTCTACAGTATGTTTCATAGTACTATCACGTATGCTGTATGAGTATCACACAAGATCGTCAACAAAAACAATTCACAAGTTATATAATATTTTTCCTGTAGACCTACTTATGAAATATAAATTAGTAATCCAGATTCATCTCATGCTAAATTATAATATTAATACAAATACTGCTCCTACTTATAACAGAGAGTATCACCGCTACAATACAAGATCTGCTTCAGATATTAGAATAGTGTCATCAAATATTAGATTTAATGTTTGATGACACTATTACAATTTAGGCTGACAGTTTACAATTTAGGCTATAAAAACTATAATGAATTACCAATTGAAATTAGAAAAATTGATACAGTAGATAATTTTAAAAGAAAGTTGAATGAATTTATTTAAATCAAATTTAGAAATTTATTAAATACATAATTAAAATATTTTTTATTTTTTTTTTTTTCTTTTATTAATATTTTTATCTTTTGTCTCTTTATTAATGAATTTTATAGTTAATGAATTGTATGAGTTTATTATATTTTCATTATTATTTTAATTGTATAAATTCTTTGTCTTTAATACATTGTTAATCGTTGTTTATAGTTTTTCCATTGATTATTTTTGCACTGAATTATTTTTAATTTTATTATTTTTATATAACTATATATACTCTGTACGAGCGATTGGGCTCTTTGAGAATTGAATAAATGAATAAAAAAAAAAAAATAAATAAATAATGGATCGTAACCAAATCAACTCAGTGAGCTCCTGTGGTAAATAGCTACACTTTTGTATTTTTTCAACTCAATTTGTAAAACCATTTAAGCGCTTCAGCAAAGAAATTGAAAAACTTCATTGAGCCCTGGTGCCGAAACGTGTTAATGAATCGTAATCAACTCTACACTTTGATAAATTTTTAATCCAATTGGTTAAACAGTTTAAGTGCGACAACTAAGTAAATTACAAAATTTGACTGACCCCTGGTGCCGAATCGGGTTAATGGATCGTAACGAAATCAACTCAGTGAACTCCTGTTGTAAAGAGCTACGCTATTGTAAATTTTCAACTCAATTGGTCAAACCGTTTAAGCAGGACAACAGAAAAATTTATTGAACTTCGTTCGGCTCTCCTGTCCAAACGGGTGAACGGAACTTCATAAAATTTGTCACAGGCTTTTTTTCGGACCATGAAACCACCGTACAAAATTGTACATAAATCGGAAACAAAATTTTTTTGGAAGCCCGCCGGACCATTTGTAAGAACATTTGTACAAATTTTCCACTCAATCAATCAAACGGTTTAGGCAGGACAAACGAAACGAAAAAACGAAAAAGCTTTGAATGGTTCTCGGGCCGCAATGGGTTAATGATCCGAAACACCATATAGCCTATAACACTTTCCGCGGTCGTAGAAATGTTCCTGTAAAATTTGGTTGCAATCGGGCCTGTGGTTTTTACGTGAAAAAAAACAAACAGAATTTCTTCTTATATATATACTAGCAGAGTACCCGGCGTTGCCCGGAGTATGTTATTGGCTTTATGAAATTAAAATTATTAACTTTTGTTTCTGCGTTAATATAATTTAATTAATATAGTTAACTTATTACTATGCATTTACAGGTGCTGCTAGTTTATATTCTATTTTTTATTAGATTTAGTTAAATTGAATAAACAGAGCGAAGAATTAGAGACAATTTGTCTACAAAAAATCTTTAAAAGAATTAATTATCTATTAGTACACAATTACGGCGAAGTGAATTTTCACAATATATTCGTTAATATCGAAACATAAAATCGCATTTCAATTATAAAAGACTATAATGTAATACATTTTTTTTCGTAAGTAATGTCAGTTCATCTTTTTATGGATTATCCTTTTACACTTTGAAAAATTTGCTATTCAGTTCGCTCTGTCCCTCCGTCTGTTTACAAAACTTATATACTGTTTAATAAAGAGCAATGAAATATTAACTATGCATAGGTCTCTTAAAAGAGTAATGTTGTAGAACAACTTTTTTATGTACCCTCACCATTGAAGATCCTACAGCACCGACAGCTCTTCAAATTTTGAAAAAACTTCTTTTTAAATGCGTACATTTCAGGTTCTGTTTAACATATTTTC
The DNA here is from genome assembly GCA_947095535.1 of Poecilobothrus nobilitatus. Taxonomy (NCBI): domain Eukaryota; kingdom Metazoa; phylum Arthropoda; class Insecta; order Diptera; family Dolichopodidae; genus Poecilobothrus; species Poecilobothrus nobilitatus. Next base: position 78,837,716 of record OX352772.1, on the reverse strand, counting down.
AATATAAAAAATACATGATAGTTTTTTACTTTTATAAATCAACCAGAATTTTTTTACGTTTAGTTTTTCTAATTATGTTTTATGTTTAAATATGTATGTACTCATTTTTGATTAAATGCTGTACAGAAATGTGAATATGTTTTCTAATTTAATTGATTAAGTTTATAGTATTTTTAAATATACAGATTTATACATACTATATGTACATATTTCAATGATATTTTGTTTTATTTGTTATACACATGCATATTATTTAGGTAGACCACATGTAAAGAGCACATGTAAGTAATGCATTTCTGAATGATGACATGATGATTGTCTAATGTAGGAGATTGTTTCTGTTTTTTAACAACGGCCCAAAATGTTATGTTGTTAAGACTTAAACACAGTATTCTTAAGATACTTAATAAGGTTACTTTAATTACTGTTCTATATTAGAAATTTGCATTGAAAGGTTTTTATGGAATATTAGAAACAGTATAGATAAAAGTAAAGAGTGTTGGAAATATCTTTTTAATAATAATAACAATACACAAAATTAGGCAAAATATTATTAATAAGTGCTCGTGTGGAAATGGAGCACTATTTAGAACCATAAATTCATCCTGCCAAATTAGACAGAAATTAGAAACGAAATTTTTTTTTTGACAATCTATCGTGTCGAAATGTGTTAATGTATCACAACAAAATTTATTGAATGAGTTTGTGTGTCAAAGTGCAATACTTGTGCAAATTTTCAATGGGTCAAATCGTTTAAGCAGAACAAGAAAAAATGAGAATTTCATGGCCTGAAGCCTGATTAATGTCAGAAACTCAGAAAGCTTTTGTTATAAAGACCTACACTTTTGTAAATTTTCAACTCAATTGGTAAAACTGTTTAAGTGCGACAGCAAAGAAATTAAAAATTGTTATTGAGCCCTGGTGCCGAAACGGGTTAATGGATCGTAACCAAATCACCTCAGTGACCTCCTGTGGTAAAGAGCTACACTTTTGTAAATTTTCAATTCAATTGGCAAAACCGTTTAAGCGCGACAACAAAGAAATTGAAAAATTTCATTGAGTCCTGGTGCCGAAACGGGTTAATGGATCGTAACCAAATCAACTCAGTAAGCTCCTGTTGTAAAGAGCTACACTTTGATAAATTTTTAACTCAATTGGTCGAACAGTTTAAGTGCGACAACTAAGTAAATTAAAAAACTTCATTGAGACCTGGTGCCGAAACGGGTTAATGGAACATAACCAAATTAACTTAGTGGACTTTTAGGCTACAGAGCAACAGTTTTGCAAGTTTTCAAGTCAATTGATTGAACCGTTTAAGCAGGACAACAAAAACATTTAATGAACTTCGTTCGGCTCTCGTGCCCAAACGGGTTACCGGATCTTCATAAAAATTTGTCACAGGCTTTTTTTCGAACCATTAAACCATCATACAAAATTGGACATAAATCGGAAACAAAAAATTTTTTGGAAGCCCGCCAGGCCGAATTCGGGTAACATATTGAATCCAAATTTCTTCGGTACCCGTCCAATGATAAGAAGAATATTTGTCCAAATTTTCAACTCAATCGATTAAACCGTTTAGGCAGGACAACGAAAAAACGAAACGGCTTTAAATGGCTCTCGGGCCGCAATGGGTTAATGAACCGAAACGCGATGTAGCCTATAACACTTTCCGGGGTCGTAGAAACGTTCCTGCAAAATTCGGTTGCAATCGGACTGGTGGTTTTTACGTGAAAAGGGCACAAACAAACAAACAAACAAACAAATAAACAAACAAACAGAATTTCTTCCTTATTTATTAGACTAGCAGAGTACCCGGCGTTGCCCGGAGTACTTTATTGGCTTTATGAAATAAAAATTATTAACTTTTGTTTCTGCGTTAATATAATTTAATTAATATAGTTAACTTATTACTATGCATTTACAGATGCTGGTAGTTTATATTCTATTTTTATTAGATTTAGTTAAATTGAATAAACAGAGCCAAGAATTAGAGACAATTCTTCAAATTTTTTAAAGGAATCAATAATCTATTGAGTACACAATGACGGCGAAGTGAATTTCAATTATGACGATAATGTAGTACATTTGTTTTCGTAAGTAATGTCACTTCATGTTTTTGTGAATTATCCTTTTAAGCACATTTTGAAAAATTTGTTATTAGGTTCGCTCTGTCCCTCCGTCTGTTTTCCAAACTTATATATTCGTTAATATGCGTTAATACCGAAACATAAAATCGTATTTAAATTATAAAAGACCATAATGTAATCAATTTTTTTTTGTAAGTAATGTCACTTCATGTTTTGGTGAATTATCTTTTTAAGCACATTTTGAAAAATTTGTTATTAAGTTCGCTCTGTCCCTCCGTCTGTTAAAACTCATATACTGTTTAATAAAGAGCAATGAAATATTAACTATGCATAGGTCTCTTAAAAGGGTAATCTTGTAGAACAACGTTTTTATATACCCTCACCGTTGGAGATCCTACAGCACCGACAGCTCTTCAAATTTTGAAAAAACTTCTTTTTAAATGCGTACATTTCAGGTTCTGTTTAACATATTTTCAATATAAAAAATACATGATTGTTTTTTACCTTTATAAATCAACCGGAATTTTTTTACGGTTACTTTTTCTAATTATGTTTTTAAATTGATTGGTTAAAAATATGTGTAAAAATTGTGTATGGATAAGAATGTAAGGTTTTCAGTTCTTTAAATATGTATGTACTCATTTTTGATTAAATACTATACAGAAATGTGAAAATGTTTTCTAATTTAATTGATTATGTCTAAAGTATTTTTAAATTTACGCAATTATACATACTATATGTACATATTTCAATGATATTTTATGGGAAATATGTTATACACATGCATCTTATATAGGTAGACCACATGTAAGTAATGCATTTCTGAATGATGACATCATGATTGTTTAATATAGGAGATTGTTTCTGCTTTTTGACAACGGCGGAAAATGTTATGTTGTTAAGACTTAAACACAGTATTCTTAAGATACTTAATAAGGTTACTTTAATTACTGTTCTATATTAGAAATTTGCATTAAAAGGTTTTTATGGAATATTAAAAACAGTATAGATAAAAGTAAAGAGTGTTGAAAATATCTTTTTAATAATAATAATAATAATAATAATACAAAAAATTAGGCACAATACTTTTAATAGGTGCTCGTGCGGAAATGGGCTAACAACAAACAAAATATTAACAAACATTTTGTCATAGGCTTTATTTGGAACCATAACTTCATCCTGCCAAATTAGACACCAATTAGAATTTTTTTTGACGGTTTATCCTGCCGAATTGTGTTAACGTATCACAACAAAATTTATTGAATGAGTTTGTGTGCCAAAGTGCAATACTTGTGCAAATTTTCAATTGGTCAAATCGTTTAAGCACAACAACAAAAAATGAGACACTTTATGGCCTGAAGCCTGATGGGTTAATGTATCGTAACCAAATCAACTCAGAAAGCTTTTGTTATAAAGACCTACACTTTTGTAAATTTTCAACTCAATTGGTAAAACGGTTTAAGTGCGACAACAAAGAAATTAAAAATTTTTATTGAGCCCTGGTGCCGAAACGGGTTAATGGATCGTAACCAAATCTCCTCAGTGAGCTCCTGTGGTAAAGAACTACACTTTTGTAAATTTTCAAATCAATTGGCAAAACCGTTTAAGCGCGACAACAAAGAAACTGAAAAACTTCATTGAGTCCTGGTGCCGAAACGGGTTAATGGATCGTAACCAAATCTACTAAGTGAGCTCCTGCGGTAAAGAGCTACACTTTGATAAATTTTTAGCTCAATTGGCCAAACAGTTTAAGTGCGACAACTAAGTAAAGTACAAAATTCCACTGACCCCTGGTGCCGAAACGGGTTAATGGATCGAAACCAAATCAACTCAGTGAGCTCCTGTGGTAAAGAGCTACACTATTGTAAAATTTCAACTCAATTGGTCAAACCGTTTTAGCAGAACAACAGAAAAATTTAATGAACTTTGTTCGGCTCTTGTGCCCAAACGGGTTACCGGATCTTCATAAAAATTTGTCACAGGCTTTTTTTCAGACCATAAAACCACCATACAAAATTGGACAAAAATCGGAAACAAAAAATTTTTTGGAAGCCCGCCGGGTCGAATCCGGATAACATATTGAATCCAAATTTCTTTGGCACCCGTCCAATGCTAGGAAGAACATTTGTACAAATTTTCAACTCAATCGATCAAACCGTTTAGGCAGGACAACGAAAAAACGAAACGGCTTTAAATGGCTCTCGGGCCGCAATGGGTTAATGAACCGAAACGCAATATAGCCTATAACACTTTCCGGGGTCGTAGGAACGTTCCTGCAAAATTTGGTTGCAATCGGACTGGTAGTTTTTACGTGAAAAGGGCACAAACAAACAAACAAACAAACAAACAGAATTTCTTCCTTATTTATTAGATTAGAAGAAAATTCTGTAAAAGGCGTATAACGCTTTTTTTGAATCCAACTCTAAAATCCATCAGAATTATATTTTTCCATACATATTTAAATAACAAAATTTTCAAAATTGTGGGTGCTGGCACTCCCAAGCTCCCCCTAAAAAACTTATTACAACCCTGATATTGCATCCAACTCTAAAATCCATCCTAATTGCATTTTTTTTTTACATATTTCAACAAGAACACAAAAAATGTATGAGAAATGAAGTATGGAAATGTATTTTTTATTAAAATTCTTGTTTTAATTTCATGCGTGTATCCTCTGGTGGGACTATTTGCCAACCCATACCATATTTATTATATACCGTTCAAAAAGGTGTAAAGATACCTTTCTAACGGTATAATAATAAATATAGGGTGTCTTTGAAAATTTCACATCATATTGATTTTTTTGAAAGTTTAAAATTTTTTTTTTTATCAAAATTTCCACTTTAAACTGCAATATCTCAAAAATGGTTACACCTTTTTAGATGAAACAAGATGTATATTAAATATAGTATTATTCTCTACAATATTGTATAAAATGGTTTTTGTATACTATCGTAGACTAAAAATATAACGGTTTAAGTGAATTACTGCAAAATGATAGAAATTTTTTATTATAATCAATTTGACCTCTAAATAACCTTGTCGCCAAAAATAATGTTATATGAAATATAGGTGACGTCACTAAGTACCGTTATGTAAAATTACAAAGTAATTGGACAATGCACCTAAAGTAAAGTATACCCAATTTTTTTCTTACACTATTTTATTTTAATTAATTGCATTCTTATAACTTAAAAATGATATCGTTAAATACTTTTAATACTAATAAATGAAAATAACAAAAAATTAGGCATTAACTGGTTTCCAAAATCAGATAATTTTAATTACAAATTATCAATTAACCTTAACGAAGCTCCAATAATAAAAAGTAAATTTCTAAGCGATTGTTTTAACCAGCCAACCATAAAACTTTTGTAGGAAACTGAATAGCAGACATACAAAACTAAAAGTGGCATCTGGCGACATATACCCACTAATAACAATCATGCGAGTTTAACAACAAGATAAATTAATGCGGCATATTTACTCAAAGCGATGCTATGGTGAAGCGGTTCTAATTGGCTATTGAAAGAGGAAGAAAATTGCTCTAAATTACCAAATGTAAATGACACATTATTAGAGACAATATTATTTTTTTTATTTTTATAGTTTCTTATCTCCAAAAGAGCTTATCAGTTCGTATAGACATAGAGTTTATACATATTTTTATATTATATATATTTTATATTATTAAAAAAAATATAAATTTCATGTTACATATGTATATAATTATATAAATCAGTGCTATACATATATATTTAAATAATTATAAAATGATAATAACAAATTAGAAGTAATTGCATTTAAATTTAACTATAGTGACTAAAAAGAGAAATAATATTGAATGATGTAAAATTATTCGTTTGTGTTATGACTATGTAGAAATAGCTTCTTTAATTCTTTCTTAAATATTATCGAATTCTTATCTTTTATATTTTGTGGAAGATTATTATATATATTTGTGGATGTGTTGTAAATTGGGCTAAGTCCATCTAAATTCCTACCTGCCTTGAATCTGAGTTGGTTATTTCTTCTTGTATTATAATTGTGTATGTCATTGTTTTTTAATAGAGTAGTATTTGACTCTATGTTATTATTGTTTATATTATGTATACGCTATGTAAGAGACTGTAATATAATTAAAGTTTCATTTCTGTTGGTATTCTTTTTTCTATTTTTTTAAATACTCCCGCTATTCCCAAAAGGTACATATTTCAAAAAAGGTACATAAATTTATAGTATTCATTGATGAGATTTTTAAATGCTTTTGATGGTAATAATTTTTTATAATAATTAAATGTATACAATCTTTATCAATCCACGGCTTGCTATACTTTTTTATGAGTTTTAAATTTTTTTTCTAATGTTGATAATTTAATGTAAGTATTTATGTAAAGCATCTACTACATTTTTACAGATATCGCTGGTAACCCTGCTTGATATTTCAAAGTTATGATTTGAAATTTTTTCTTTTAATGATTTGAAGTTTCTTATTGTTTTGTTGTATTCTTTATCAATCATGTCATCTTGTTTATTATTTATTATATAACCTGGTTCGATTAGAATAGCTTTGTAATATGTAATGTTTAAATCAAAATATGTTAAAATAAGATTATTAGAAATTTTATTCTTCAAAATGTGATCAATGCATGTGCTCTGGCACGGAGTCATCACATAAGTAAAAAGAATTACTTTCAACAATATTGCGATAATTAAAAACATTTTTGTCTGTAGGGTTTTTAATATTTCAATAAAAATCACCAACAATCAAACAGTTTGTGTTACCAACATCATGTAGAAGGTTGTCAAGTATATTGAAGAAAGAGCACACATCAGAAGTATTTACAGATGGAGGTCTATAATTTGCCATTAAATTAATTTTATGTGACTTATTTGTAATATTTAACAAAATTATACTGTTTCTCTCAGCACAATAATTGTTTGATAGAGTGTAATTAATTCAACTGTGAATAAATAATCCAACTCCTCCATCTCGCCTATTAGTGTGGCATTAAAATATTTTATTGTAATTATTTAAATTTACATAATCAATATCTTCGTTTGCAACCCAGGTTTCAGTGAAAACTAAGATATGTATAGTGAAGTCTAAATTATCTAAAATTAGTGCTATTTCGTCTAATTTATATTTTAAACTAACGAATGTTCATATAAAGCATTTTTAAATTACATATTATGTTTTGATATACGAATATTGTGAAATGTTTGTATATTATTTATGTGGCAGCATATTGGTAAAGTTAATAAATTTGGTAAATTATTGATCAACATATGTCTGTTGACTGTTGTTCTACTTCAGGTTCTTTCTTAGATAATACTATAATAATTTTAGATTATCTTTTTCCCTAATAAAAACTTTACCCATTTTCACCCATGCAAATTTAATATATTTTTTAATATGGTCATTTCGTTTTTAAGGTGAATATTATTCTCGATTGTTGATTCCAATACTTCCTTAGATTGTTTTATATTGGCTTGAAGTTTATTTAAGGTTATGTCAGTATTAGACTGCCAAGCTAGGATGTCATCTAATTTCTGTGTAATATTTGTTTCTGAAAAAAAATTGGAAGCTTCTGTATTATTAATTAGTTTACTAGCAGTTGCTTTGTTGTAGTTTTAAGTACTATTTGCATCTGTAAATTTCCTTTTGTTGCGCTTTTCTTTACATGAAATGCAAAAACAAAACTTATCTTTATTTTGATGATGTCCAGACCATGACATATGAAACCATTTTTTACATTCCCCACACACATTTTTTACATTGGTTTTTCATTTTTAAAATTAACATTTTATTGCACCGATAATAATTTATTTTCGTCATTTTCTTTGACATATTTGATAAAATAATTAATTTTAATTAAGAAATACTCTACAGAATAATTATTATATAAATATTCATCACTACAAAGACTGAAAAGGTCATGGATGTATACCATTTTTTATGGTACGCGTAAGAAAAATTATAAAAAAATACATATGCATTCATATCATGTATCTGAATTACAAGAAACTGAAACTCTTTAACATCACATGCCATTTTAGCAGCGCTAAAACCTAGAGGTAGACATGGTTTATGTATATTCAAATAATGGTATAAACTTTAATGGTGCTAAAAATATTTTAGAGAATCATTATTTGAAATACATAAAACAAATAGGACAAGAAATATAGAACTTCTCCTAATTTTGGTGGATTATGGGAAGCGGGTGCAAAATCTACCAAATATAATTTAAAATAAGGTTAAGTAATAATAAACTAATTTTTAAAGAACTAGTAACAACAACAATACAAATAGGAGCTTGCCTCAATTCGGGTTCACTATGTCAATTAACGGACGACTCAGAAGATTTTACAGCTTTAACTCAAGCTCATGTTTTAATTGGAGGTCTTATACCAATGGTACCACACATGCAATATTTGACAATTAAGAACATTGTTTAAAAAGATGGTAATGTATGCAACACCTTGTGCAATTATTTTGGAAAAGATGGCAGTTAGAATATTTGCATACATTACAAAATAGACTTAAATGGCAACATACTATTGAAAATTTGGAAAAAGAAAATCTAGTACTAATAAAAGATCAAAATTTACCACCGTGCAAAATAATGGTTATTAGCAAAGATAATAGATTTCACCCTGGAGCAGATGGATTAACAAGAGTAATAATTCTTAAAACAAACTTAGTAATAAGTAAAGATAACATACAAAACTAAAAGCAAATTGAATTGGTCCCAAAATAATAACCAAACTCGTAAAATTATAACCAAATTAACATTCAACAATAATAACGCTAACAAAAACCTATCACAATAAAGTTAAAAATAATTTTACAAAATTTATTCATTCTAAAGTAAATTTTAGGATTAATTCAATAGCTATAGAACATAATCTAAGATAAATTAACTAAATAAAAAAAAAAGTTTTAATATTTAAAACTGAAACTTACAATAATTGAATCATCATTAATTAGATTTCTTCACAAAATTTACTTGAATTGCACAAAAAGAACATCTCACCTAAAAATAGAACCACACAAAATAGAATTAGTATAAATAAAAACCAAAAGAAAATTTACAATCAATCAACTAATTTGTAAAAGAAAAATATTTTTGTTTTTTGGCATCTATCTTTATCAAAGATTATCTATTACAATAAGATGGGCCACTATTTTTTTACACACATTAATGCATTTTTTACAACTACCTAAACAAAAAAAAACCATTAGTAAAAGTAGGTAAAATAAATGTTACTTAGTATCAAAACCATTCTGTTATTGAAAGTATTGTAAGAGAGAAAATGAATGAAATATTATTTAGGTAGTATTTTTACAATGCTTTTTTAAAGGAGCGACTTTGTTATGTATTGTCTATGTATTGTTATAATACAAAGTATAGGGATATTTGAAATTGAATCGCAATATATTTTTGAAGGCGCAACTTTGTTTAATTTTATACATAATGTACATAATGGTAAAAAATAATAATCGAAAGTATTTTAAAATGTTAATTGACATTTTGTGAAATTAAATAAAAAAGTAATAATCGAAATTGTTTTAAATTGTTTATTGAAATTTGAATATGAAAAATGTATTTTAATCTAATGAAAAATGTATTTTAATTGAAAATTTTATGTAGATATTATTTAGATAGTTTAGAAAATAAATTTATAAATATTTTAGTAAAATTAGTACAGAAAAAGATTTAGAATATAAATTATATGAACGTTTAAAAAATTATTTTAATTATGACTGAATTTATCCTTTTTAACACTATATTTCTCTTTTTTTAAAGCCAAATTCATCCACATTTTCATAATAAATTTTGTCTGTTTTTAAAATCAAATTCTTTTTTTAAATAAAAAAAAACGTAATTTACTAAATTTTGACGAAGTATAATGTTAAAATGACGAGAACTATAATGTTAAAAAAAAAAATTTGAAGTGAAAAGAGTATTAGAGTTAGATATAAGACTGAAGAGAAGAATTTGAAGAATTGTTAAGTGTTCAACATTTGTAAAAAATAAATACAATGTATTTTAAAATCCTATTTTGATTCCTTATACTTTTATTCACAGCTTTAAATTATTTTTAAATTAAAAATAAAAATAACAAGGTAGAATGTAAACCAACGGTTTTTAAAAGCGCACATTTCCAAAACTCAATACAAACTGTTTAGAATTGTCACTTGCACAAAAATTTGAAAATTTCATGTAATGAGAAAAAACGAATTGAAAATAAGATATTTTTGAAACTTTGAGGGGCCGTAACTCCGGAATCCTATATAACTAAGGAAAGCCGTTAACACATAAAAATATATTATTGAACCTTTAAATTTCATGTCTTGCCGAAGAAAAATTTTACAGGTGCCTAAGTTACAGGTGTCTAAAAATAGCAAATTTTCAATTTTGGAGGAGTAATAACTCTTAAAGAGGAGGTGGTACCCAAAAATTTTCTGAGGAAACTTATACTAATTCTAGTTCTTTCTTGTCTCAAAATTTCAGGTTCCTATCTAAAGGCGTGCCGGAGTTATGAAAAAAGAAATTTCATGCAAAATGTGGTTTTCACATAACGGTAAATTTAAATCGTAAATTAAATAATATTAGATAATTTTGATATTGTTTTATATAGATAATAAAATTTTCGATCTTCTGGCGGTTTTAGATTGCAAAACTATCCCGCAGAGCCTGAGATATATACATCTGAAAATGGGGCTTTTTTGCAATTTTGAAGAGCTGCAACTTTGGAGCCCTGTACAACTGAAATAAACCTTTAACACACGTAAAAACATATTACTGTAGCTTTAATTTTTATATCTTCCAGAAGTAAAATGTGTACAGGTTCCTAAGTTATAGGTGTTTAAAAATAGCAAATTTTCAATTTTTAAGCCCTAATAGCTCATAAACAGAGGGTGGTCCAAAAAAATTTTCTGAGCAAACTTATACTAATTCTAAAAGTTCTTTCTTGTCTCAAAATTTCAAAGCCTCTATCTAAAAGCGTGCCGGAGTTATGAAAGTAGAAAAATCATGCAAAATTTGGTTTTCACATAATGGTAAATTTAAATACTAAATTTTTAAAAAAAATTGTCTAATTTTGTTATTAATTTACAAAGTTAAAAAAAATACCTGTCGAATGACGTTTTCAGATTGAAAAAATCTTAAGCAGAACATAAGACATATGCATTTAAAAATAGGGCTTTTTCAAAGTTTGAGGGGCTGTAGCTCCGTAATGGGTGGGGCTACATGAAAAAGTTGTTCCACAAAATTATTTTTTTTATGTGACCTAGCAATGGTTAAAATTTTTTTTCTTTATCTTTAACGGTGTAGAAGTTTTGTAAACAGACGGACGGATAGAGTGAAACTAATAACCACATTTTTTCAAAATTTTTTTGGAAATGTGCTAAAAATTCAAATGAATTTTTTTTTCAAACTACAATTTATTTAAATTTATTTTGCGTTTTACACTTTCAACACACTGTGTAGTTAGATTACATACATTTGCTGTATAGTTAGATTACAAGTGCTAAATCGTTTCATATCAGTTTTTTGCCTTCCATTCACATGATAAAATCTTATTACTATCTATTTCTTTCAATTTTGTTGTTTTTTTCGTTTTTTCGAGTAGCATAAAAATTTTTGGTCACGTGGTGAGAGTGACCCATCTTATTGTAATAGATAATCTTTGATATTTATATATATGTCAAGACCGGCAGCATGTTCCATAGTACATAGGTACCTTAACCTGAAAATAAAGTATGTGCACAAAGAATTACAATAATATCAAGAAATACTTATTTAATCATCAGTAATTTCAACTGCAACAACAGCAACTATAACATCAGCTAGCTCCAAACAAAGAACACAAGTTTAACTAAAAATAATTTTAAATACATATGTAGTGCTCTACACCAAGAACTAAATTTTATATTTCTAATTTTATTAAATTTCATATTCTTAATTTTCATCAAATTTCATATTGTAAAATTTACTTTTATTTAAATTAAAAATGTAATCATATGTAGCATCATCCTAATAATACTTTTCTTAAATTTTTTTATTCTTTCATAAAATGTACAGTTCATTAAATTTATTACTTTTTCTAATTGTTAAAAATAAAAAACCAGTCTTTCTTTGACCGTGGTACCAAACTAAATAAATTATTAAATATAATTAATTCATTTTTTTTGTGAAAGCATAATTAATAAGATCAGTATAATTAAATATAATTTTATATAAAACTATAAGAGAATTTAATATTATAAGATCAGTATAATTAAATATAATTATAAATAAAACTTAATTCTTTTGTTTAAATAATACTTAATAAATTTAGTATAATTACACTAAAAGTGGTGACCCCGACGTGATTGAAGGACAATTTATTTTAAAAAATATGGAGTCCGAAACTTTTTAGTTTATTATAAACCAAAAAAAAAATATATATATAGACATGAAATTAAATTTCTAACGCCGTAAAATTTAATTTACACATAAAAGAAAATATTATTAAAATTAAAAACCAAAAAAATATATAATAAAAATATTTATTATTAAGAGACTAGTGGACTAACAATTTTGACATGTCGAATAATAATGTTTTAAAGACAAGTAAATTAAACTTTAACCATTTGAATATAATTAAATAGCATTAGTAATTCTGTTCCAGTTATAATTTAAAAATTAAAAAAAAAAATTTATTTTGTTTCTTTCAAATTTAATCGTAAATTCTTTATTATTTTTTGGAATAATAAAAATTCTAAATGGTCATTACTCATTATTAATTTAATCATTAACTCTACTTATTTATGAAAATAATCTGATAAGTATTTCCATATATTGAAAACACATGTGTTCACTTAAAATATTTTGTTTTAGTAAGAAAGTTAATTCACAGTTAACTCCTAACAGTTGAATTCAAAGGTCAATTATCTTTTTTTCTATCAAATTTTAATTTTTAAAAAAAAAAAAAAAAAAAAGTAAAAAACATTAGAAGATCAATAATTTGTGCATTAAAAAACTACAGAAGAAGTACTATAATTTTTTTGTAATATCGACGAAGATATATATTATTTTTATTAGAAAGTAAACAAACTAAAAATTAAAAATATACAGTGCTGTCCAAAAAATCTTGATTCAAAATTAAATAAAATTATTATACAAATTTTTACTTCGATTAAAAAAAAAAAAATTTTTATAAATTATATGTATATATTTGATTGTTATAAAATATGTATATATATAATATGTATTATATTTAATAATAAAATATAATATTAATTGTGTTTTTAAGATATTAAATATAAATACTAAATTCGTCAAAAAAAAAAAAAGGAAAAAATTATTATTATATAAATAAAAAATTGTAATTACCACGAATACATATATTATTTTTTATTGTTTCGTTTTTTCTTTTACGTTTTATAAAATTTTAATTATAAAAAGCTTTTGAATTCATTTCAAATTCATAAATATTTGAAAAAAATATTTAAAAAATCATTCAAAAAAAAAAAAAAAATTAATAAAATTAAAAAACACAAAATAAAAAAATCAAAAAAAAAAACTATTTGAAATTATAAATTTAAAATAAATATCAATTAAATTTAAAGCTACAGTACTGGCAAAAAATTTATAAGCAACCCGTTTATTGGGTAACACAAAATTTAAAAAGCAATTATTTTTTAATTTGACAAATACATTGCACTTATATTATTTTATAATAAACAATATACAAATAAAATTTAAATAAAGATTTTAGCTGATAACAATTTTAGAATTTTAATTTACAGTATTATACACTTATATTTTAACTTTATAATAAAATAATACACAAACAAAATTTAAATATAATTGTTTTTCATAAAATTTTAACAATTTTAGCATTTTAATTCTAATATTACAAAAACAAAAATCATTAAAATGTCACATAATTTTAAGAAAACGAATCCAACACTTATCGAATTAGAAGACACTGAGGACTCGAATAGACCTGGGACACCTATTGTTTAATCAAGCCCAAATAATAATCCGTTTTCAACAGAACAAATTCTTCAACCAGAGCAAATTTTTTGAATGCAAGAACTTAATCTTTTGCATACTCAACAACTTCTGCAAGAACGCTTGGATGCTGTAACAGAGCTTCAAAATCAATTAACAACTCAGTTGATTCAACATCAAAATACTTTACAACAGCCATCACAAAATGTGCCTGAACAACCCCAACAGCTTCATCCAAGATCGCAAAGAGCATATACAAAAATTCAGATGCCTGCAGTTACGCCTAGTGATATGGACTCATGGTTTACGGCCCTCGACTTCTGGTTTCCAGCCTCTGGCATCACCGAAGATAAACAAAAATTTAATTCTGTCCTCGCAAGTCTGGGTCCTTCATTTCTCAGGTTCGTGAAATTCTAAATAAAAGACCAACAAACAACTTATATGAATATATAAAAAAAACATTAATCTCGCATTTTGCTGAAAGTCAACAAAGACGGATAAATAAACTAGTCAGTGAAATGCCACTGGGTGATTTGAAACCTAGCCAACTATATTTCGAAATGAAACGTGTAGCAGGTGACACAATGAGTGAGCTAGCTCTTAAAAGTTTATGGGCCCAAAGATTACCAGATCACGCTAGATCAGCTGTTGTTGCATCTCAAGCTGGTGAGGCTGATTTAATTCGTATGGCTGATGCTATTGTCGACGCATTGCACGTCAACACTATAAATGAAGTCGGAAGTCATGAAAATAATAAGGCACTTAACGAGCTTCGTAAAGAAATCAATGAGCTAAACAGAAAATTTTCAAATAACAATCCATTCCGAGTCCATTCAAGAAGTCGTTCCAGGGGTAGATTTAACCAAAGTTCGCATTCGAGACAATGCAGTAAAACTCCAACAGATTTCGTAAACACCGATTGCTGGTATCATCGTAAATTTGGAACATCTGCAACCAAATGTAAATCACCATGTAGACATAAAAGAAATCCACAAAATAATTCGTCTAGGGTGGTAACTTCAACTTCCCACTGACTATCTGTCGACGCAACTACACAAGCTACTACACCACCGTCAACATCAGTTGCTATATCTCGCTTCTCTATAACCGATCGCATCACCTCTACAAGATTTTTGGTTGATACTGGAGCCGACGTTTCCGTTCTTCCACTCAGTCATCAGAAACCTACTACTACACGTCCTTCAAAAATAACATTATATGCTGCAAATGGTTCACCTATTGAAACTTACGGCCAACAATCTCGCGTTCTAAACCTCGGCTTAAGGCGAGCTTTTTCTTGGAATTCGTCGTACCTGCAGTTCAAAACCCGATCATAGGAGCTGATTTCTTGCGCAACTATGATTTATTAGTGGACTTAAAAAGAAACAAATTAGTGGATAATCAAACTAAACTATCAGTTCCTTGTGAATGAGTCAATACATCAATCATGTCAATCAAAACCTTCGATTCATCTACCAATATCGATCACATTCTCACTGAATTTGCTGACATCACCAAATTACCTAATATTGGATCTAAAATTCAATCTTCAGTAGTTCATCGAATTGAAACTACAGGCCTCCCGGTATTTGCTCGTACAAGACGTTTAGACGCTGAAAAAATCAAAGCAGCAAAAGCGGAATTCGAACTTCTAATGGCACATGGAATATGTCATCCTTCATCCAGCAACTAAGCTAGTCCCCTTCACATGGTACGAAAACCTGATGGCTCTTGGCGATCGTGTGAAGATTATCGTGCGTTGAACGCTCAGACCGTGCCAGATCGGTATCCATTGCCTTATATACAAGACTGTACATCAATTCTTCATGGTAAAACGATTTTTTCAAAAATCGACCTTCAAAAAGCATTTCACCAAGTCCCGATTCATCCAGATGATATACCAAAAACATCTATAACAACCCCTTTGGGGCTTTTTGAATTTGAGTACATGACGTTTGGCCTCAGAAACGCTCCACAAACTTTTCAACGTCGTATTCATGACACACTTCGTGGCTTGGGCTTTGCGTTCCCTTACTTAGATGACATTCTAGTTGCATCAACAATTCTTCAAGAACATCGAGTTCATCTTCAACAAGTTCTACAACGTTTAAGAGAACGAGATTTGGCAATAAATCCTTCGAAATGCGAGTTTGCAAAACCCCAAATCAAATTTTTCGGCATTTAATTGATGAAAAAGGTACAAGCCCTTTACCCGAAAAAGTTAAGGCTATACTCGCCGTTAAAACGCCGAAAGTTGTTATAGAATTAAAACATTTTCTAGGCATGATAAATTATTATCGTAAATTCGTACCCAATGCAGTAAATCAACAAGCAATACTACAATCAATGATTCCGGGAAACAAGAAAAATGACAACACTCTTCTTACCTGGTCTTCAGAAAAGGAGGAAGCATTTCAACAATGCAAATCCGCTATTTTAAATGCAACTTTGCTAGTTCATCCTGATCCAAAAGCTAAATTATCACTATCAATTCACCGCTTCTGATTTCGCTATCGGTGCTGTGGTTCACCAAATCTATTCTAACGATGAAATCCAACCACTTGGTTTTTTCTCAAAGAAATTATCATCAGCTCAACAGAAATATAGCACGTACGATCGTGAGCTACTCGCAATGTACCACGGTGTTCGACACTTCAGATATTTGTTAGAAGTACGTGAGTTTCATATAAACACTCACCACAAACCATTAATTTTTGCATTTAAGCAAAAATTGGATAAAGCTTCTCCAAGACAAGTCCGGCATTTAGATTTCGTAGGTCAGTTAACATCGGACATTCGTCATGTGCCCGGAAAAAACAACATCACAGCCGATCTTTTATCACGCATAGAATCAATAACAAAAATTAACTATGCAGAAATGGCGACCCAGCAAGAAAATGATGAACAACTTAAAGATTTTCTAACTGGCAATTGGCAAAACTAAAACTAATTTATTATTCAAAAAGTTTGATATTCCTGGATGTAATAACGCAATTTATAGTGATATCAGTACGCCAGTCATTCGTCCATATGTTCCACTAGCATTTCGCGTTGCAATTTTAAAAAATTTGCACGAATTATCTCATGGAGGTGAGAAGAATACCACTAAATCAGTCACATCAAGGTTTGTCTGGCCAGGTATTCGGAAAGATTGTGCAATGCTAGTAAAAACCTGTCAAGTTTGTCAAAAAACCAAAGTACAACGACACAATCGCCCAGAATTACAAAAGCTGCCAATACCGGAACATCGATTTACAGTCATACACATGGATATTGTGTGTCCTTTGAATGATGGTAAAAGATATTGTCTAACTATGATAGATCGATTCAGCCGCTGGCCAGAAGCCATCCCCATGCCAGACATTACAACCGATTCAGTCATAAAACCTTTTTTAGATGGTTGGATTTCTCGATTTGGCGTACGTCAAAGAATTTACACCGATCAAGGACGTCAATTCGAATCTTCTTCATTTTCAAAATTATTATCAGATCTTGGCATTCAACGAGTACGAACATCACCATACCATCCCCAAACAAATGGCTTAATAGAAAGATGGCACCGTTCGTTTAAAACAGCAATTTTAGCTACTGGAAAAGAAACATGGGTAACCAACCTACCTTTCATTATGCTTGGCTTACGTAACGCTTTTAAAGTCGATTTACAAACATCTCCAGCTGAACTCACGTATGGTACTTCTTTGCGACTACCTTCACAATTTTTTGATTGTAAGGCTCAACCAGTAACATATAAAGATACTTTACACGAACTTCAAAAACTAATGTCATCATTAACACCAACAGAGACAGCTTGACATACTAACAGACATGTCTTTGTACACAAATTATTATCAAATTGCAGTCACGTATTTGTTCGAAACGACTCTGTCAAACCATCCTTATCATCAATTTATGATGGCCCATATAAAGTACTTCAACGTAAATCCAACTGCTACAAATTAAGCATTAAGGGAAAACCAACTATTATCAACATAGAACGCTTAAAACCAGCATATCAAGAACTCAATGATGAACTTTCTTCAGGGAACAGTTTCCTACATCAACAACAACATATACCACAGTCAAAAATAAAAACGACTAGGATACGTCAGAAGCTGTCATCAATACTTCAAAAGAACGTGTCCCAGTCTGAAGGGGGAGTGATGTAGTGCTCTACACCAAGAAGTAAATTTTATATTTCTAATTTTATTAAATTTCATATTCTTAATTTTCATCAAATTTCATATTGTAAAATTTACTTTTATTTAAATTAAAAATGTAATCATATGTAGCATCATCCTAATAATACTTTTCTTAAATTTTTTTATTCTTTCATAAAATGTACAGTTCATTAAATTTATTACTTTTTCTAATTGTTAAAAATAAAAAAACCAGTCTTTCTTTGACCGTGGTACCAAACTAAATAAAATTATTAAATATAACTAATTCATTTTTTTTGTGAAAGCATAATTAATAAGATCAGTATAATTAAATATAATTATAAATAAAACTTTATTCTTTTGTTTAAATAATACTTAATAAATTTAGTACAATTACACTAAACATATTTGAATTTAATTAAGATATGTATATTATTCTAATTTACAATATTAAACTTACCTCTTCACATGTATTTTGTTATATTGGTTATTGTCAAAATTAAATTTATTATGTACTTATGTCAAATTGATTATCAGGCATATTACCAACCTAATATATTTACTTTCAATTAAATTAAAGTTCAATTAAATTCAATTAATAACAGATAAATTAAATTAAATAACATGTTTCATGCATTTTGATCTGATGGTTTTTCTTTGGATCATAATGGAATCTAAATTCAAAGTCTGTGCTCTATAATCTACCGTATACTCTATTTTTCGTCACAAACCGATCACCTATTTACATAAATATTATAATTATATAAGCTTATAATTTTTTCCGAATAAAAAAAATTATAAAACTGCAATAAAAGTGCACTTTTGTTTTAAAACATTAAAAACAGTACAAAATAAAAGCATTTAAAATTAATGATAGGGGTAGTAAATTAAAAAAAACATTTTTTTTATTTTTTCACTTTATTTAAAAGAAAATAAGAAAAATATGGTTAGACTATGAAACAAAGAAAAAGAAACACATTGGCTTACTACATTATAATTTTGAAAAATACAAATAAAAAAAATTAATAATAAAATATTAAAAAATGTCATAAAATTTTTATTAAAAATTCTCTTTCTTAATGGATAATTAAAATTTCCATACATTTTTCCGGTGTCTTAACTTTTATCCTTCCCCTTGAATTTAATTTAAAAAAAAATAAAAAATAAAATTTACTTATGCTACTTTTATAGATATGTATATACATACATACTATATAAATAATAAAATATAAGTATATACATAACAATATATATTATAAATATAAATTCCACAATAATTTACTATTTTATAATTTAAATAGAATTATATATATACTATATTTGTATATTATGTATATTTTATTTATTATATATTATGAAGGTATTTATCAAAAAGAATTTCATTGTATAAGAGGAATAAAAAACAGAAAAGGATGAAAAAAAAAGATTTTAATTCAATTTAAGAAAATCAACTCATTATGGCTTCCGTCAAAATAAGTCCTCTTTTATATATGTAAATAAATACTATATATTATTACTCAGACATATTATACATATATTCTTCCATATAATATTCCTATAGTTATTATATATACATATATACATATGTACATATATATAAAAATATACATATATTATATACTATATTCAATTAATACCCATCCGGAGTATAATCGTAAAAAATTTTTAAAACCCCAAAAATTTTTATCAAATTTATTTTTATAATCAACATCATCATAATCAATATCAATAATAATCATCATCATTATCAGTACCAAAATTAACAATCATCATTCACTGCTGCAACAGCAGTATACGTTTAATGCTTAAAAAATCTCGCTGTTTTATTATTATTTTCTAATTTTATTTTTTTGTTGTGACATGATGAAGAGTGAGTGAAAAAATTATTTAAAAAATATAAAGGATCAGAGGGAATTTTAAGGACATGCAAACAAGAAAAAACAAAGGATTTTTAAAATGTTATTTTACTTATTTATAATTTACTGTTGCTGATTTTTGTTCTTGGTGTTGTTAGTGCTTTTGTATTTTATGTTTTGTTGCTTGATATTATTGTTTAGAATTGTTTGTGATAAAAAAAAATGTCATTTTCCATGGAAAAATAAAAAGTAAAAGTAAAAATTTTAGTCTTAAGTGAGTGTGAAACGAACATCTAAATGCTTTTAAATTAGAAACATTAAGAAGTTCTAATTTTTTTTTTTTTAATAATATACAAAATTTATTATATACAACTATATAATTCATGTTTGTTTGGCCTCTATGCATTACTACACCGTTCATCCGATTGAAATCAAAATTTGCAAGAATGTCCATCTAAGCTTCGAAAAAGTACAGTACTACTTTCTTTCGGTTCATTAACCCTATTCTTAACAACAACTTTTTCAGTTATTTTTTTAATTTTTTCGCTCTCAACAAAAGACGGTTTTATTGAATGATCTCGAATTTTATTTGTGTTGCTCTTTGACAGTGGAATTGTAAGCATATATGTACTTGATATTTTAAAAATTTTCAAAAAGTTAATTGACAAAAAAATCTTGAAAATTAACAGACAAATAATTTATTTAAAAAATATAAAGGATTTAAATTAAAGGAAACAGTCAATTAATTCCTCAAAAAAATTTTGTAAGTGAACGATGTCCAATTTTGGGAAGCACTTATTTGACCCAGAAGGAGGTCTCAAAAACAATTTCGAGTTTCGTAAAATATTTTCGGTTCAAATTTTTCAATTTTTTTTTTTTGTTAAAAAATGCAACACATTTTCCTTGTTTCGAGCTCCTTTGTCATCTCTTGCTCTATATAATATTATTCCGAGAGAATGTGTATATATAAAGAAAACTAGAAATAAATAAGAATTTATTTTCTTTTCATTTTGACTTTTATGTTAAATCAATTCCAAAATCTTACTTTATTTTTAAGTCGATATGAAATAAGCGATACATTATACATTTAAGATTAAATAAAATAAATATTAGAGTTGAGGAATAACGTTGTACACTGCTTAGTATCTAATGCTTGAAATCCTTTTGCTGCCTTAAATAAAGTTAATACAAAAATGTTTGCCCAATTTATTAAATTTGAGTGATTCGGAAGTTATTCAGGAAAATAAGACTTCTTTACATCGCGTTTGTTTTAAACAGTTCAGCTCTTAAAGTTACCTACTTCTTGCTATGCAACAAATAATTTATTTAACTTATCATAAAATTTTTTGTCAGTACATTCCAGTTAAATAGTTTTATTTCATATTTTAATTTTCTTAAAATTCGTTATTTATAATGTATTTATTTATAAAATTTATAAAGTATATAATTTTTAATAACTAATGTTTTCGATTAATTAATTTAGTTGAAATGCTTCAAAAGCATATATTATTATTAATATTTAATTCATATGTTGATTAAGACATTTTCTTGATCTAGTGGTGAAAAATTGCCTTTGAAGGCCGAAGTACTATATCTCGATTTGATGTTTCTCTGGATCAGACTGGTAAGGAGAAATCATCTGTTTGAGTTCTTATACCGAAAATGATCAATATATCGTAATCAAAAAAACTTAGCGAGTTTCTGTGTTAAAGAGCAACCCTTTTGCAAACTTTCAGCTCAATTAATCAAAGCGTACTTACACGACAATAGTTTAAATTAAAAATTTTTATTGAGTCCTTGTGCCGAAACGAGTTAATAGATCGTAATCAAATTAGCTTAACGGGTTTCTTTGCTAAAGAGCAACGGTTTTGTAAATTTTCAACTCAATTAATCAAAATGTTCACGCAGGACAATAAATAAAATAAAATTACTTCATTGGACCCTCCGTGCCCAAACGGGTTTCGGAAACTTCACAAAAATTTGGTTCAGACTTTCTTTCACAACATAAAATCGCAATACAAAATTGAACATAATTCGAAACCAAACATTTTTTTGGAAGCACTCCGTATCAAGTTTGGTTAATATGTTGCAACCAAATTTATTTGGTAAACCTTTGAAGCTAAGAAGAGCACCTGTTTGAACTAAATCGATCGCACCGTTTAGGTAGGGCAACGAAAAAATCGATCAGTGAACCGGAACACGACATAGCCTATAGCTTCTACCAGATTCCTAAAATAGTTCCTAAAAAATTTTGATTGCAATCATCGGACCGTTGGTTTTCACGTGAATCTGAGACAAATAAACAAACACATTTCTGCTTTTTATTTTAGACTAGCAGGAATAGCCGGCGTTGTCCGGAGTATTTTGTTAGTTTTATGAAATAAAAATTATTAAACTTTGTTTTTGCTTTAATATAATTTAATTAGAAAATCGCCTGAACAATTGCGCACTTTCTATAGATGCAAAAACATTTACATTATCATACTGATTCCCTAAAAAAACTCCCTAAAAATTTAAATTACATCAGGACCAATAAAAAAACGTTAATTGTCAAGAAATCATTTGGAAAATTATTATTTGAAACAGACACATAACATACATATTTTTTGATAATGGCAGCAATTAGAACCAGTCGCTTTCTTATGAATTTGAGAATTACTTACTTGATGTAACAGAGTAAAAATCAGAGAAAAAGGTAGATAGCACTTTTCTTAAGTTTATTAATGTCGCCGTTTTCTCGTTTCGGTCATTTTTGACAGCTTTTCAATCAAAGAAAAAAATCAGTCGCCTCCACCACAGGACCGACCGCTGTTATACGAAAAGTAGTTTATTTATTCAATAACAATAATAAGCAACGAAATCGTAAAAATATATGTATTTACATTCATTCATACATCCATTTATATACGTAAGTATGTAAGTACATGATATTTTTATACCCTACACCCAAAGTATAGTGTATATTAACTTTGGGATGGTGGTTATAACTACCAAAAGGCGACGAGTTATATATCGACATGTATATATATTCTGAATCAGGATCACCTCCTGAGTCGATTTAGCGATGTCCGTCCGTCCGTACGCACGATAACTAACGATGCTATCTTGATGAAATTTACACTGTAGGTTAACAATGACTAAAGTAAGGCAGGGATTCCAAATGGGCGAAATCAGACCATGGGTTCGGATAACTCCCATACAACTCCCAAAACCGAATAAGCATATCTTCGAAATTAATAAAGATAGAAACTTAAAATTTTGTACGAGGGTGTGTTTTCCTGAATCCCTGATATCCCTAAATTTGAGATGAATTGGAGTGGTTATTCTGGTACCTCCCACACAACTCTCAAAAATTAACAAGCATATATTCGAAATTAATAAAGATAGAAACTTCAAATTTGGTACTAGGGTGTTCTAGCCTGTTCTGATGATTTCTCTTAAATTTGAGATGAATTAGGGTGGTGGTTCGGGTGCCTTCACACACTTCCCAAGACCTAACAAGCATATCTTCGAATTTAATACTGATAGAACCTGAAATTGTGTACAAAGGTTGAAAAATCATTTATTTTTTTAGCTTATATTAAATACCCTATTAAACTATCTTATGGATTTTTTATTTAATTTGAATTTTTTAGTGTAGGGTATAAATAACTCGGTTACATCGACTTACTGTTACATTTACTTGTTTTTCATTCAAAAATATTAGAAGTAAAAAATAATAAAAACAGTAAACAAATACAAAACAAACATAAGATTAATATTGAATCTGCTAACAAAAATTATTAAAAAGTTATTAAAAAATTATTCCGCTTTTTACACCTTTGACGTGGAGAATATGGGGATTTTTTTAAAATTGTATCGCCAGAAGACTAAGCCTTAAACTAAACTGATGAAAAAAAAATATATAAAATATTTTATTTCAATATATAGTAATAAAATAAATAAAAAACAAAATAAAATAATTAATTTACAACAAAACAATATTAAAACAGCTTACCCCTTATATATGGACCTTAACGTTATATATTACCCCTTACAGCTCGGGGGGGGGGGGGGGGTTGTGATACAAAAAAATTTCTGAAATTACTCATACTTATTTTCAAAGATCTAACTTCTGTCAAAATTTCTAAATTTCTAACTTGAACCGTTTAGAAGATAGAAGGGTTAAAGGATTTTGCAATAATTCAGTTTTGTATAATGGTAAATTAAGACAACGTATACCACAAGTATATATTTATTATATACATATTTGTAAAGCTCATAATAGCACCTACCGTTTGGAATTCAAATTGAAGATATACCTTATAGAGTTTGTGTTATAACAATTTAAATATAGAGATTTTTCGAGCTTTGGTGGGCTGTAGCTCCTTAACGGGTGGGGCTACAGAAAAATTAATATTAACATAAAATTAATATTTTTATGGTATCTATCAGCAGTTAAAATTTCATGGCTCTATTTCAAAAAAATTGTGGAGATCTAAAAGTTAGTTGTTCGGGAGCTACCCGAAGTTTTGGTCGGAACTCAACCAAAAAAAATAGGGAACCTACCAATTGCTCCCAGAATATTTTGTGTAAATTGCAATATTTTAGCTTTTTTAGTTTTTGAGTTAGCGTCCTGACAGACGGACGGACGGACGGACATGGCGTAATCGACTCAGAATTTGATTCTGTTACAAACGGAGGAGTAATTTTATTATACCCGATACTTATCGTACGGTATAATGAGTACATAACATAAAATATTACTAAAATTTAGAGGTATGTAAAATAAAATAGTCCCCAGGGCAAACAAGTATATCTCCAAAACCAACAAAGATAGAACCTTTAAATTTTGTACACTGGTGTTCCTTTATGTTTTGCTTATGTTTCTGAAATTTGAGAGGATTTAGTCCATGGTTTCGAATTTCGAAAGCTTCCGAAGGAGTTCCAGAGCAAGCGGGAGTATGTCCAAAATCAACAAAGATAGAACCTTTATTTTTAGTACAAGGGTGTTCTGTTATGTTTCCTTTTCTGTAAAATTAAAATCTGACATTTGAGAAAATTTGAACCATGGGTTCGTATTTTGGAAACTTACGAACGAGCACAAGAGCAAACGAGCATATCTCCAAAACCAACAAAAGTAGAACCTTTAAATTTAGTACAATGGTGTTCTGGCATATTTTCTTTATGTCCCAGAGATGTATTTGATGAATTGGAGTGGCAATTCGGGTACCTGACACACGCCTCCCAAGGGCTAACAAGCATATCTTTGAAATTAATAAAGATAGAAACTTGAAATTCTGTACAAGGGTGTTAAAGGATTCCTCTCTTACGTTCCTGAAACTCGAGTTGAATAAGGAAGAAAAGGGAAGAAGTTCAAGCAGTTGCCAAAAACCTTATGGATTTTTAATTTAATTGAAATTATTCAGATATAATGTATTAATAAGCCAGTTGCATCGACTTATAGCTACATTTACTTGTTTTCCTTTTCGTTTTTATTTTTCTTCGCAGTATTACATTTTACTTTGTTTTATTTACATTTTATTTTCTGTTATTTAGGTACGCTAAGTATTTCTTTTATTTTTTGTTAATATTAAATTTATACATACAGTCTATTTAAAAATTATTTATTAACACAATATCAATAATACCAACAATTAATATATCAATTAATTGTTGGTATTAATTGATATTGTGTTACTTTAAAATAAAAAATAAAAATCTATAACTATATACCCATAAACTCATTCATGTATGTATCGATATTATTGGCTGGAAAGCATAAAAGATAGCATAAATAGGGGGGGGGGGGTTGTGATACAAAAAAATTTCTGAAATTACTCATACTTATTTTCAAAGATCTAACTTCTGTCAAAATTTCTAAATTTCTAACTTGAACCGTTTAGAAGATAGAAGGGTTAAAGGATTTTGCAATAATTCAGTTTTGTATAATGGTAAATTAAGACAACGTATACCACAAGTATATATTTATTATATACATATTTGTAAAGCTCATAATAGCACCTACCGTTTGGAATTCAAATTGAAGATATACCTTATAGAGTTTGTGTTATAACAATTTAAATATAGAGATTTTTCGAGCTTTGGTGGGCTGTAGCTCCTTAACGGGTGGGGCTACAGAAAAATTAATATTAACATAAAATTAATATTTTTATGGTATCTATCAGCAGTTAAAATTTCATGGCTCTATTTCAAAAAAATTGTGGAGATCTAAAAGTTAGTTGTTCGGGAGCTACCCGAAGTTTTGGTCGGAACTCAACCAAAAAAAATAGGGAACCTACCAATTGCTCCCAGAATATTTTGTGTAAATTGCAATATTTTAGCTTTTTTAGTTTTTGAGTTAGCGTCCTGACAGACGGACGGACGGACGGACATGGCGTAATCGACTCAGAATTTGATTCTGTTACAAACGGAGGAGTAATTTTATTATACCCGATACTTATCGTACGGTATAATGAGTACATAACATAAAATATTACTAAAATTTAGAGGTATGTAAAATAAAATAGTCCCCAGGGCAAACAAGTATATCTCCAAAACCAACAAAGATAGAACCTTTAAATTTTGTACACTGGTGTTCCTTTATGTTTTGCTTATGTTTCTGAAATTTGAGAGGATTTAGTCCATGGTTTCGAATTTCGAAAGCTTCCGAAGGAGTTCCAGAGCAAGCGGGAGTATGTCCAAAATCAACAAAGATAGAACCTTTATTTTTAGTACAAGGGTGTTCTGTTATGTTTCCTTTTCTGTAAAATTAAAATCTGACATTTGAGAAAATTTGAACCATGGGTTCGTATTTTGGAAACTTACGAACGAGCACAAGAGCAAACGAGCATATCTCCAAAACCAACAAAAGTAGAACCTTTAAATTTAGTACAATGGTGTTCTGGCATATTTTCTTTATGTCCCAGAGATGTATTTGATGAATTGGAGTGGCAATTCGGGTACCTGACACACGCCTCCCAAGGGCTAACAAGCATATCTTTGAAATTAATAAAGATAGAAACTTGAAATTCTGTACAAGGGTGTTAAAGGATTCCTCTCTTACGTTCCTGAAACTCGAGTTGAATAAGGAAGAAAAGGGAAGAAGTTCAAGCAGTTGCCAAAAACCTTATGGATTTTTAATTTAATTGAAATTATTCAGATATAATGTATTAATAAGCCAGTTGCATCGACTTATAGCTACATTTACTTGTTTTCCTTTTCGTTTTTATTTTTCTTCGCAGTATTACATTTTACTTTGTTTTATTTACATTTTATTTTCTGTTATTTAGGTACGCTAAGTATTTCTTTTATTTTTTGTTAATATTAAATTTATACATACAGTCTATTTAAAAATTATTTATTAACACAATATCAATAATACCAACAATTAATATATCAATTAATTGTTGGTATTAATTGATATTGTGTTACTTTAAAATAAAAAATAAAAATCTATAACTATATACCCATAAACTCATTCATGTATGTATCGATATTATTGGCTGGAAAGCATAAAAGATAGCATAAAATTAAGAAAATGTTACACACAAAAAATTCAAAATTTAATTGAAAATATTATTGTGATTTAAAATATTATTGTGATCGGGTATATTAAAATTGCTCCTCCGTTTGTAATATCTCGAAATAAGTTAGCTAGATATACCTTATAAGTTAGCTAGATATACCCTAAAAGTATGGATCGGATCAGAATCAAATTCCGGTTCGTTTAAGCTTTGTCCGTCCATCCGCCCGTCCGTCAGCAAGATAACTCAAAAACTA
The DNA here is from genome assembly GCA_947095535.1 of Poecilobothrus nobilitatus. NCBI lineage: Eukaryota > Metazoa > Arthropoda > Insecta > Diptera > Dolichopodidae > Poecilobothrus > Poecilobothrus nobilitatus. The sequence continues at coordinate 78,809,844 of OX352772.1, read as the reverse complement.
AGAAAGCTAGAGTCTTGAAATTAACACAAACAATTTATAGGTTCCCTACTTTTTTTGGTTGAGATCCGACCAAAAATTCTGGCAGCTCTCGAATAACTAACCCTTAGATCTCCACATTCTTCATACAAATTTTTCAAAAGTTCTACATCGTTTGAAATAGAGCTATGAAATTTTAACTGCTGATAGATATCATAAAAATATTAATTTTATTGAAGAACTTTTTTCTGTATCCCCCGTATCGGCCCGTTACAGAGTTACAGGCCCCTGAAGTTCGAAAAAGCTCTATATTTCAATTGTTAGACCACAAGTTCTATAAGGTATATCCTCAAGCTGAAAAAGCTATACAATAACTGCTTTTATTAGATTTACAAATATATATATAATAAATATATACTTGTGCTATACGGCAGAGATGGGAACTAAAGCATTATTTTCATAATGCATTATTTTTCGTAATTATTTATTAGATATAATGCATTATTTTATCTTATAATGAATTGAAATAATTATTTTGAATTATTTCTCCAAACTAATTCATTAAAATAATGCTTTAAAATAATTATTTTGAACTAAATTTTCTAATTTTATTTTTTACTAATTCATTAAAATAATGCATTACATTAAAAAATAACATATTACATATAATGAATTAACAAATATAATTCAAATTATTTGAATTACTTTGAATTATTTTGAATTACTTTTGAATTAAAAATATTATTCAAAAATAATTCAAGTAATTCAATGAATTACGTTTCTCAAATCAAAAGTAATTCAGATTTTAATTATGTATTATCAGAGATAGGACTAATGCATTATATTTGTAATACATTATGTCTCCATTAACACTAATTTAACACGAATTAAAATGTATTATAATAAAAATAAATGTAATGTATTACTTTCATTAATAATGCATTAAAATAATTATTTTGAATTCTTTTTAAACACTAATTCAAAAATAATGCATTACTTATAATGCTTTACCAAAAATAATTCAAATTAATTGAATTACTTTTGAATTAAAAAAATAATTCCGAAATAATTCAAGTAAATCAATGAATTATTCTTTTCAATTCAAACATATTTCAAATAATTCAATGAATTGCTTTTTATACCCGTACGATAGGATCGGGTATAATAAAATTACTCCTCCGCTTGTAACACCTCGAAATAAGCGAGCTAGATATACCTTCAAAGGTATGGATCGGATCAGAATGAAATTCTAAGTCAATTAAGCCATGTCCATCCGTCCGTCCGTCCGTTCGTCCATCAGCACGCTAACTCAAAAACTAAGTAAGCTAGAATCTTGAAATTTACACAGTCTATTCTGGAAGCAATTTGTAGGTTCCCTTTTTTTTCGGTTGAGTTCCGACCAAAACTTCGGGTAGCTCCCGAACAACTAACTTTAAGATCTCCACAATTTTTTTGAAATAGAGCCATGAAATTTTAACTGCTGATAGGTACCATAAAAATATTAATTTTATGTTAATATTAATTTTTCTATAGCCCCACCCGTTAAGTTGCTGCAGCGCCCCAAAGTCCCAAAAATCTCTATATTTAAATTGTTATAATACAAGTTCTATAAGGTATATCTTCAATCTGAAAATTCCAAACGATAGGTGCCATTATGAGCTTTACAAACATGTATATAATAAATATATACTTGTGCTATACGGTGTCTTAATTTACCGATATGTGAAACTGAATTATTGCAAAATCCTTTAACCCTTCTATCTTCTAAACGGTTTAAGTTGGAAACTTGAAATTTTGACAGAAGTTAGATCTGAAAATAAGTATGAGTCATTTCAGATTTTTTTTTGTATTATCCCCCGTTTAGGAGCTGTAAGGGTTTAAAAACTGAAAATTTCCTATTTTTAAACACCCGTAACTTGAACACCTGTTAACACTTTTTGAAGTAATACATAAAAATTAAATTTCAATATTATACTTTTATTTCTGTTAACAGCTTTTTTTTAATAATATAGAGTTACTTTGTAATTGACAAAAGTGTTACTTGATTTTTTCAAATTTTCTAACAAATTTGTTTAACGAATTTTTTGCATTTTGTTACTTGATAATTTGAAATTGTTGAGGATATAATGCGTAGTACAAAAAAAGTAAATAAATAAACAAAATAACGGTTGCTTGGACAATTTTTATTTATATGATATTACATACGTATATAATATCATGTTTATTTACATATCGTATATGTCACTGGTGAATGAATGATAAGAGTATAGATGTATATTATATAGCGCCATATTTACATACATATATGTATTTTATTGTACTTATAAGAAATTATTCTATGAATGGAAATATTTTTAAAGAAATATTGCAATGTATGGCGATATACCTACTTATAACAATATAAATATACTATGTGCGCATTAATATAACATAATATTTACTATTTTGTAATTTAATATACATTTACCGCTTAGTATTAAATCGTACTATAGAATATTTGAGAAAGTTTTGGGTTGATAATCGTTATGTGGAAGGTTAGAATTTGCTTTTGAAGAATGTATAAACATATAGTTTGAATATATGTACACCCATAGTTCTACAAATTATATAATTCATCCAAATTATTTAAAAAAACTAAAATATTAAAAAAATAATATTGTAAGCAGAGTGACAGCCTGTGAACATACGAACGGTTCGTACGGGTTTCTAAGAGTTGACAAAGGCAACAGTAGTCTTTCTCTTTTTTGCAATAGGTTCAAAGAGAATTTTATATTCTTTTAAGTACTGCCAATCTCCATCAGTTAGTTTTGACAGGGATAGAGTATCACACAACTTGCCAAGTTGTTCTCTTACATTCCTTCAAAGGTATGGATCGGATCAGAATCAAATTATAAGTCGATTAAGCTTTGTCCGTCCGTCCGGCTGTCCGTCAGCAAGATAACTCAAAAACTAAGAAAGCTAGAGTCTTAAAATTAACACAAAATATTTTTACCACAATTTGTAGGTTCCCCATTTTTTTTGCTTGAGATTCGACCAAAACTTCGGGTAGCTCTCTAACACCTAACTTTTAGATCCCCACATTTTTTTTGAAATAAAGCCATGAAATTAACTGCTAGATATCATAATATATCATAGATATCATAAAAATATTAATTTTATTTTTAACAACAATTAACAACAATTTATTTTTACAATTTTCTGTAGCCCCACCCGTTACGGAGCTACATCTCCCCAAAGTTCGAAAAAGCTCAATATTTAAATTGTTATAACAAAACTTTTATAAGGTATATCTCTAATTTGAAAACGCCAAACGATTACTGGCATACTGGCAAATTTTGCAAAATTCCTGATTCCTTCTATTTTCCAAATGGTTTAAGTTAGAAACTTGAAATTTTGAGAGAAGTTAAGTCTTTCAAAATAAGTATGAGTCATTTCAGAAAATATTTTTGTGTCGCCCCCGTATCGGAGCTGTATGGGGTCAAAAACTAAAAAATCCCCTTTTTTTAAACACCTATAACTTAGGCACCTGACCTCATTTTACTTCGACAAGATATAAAAATTAAAGCTCCAGGAATATATTTTTACGTATGTTAAAGGTTTCTTTTAATTGTGTATGGTTCCAAAGTTACAGCCACCCAAAATTGGAATAAAGCCCTATTTTCAGATATATGTATCTCGGGCTCTGCGTAGTGGTTTTACAATCTGAAAACACTGGAAGACCGCAAATTTGGCTATCTCCATAAAGCAATATTAAAATTATGCAATATTTTGTAATTTACTATTTAAATTTATCGCTATGTGAAAACCACAATTTGCATGAAATTTCTTTTTTCATAACTCCGGCACGCCTTTAGATAGGAACCTGAAATTTTAACACAAAAAAGAACTTTTACAATTTTTAGGCATCTGTAACTTAAGCACCTGTACAAATTTTTCTTCGGCATGGCATAAAAATTAAAGCACCAGTAATTTATATTTTTACGTGTGTTAACGGTTTTTCTTAGTTATATAAGGTTCCGGACTTACAGCTCCTCAAAATTCCAAAAAAGTCCTATTTTCACATTTTTTTTTATTTATTTGTTTTTTATTTAATTGTTCCTCAACTCCATCCTCAATAAGTACAACAAATATTAAATAAATAAAAATATAACGGTTGCTTGAAGAATTTATATTTATATGATATTAGTATACATATTTATATTTAGTATAATAATATAAATTATTATACATTTGCCGCTTAGTATTAAATGGTACAACCCAAATTGTTTTAAAATATTAAAAAATTACAAAAATAATATTATAAGCAGAGTGACAAGCTATGAACATACTAATGGGTCGTACGGGTATCTAAGAGTTAACAAAGGCAACTGTATTCTTCCTCGTTTTTTTATAAATTTATCATTGAAATACATATGTATATTAAAAATTATTTTATTATTATAAAATATCTTAAATGATTATATTTTTTTGATTAATTTTTAATAAATTACTCACCATCTCCTTTTTTTTGAAATATTTTTTAAATAATATATATATTTTGCACTTTCAACAGAACTAGTTGAAGATTCTGGAATTGGGTCTGATGATTCTAAGTTTTCTATTTCGGGATAGTAATTTGGATCCCTGATAGAATCATCAGAATCAAATTCAATTATTGGTTGTGACATTGTTTTATTATTAATTACTATCAATTATTTTTTTAAATTTTATTTTTTATTTTTATATACACTTTTTAATAATGATTAACACAAAATAATAGACTACATATACGAATTATACTTATTCAATAAAGAACTGAAGAAATATTCCAAAATGCAAGACTGATACCGAGTTTTTTCGATCATATTTTAATAGAATCAGACGCAGACCATATCAATTAAAAAATATTAGACAAAAAAATTACAAAACAAATTATGATCATAATTACCGACTTGTGTAAAGGTATTATAAACTTTAGTTTTTGAATAGATTAATTAAAAAATTTATATAAATTAACAATAAACAAATATTTGACAAATAACAAATATGTATTGTATATCCATATTTTAGAAAATCATATCAAACATATTTGCAATAACTATGATACGCATTTCTTATAATCATGTAAAATTATGACGTACACATTTATTTCTTAATAATCCCTTCTGAAAAAATGTAAATGAAATAAGTAAAAAGTAATTCTAATTCTTTTCTAACTAATATTATGTGTATGTGATATTGTAATGTAGGCAGTAATTTTTTTTACATAGAAAATATGAAACAAATAAAATAAATAATGCAATAAAATAAAAAAAGAAAACCAGAAGAATTTTTTTAATTAAATTTTTTTGTTATGAGTTACACAGTGGTGATACAATTGCTTTATGCTGGTACCGGTTGTTAAATAATTCAAAAGCTTCCGTATCGGTTGTTAAAGGCTAATTAATGCCAGTACTCCCAACTTGATTTTAATAAAAATATATATGTATCTATGTATATGAAAATCTTCTTGGATTTTGCTAAGACGGGGTGCATGAAGCTATGATAAAAGTATGCGATTTTATCAAAAATTTTAGGAAATATTGAATTTTCAGCATGGGTAATTGTTTAACTCATCGGATTCAATTAACATTTAACATTTAACTCTTATGTTCTTATTATTTAAGTTAGTTAAATAACAACTTTAGTAATTTTCTTAATAAGCTTCGTTGTTATTATGCTGCTTTGATTAAACCAAAGTGAAACAAACGAGGATGCACAATGAAAATAAATAACATAATTAGACAAACAAGATATAATGACTATTAAAAATTTAATATGGTCATTAATGATTAAATTTTAATATTATTTTTTTATATTATCAACATATATATTTTATATAAGTTACAATAGATCGAGAATTTAAAAATAACTACAGCGTAGGTACCAGTTATTAAATATCTCGAGTATCAACATTACATTAGGTTCTTTAATAAATCATATACGAGTATATATACATATATGTATGTATCGTAAAATAATTTTTATTTTTATTCTTTTAATTTAATTTTTCAACGGAAATGTAATTCTTTTAATTTTTAAGAAAAGAAAAGAAAAAAAAATCCGTATTATTAATTTAAACTAAACTCTACAAGCCATATTATAACACAATATATAATATCTAAAATTAATAAAATAAAATTAATAAAAGCTGTACAATATTATAACACAAACTTTTATTAATTTTTAATTATCCATTATACATACATATGTATACATATATGTACATATATAATTTTTAATATATTTTATGAATTTCAATATCAGTGGTGTATCACGCTATTCCTAAAGTAAATTTTATGAATTTCAATATTGTTTTGATATTAATATCAGTGGTGTATCACGCTATTCCTAAACTGCTGAACCCTAATTTTGTAATCAACTATAAAATCCCAATTCAGAATCTCACATATATATACATATATATATATACATACGTATATATTATATATACATAATATGCTATAGAAGGCGTATAATCCTAATTTTTACATACATACCATATTTCAATAGAAATCTCTTCATCCACCACTGATTTCAATATCAAAACAATATGCAAATTCATAAAATTAATTTTTATTTTAATACCCAAATAAAGCTAAAATAAAAAATTCAGCGCTATCCAACACAGGATCGATCGCTACTACACGAAAAGCATAATGCCAAAATGCAGAGATTTTTTACATAATAATTAAAGTAAAATAACTTGTAATTATTTGACATCATTTGTTTTTATTCAATAACAATAATAAGCAATGAAATCGTAAAAATATATTATGTACATTCATTCATACATCCATTTACATATTATGTATTGTACAAATGATTTTGGCACCACATATTGTAAATGATTTTATTTCGTAATATTTCTTTTAAACGGAAAAATTAACTATTTTAAATTGTAGAATAAAAAACGTTTGGAAACGAAAAAGAACAAAACCTACTAAATCTTATGTTCTGTTTACATAATGTTTCGTAATTTTCATATTAAATTTTTATACCCGTATGAACTATGTTCAAGGGTATAATAAATTTGCCATTACGTTTGTGACACCTTAAAGGAGTCGATTTAGATATAGTGTCAAAGGTATGGATCGGCTCAGAATCGAATTCTGAGTCGATTAAGCCATGTACGTCCGTCCGTCCGCACGATAACTCAAAAAATAAAGGATCTAGGAGGCTGAAATTTTTTTTACGTCACTTTTGCAAAATTGTTAGTTTTGCTATTTAAATCCAACATTTTCGGTCGGCGGGTTCGAGTAGCTGCCATACAACTTCTATCTTTATATAGAAATAACTCAGTATCTATTCGAGCTAGGCGTCTGAAATCTTGCAAATGATGATCAAATTTTATGGCAACCATTTTTGCAAAATTTGGTTTTGGTGGTACGACGGGTTCGGGTAGCTGCCATACAACTTATCCGTTTAAATGAGAATAACTCAGTGTCTATTGAAGTTAGGAACCTGAAATTTAGTAAAGAGGTGTCGAGTTATAGGCCAACAACTTTTATAAAATTTGGTTGGTCTAGAGCAGCCGGTTCAGGCTTCTTGCACCTCTTGGAACTTAATGAAGCTAGGCGCAATAGATTCAGGTAGCTGTCATACAACTCCACAATTTACATAAATATATCTCTGTAGTTCGGTACTAAAACATCTGAATGTTTTTAAAAGATGATCAAGTTTTATAGAAACAGGATATATTACGTTCATACGGGTATCCCAGAGTTGACACAGTCTACTCTACTGCACTCTTCCTCGTTTTATTAGAAAGTAATAATGAAATTGAACATCCTAAACAAGAAAATGACGTCAACGATAACTACGTAATAATTGTAAGTTGGCAACTACCGAAGGACGTGGTCATCGTTATAAGTGAAGGATGTCGACATTTTACTAAAATTTATAATGGAAGATGAAGAGGAGTCCCCTTCTTCATGTTGTCAATAATCTAATTGATAGCTTTCTAACTAATAGCTTTTTCTAAAATACTTTTGTTGGTTTTTTAATAAAATAAATAGTTTTTTTATACACAAAATAGAAGTTATTTATAATTTAGTATTGAATTTTTAACCGGATTTTACAACAGAAAACGTTACAAAGAGTGAATATAATACCTGAATTTTCATTATTCGTGAAATATTTCTCAATTAAAACAAGTAAAAGTAACAGTAAGTCGATGCAACCGACTTATTTATACCCTACACATAAAAAATTCAAATTAAATTAAAAATCCATAAGTTATTTTAGTTAGGTATTTAATATAACTAAGCTAAAAAAATAAATGCTTTTACAACCTTTGCATAAAATTTCAGATTTCTATCTTTATTAAATTCGAAAATATGCTTGTTAGATCTTGGGAAGTGTGTGGAGGCACGCGGACCACCACCCCAGTTCATCTCAAATTTTAGAGACATCAACAGGGTAGAACATTCTTATATCAAATTTCAAGTTTATATATTTATTAATTTTGAAGATATGCTTGTTTGGTCTTAGGAGTTGTGTGGCAGATACCCGAACAACCATTCTAATTCATCTTAAATTTTGGACAAATCAGGGATTCAGGAAACAACACCCTAGTACCAAACTTGAAGTTTCTATTTTTATTAATTTCGAAGATATGCTTGTTCAGTTTTGGGAGTTGTATGGGAGGTACCCGAACGACCATTCCAATTCATCTCAAATTTTAGGCAAATCAGGGATTTAGGAAACAGCACCCTCGTATCAAATTTGAAGTTCCTATCTTTATTAATTTCGAAGATATGCTTGTTCGGTTTTGGGAGTTGTGTGGGAGATACCCGAACAGCTCCTCCAATTCATCTCCAATTTTGGACAAATCAGGGATTCAGGAAACAACACCCTAGTACCAAATTTGAAGTTTCTATCTTTATTAATTTCGAATATATGCTTATTCGGTTTTGGGATTTGTATGGGAGGTACCCGAACAACCACTCCAATTCATCTCAAATTTTAGGGATATCAGGGATTCAGAAAAACATACCCTCGTACAAAATTTTAAGTAAATTCTATCTTTATTAATTTCGAAGATATGCGTATTTGGTTTTGAGAGTTGTATGGGAGGTACTCGAACGCATGGTCCGATTTCGCCCATTTACAATCCCCGCCTTACCTTAGTCATTGTTAACCTACAGTATAAATTTCATCAAGGTAGCATCTTTATTTTTTGAGTTATCGTGCGTACGGACGGATGGACGGACGGACGGACGGACATCGCTAAATCGAGTCAGGCGGTGATCCTGATTCAGAATATATATACATGTCTATACTAACTCGCTTCCTTTTGGTGGTTACAAACACCATACCAAACTTAATATACCTTATATATGTGTAGGGTATAAAAATAATTCATTGAATTATGTGAATTACTTTTGAATTAAAAAAGTAATTCATTGAATTATTTGAAATATGTTTGAATTGAAAAAAATAATTCATTGATTTACTTGAATTATTTCTGAATTATTAATAATTATTTATGCATTATTTTAATGAATTAGTTTGTAAATTTAATTCAAAATAATTATTTTAATGCACTATAAGAAAAAATAATGCATTATTTTAATTCAATGCAAAATAATACTAATGCAAACCTAATGCATTATGAAAATAATGCATTACTTCCCTTCTCTGCTTTACGGTGTCTTAATTTACCGTTATGCAAAACTCAAATTTTGCAAAATTCTTAACTGCTTCTATCTTCCAAACGGTTTAAGTTAGAAACTTGAAATTTTTAGAGGAGTTAGATCTTTCAATTATTTTGAGTTATTTAAGTATGAGTCATTTCAGAAAATATTTTTATATCACCCCCTTTCAGGAGTTGTAAGGGGTCAAAAACTGAAAATTTCCTATTTTTAAACACTTGTAACTTGAACACCTGTTAAAATTTTTTTGAAATAATACACAAAAATTAAATCTCCAACATTATATTTTTATTTCTATTAATAACTTTTTTTTATAATATAGGGTTACCTTAAAATTGACGAAAGTGTGACTTCATTTGTCTAAATTTTCTAAAGCACCTACAGTCTATTTAGGAAATAGAAATTTAATACCTACCTATATATAGAACATTCTGAAATTTTTTTTTTTTGGTTTATGTTTACAGTCCATTGATATAAATATAATTGTTGCTATTAAAATATAATACATCTATAATTACATATATATATATACCCTTATATTCATTCATAAATCGAAATTATTGGCTGGAAAGCATAAAAGACAAAGACACATGTTACACAGAAAAAAATTGAAATTTAATTGAAAATATTATTGCGATTTTATATTTTAAGTTGTGGTCCTTTAAAAGCTTCGGTTTTACACACTGCTTTATTTTTTTATTTCTCTTCGCAATATTACATTTGATTTTTTTCTTTTTTTCTGTTATCAACGTTAAGGACTTTTTAATTTTTAGCACATTTCCAAAAAAATTTTGAAAAAATGTGCTTATTAGTTTCACTCTGTCCGTCCGTCCGTCCGTCGGTCTGTTTACAAAACTTCTACACCGTTAAAGATAGAGAAAAAAAATTTTAACCATAGGTAGGTCTCATAAAAAAAATAATTGTGTGGAACAACTTTTTTATGTAGCCCCCCCCCCATTACGGAGCTACAGCCCCTCAAACTTTGAAAAAGCCCTATTTTTAAATGCATATATCTTACGTTCTGCTTAAGATTTTTTCAATCTGAAAACGTCATTCGACAGGTATTTCTTTTATCTTTGTAAATTAATATCAAAATTATTCAATTTTTTTAAATTTAGTATTTAAATTTACCGTTATGTGAAAACCAAATTTTGCACGATTTTTCTTTTTTCATAACTCCGGCACGCTTCTAGATAGAAGCTTGAAATTTTGAGGCAAGAAAGAACTTTTAGAATTAGTATAAGTTTGCTCAGAAAATTTTTTCGGACCACCCTCTGTTTATGAGCTATTAGGGCTTAAAAATTGAAAATTTGCTATTTTTAAACACCTGTAACTTAGGAACCTGTACACATTTTACTTCTGCAAGATATAAAAATTAAAGCTACAATAATATATTTTTACGTGTGTTAAAGGTTTATTTTAATTGTAAAGGGTTCCAAAGTTGGACCTCTTCAAAATTGCGAAAAAGCCCCATTTTCAGATGTATATATCTCGGGCTCTGCGTAATAATTTTGCAATCTAAAACCGCCAGAAGATCGAAAATTTTATTATCTATATAAAACAATATCAAAATTATACAAGTTTTTTAAATTTAGTATTTAAATTTACCGTTATGTGAAAACCATATTTTGCATGAAATTTCTTTTTTCATAACTCCGGCACCCCTTTAGATAGAAACCTGAAATTTTGAGACAAGAAAGAACTTTTAGAATTAGTATAAGTTTTGTCAGAAAATTTTTTGGTAGCACCCCCTCTTTAAGAGTTATTACGCCTCGAAAATTGAAAATTTGCTAATTTTAGACACCTGTAACTTAGGCACCTGTAAAATTTTATCTTCGGTAAGACATGAAAATTAAAGGTTTAATAATATACTTTTACGTGTGTTAACGGCTTTTCTTAGTTATATAGGATTCCGGACTTATAGCCCCTCAAAATTTCAAAAATATCCTATTTTCACATTTTTTCTTATTACAAAAAATTTCTTGAATTTTATTTCTTACATTTTCAAATTTTTGTGTAGGTCACACTTCTGAACAGTTTGTATTGAATTTTGGAAATGTGCGCTTTTAAAAACCGTTGGTTTACATTCTACCTTGTTTTCATACATATCAATGTTAAATTAACATTTAATATAACAGTAGGGCACGCTAATCAGCAGCAGCTTGCCTTTCATTATATTTAGATGAATTTGAACTGTGTGCGATTTTACTTTTTACCGCATACAATTAGGTATAAGGTAGATATTATTTTCGCCCAAAAATTTGTACTCGAGGTTTTTGCAAATATGCCCTACTCCCGTGCGTAGAAGGCTGTAAAAAAAGCATGCTTTTTTAGCATGATGTCTGTCTGTTTGTATGTGTGGGCACAAGCAAAGAGGGACAACTTTGGCATAGAACATTTTTTGATCCGACCAAGTTTAAGGTTTTTTAAATTTTTTTTTCTATTAATATTATAACACGCCATATGAATAATTTATATGAACAAATTTTTTTTGTTTTTTTTTTTATATCTCTAAAAATTTATACTTACAAGTTAAAATAATTATACATATTATTTTGTTCATGACGCTAAATTTTTGTTAGCAGCTTCAATATTAATCTTATGTTTGTTCTGTATTTGTTTACAGTTTTTATTATTTTTTATTTCTAATATTTTTGAATGAAAAAAAAAATCATCTACATTACATAATATGTAAATGGATGTATGAATGAATGTTCATATACATATTTTTATTGTTATTGAATAAAAAAAAATTATGTTAAATTAGTAGAAGTTTGCTTTGATTTTTGTTAAATTATTATGTAAAAAATCTATGAATTTTGGCATTGATTGTACTTTATATGTAGTGGCACTCTGTCCTGTGGTGGAGACAGCTAATTTTATTTTGTATGTGATATTATGTATAGAATTTATTATTGTAAAAAGAGCATCATTTTCAATTCTAATATTTTTTATAATTTTTTTTATCAATGAAATAAATACGCAACCTGTTGTTGTTGTTTTAAGAGACTTTTTTGTTAACTATAAGCAATGGGACAATGTATTTTAATTTAATATGTGTAATAAAGAAGATTTGTAAAATTTAATTAAAATACGAGTAGAAGAATTTGTTTAATTTTTTATTGTTGATCTATATTTTTTATGAATCTATATCATATGTTATGTATGTATATATAAGAATTTAATGTTCTGGTTCGGTTTTTAAAGTTTTTAATCAAATGAAGGATATATTAAAAACAAACTTCAAAAAACTTCCAAAAAATACTACACTGTTATTTTTTTTAATTTTTCATCCTTTCTGCAGCTACTTTTGAATGAACGACTTTTTGACTCATCCATTTATAATTTCTCCTAATTAAAATTATTAAAAAAAAAAATTTTAAATTTCTACTTTGATAACAGTCAGATCTACTTAGATAACAGTCATCATAGAAATCAAACCAGTAAAGATGCCCATCGTTGGTTTGTTTAATTATTTTATTTTACACTTTTATATTTTTTTTGAGAAATTATTTTTAAATAATGTTTAGAAACATTTAAAATGATATTCGCATATATATTAAAAAAAACTTTGCTTGGCTCTTTAAGTAATTTTGTATTACAAGAAAGATATCTTTTAAATTTTATAAAAAATAGCTGAGGGAAGTTCTAGGACTGATTATTTTTCTATCAGCAGCTAGATTACAATCAGATCAAAAAAATGTATTAACAAAAAAAAAATGAATATGATATATGTATATATGTATATATATACATACATATAGTGATAAGCAATTTAACATTTTATATTTAATTTTTGTAACATTTTAATATAATTGGTTATCTCATTATTAAGTAGAAGTAAAATTGAAAAAAATTAATTTATTTCTTTAAAATTACTTACAATTAATTACTACAATTTAATTACAATTTATAAAATGTACAAAAATTTAAAAAAAATAAAAATGATCAAAATAAAAAACATAAACCATTTTGTTGTATTTTAATGCAAATTATGTCATAATTAAAAAGAAAATTATTGCCTAGGAAAGTATTAATTGTCTGAGGTCATTAAAAGTAATTCTGGAGATGGATGTAGAATAAAGATGACTAATTTTGTCAAAAGTAGTACAACATCTATTGATGTGTTCATTTCTTCCGTACTCTGTATTGTGTTTATAATCCATTAAAAATTTAGTATTTCTAGTTTGCCTAACACTATCGTTAAGTCTAAATTTGTTAGTAAAAATTGGATAGAAATACTTTAATTCAAAATATAAAAAATAAAACATGAAGATAACAATTGTCTACGTAAAGATAAACAAAACATTTTAATGAATTAAGTATTGTAGTGTAACTAGGAAGATTAGCAAAATCAGGAGGATTATGTTGATGTCTTAATGCAAATAAAAGAAACTGCTTTTGAACTGATTTGATTCTTTTGGATTGAACTTGAAAGGCTGAATTCCATATAATGTTACCTTATTCTAAGATAGATCGAACTAGGGAACAATAGGGAGATTTTATGTCACAGCTATGTCACTGAATTCTTTAGCACTTCTCTTAATGAAACCTAACATTGCTTTATTTCTTCGGACGTTCTGTCGCTGCACCAGCATAAAAAAAAATAGTAAAATCGGTTATAGATTTATTATTTTTTATTTTAAAGTAACACAATATCAATTAATACCAACAATTATGTTTATGTATGCATATGGACGGTAAACATAAACGAGCAAAAAAAAAATTAAGTACCTAAATAATAGAAAACAAAAAAAAATGTAATACTGCGAAGAAAAATAAAAAGAACATAAAAGCGAACATTTTCAAAAACAATACAAACAATTTAGAATTGTGACTTACACAAAAATTTTAAAATTTAAAAAATAAAATTTAAGAATTTTTTTGTAATAAGAAAAAATGTGAAAATTGGACTTTTCTAGAATTTTGAAGGGCTGTAAGTCCGAAACCCTATATAACTAAGAAAAACCTTTAATACAGGTAAAAATATGTTACTAAAACGTTAACTTTTATGTCTTGTCGAAGAAAAAGTTGTACAGGTGGTTTAGTTACAGGTGCATAAAAAGAGAAAATTTTCAATTTTTAATCTCAAATATCTTTTAAACATGGGTGGTACAAAAAAAAACTTAAACCTCTCTGAGGAAACTTATACTAATTCTGAAAGTTCTTTCTTGCCTCAAAATTGCAAGTTTCTATCTAAAGGCGTGCCAGGGTTATGAAAAAAGAAATTTTATGCAAAATGTGGTTTTCACATAGCGGTATATTTAAATAGTAAATTACAAAATATTGCATAATTTTAGTGGTTTTAGATTGTAAAACTATTACGCAGAGTCTGAGATATATGCATCTGAAAATAGTGCTCTTTTGCAATTTTGAGGGGCTGTAAATCTGTAACCCTATACAACTTAAAAAACCCGTTAACACACATAAAAAGATATTACTGGAGCTTTCATTTTTATATCTTGCCGAAATAAAATGTGTACAGCTGCCTAAATTACAGGTGTTTAAAAATAGCAAATTTTCGATTGTTGAGTCCTAATACCTCATAAACAGGGGGTGGAAAGAACTAATTCTAAATTTTTTCTAGAAAAATCATGCAAAATTTGGTGTTCACATAACAGTAAATTTAAATACTAATTTAAAAAAAATTGTATAATTTTGATATTAATTTACAAAGTTAAGACAAATACCTGTGGAATGGTGTTTTCAGATTGAAAAAATGTTAAGCAGAATGTTAAGCATTGCCTTTGTCAACTCTTAGATACCTGTATGAACCTTTTAGTATATTCATAACCTGCCACTCTGCTTATAATATTTTTTTTTTAATTTTTCTGTATTTTAAAATAATTTGGTGAATTTTATAATTTCTAGAACTATGTATATAATTTCTAGGACATATATTCAAACTATATGTTCTTGCACCAAACATTCTTCAATTTTGAGTTAAAAAAAAATTAGAAAAATCGTTAAAAAAATTTGCTAGAAAAATTAAGAAAAATGAAGTCACACTTTCATCAATTTTAAGGTAACCCTATTATTAAGAAAAGTTGTTAATAGAAATAAAAACTATCTAGTTTATTTCGATGTGTTATAAACGGAGGAGTAATTTTAATATTCTCGATTCTTATCATATGGCTATAAAGAAATATTAAAATGTTTTGCTATGAAAGGAAAGAAAAAACAAGGCAGTGTATAGTGTAATCAAAGTGTTTTTTTTTAATTTTTTTTTTTTTTTATGCATATCTCTGCCACATAAATGTGAACAGAAAATTACACAGCCTTTCCTTTTCAGGTGTGGCTGTAAATGTCGTAAGGGGAAATAACTCTTGCGAAGCGTATGGGATTCGAACGCACACACCCTCTGTGTTTACTGCGTGTTTTATACGCTCTTATACCCACTAGGCCACCAACACCCCTTAAATCTAAGTTTTTAAAGGGTTGCAATTTTAAGTAGAATAAAATAACATTATAAAATTGCAATATTATTTTTATTTAAATTTTGAATTTTGTTATTTTGTTTGTTTCTTAATTTTTTAAAAATCTTGCCGCAACTAATATAATACAATGCAACAATCACAAGTTCTACCCATAATATACATAGATATAAGAATGAATATTTGGGTATATACATATGTATGTAGTTATAGATATATTATGTTTTAATAGCAACAATTATATTTATTGTACGTACGGTTATTATTATTATTATTATTATATATTATTATATGTACGGTAAACATAAAACGAACAAAAAAAAAATTCAGAATGTTCTATATATAGGTCCTAAATTTCTATTTCTTAAATATACTGCAGGTGCTACTATAAAACTTAAAATTGAAAAAAAATAAAAGAAGTTCCTACCTTAGCGTAAATAACAGAAAACAAAAAAAAAAGTAAAAGCGAAATAAAAACGAATAAAAAAAATCAACTATCGCCACCACAGGACCGACCGCCGCTACACGAAAAGTACAATGTCAAAATTTATAGATTTTTTATATAATAATTTTTGATACATTTGATACAACATTTTGTTTTATTCAATAACAATAATAAGCAATGAAATCGAAAATATATGTGCTTTATTATTCTTATTATTATATTATTATTATTATTATCATTTTTAATATTATTATTATTAGTATTATTATTATTACTACTATTAATTATACGATATACATTATTACGATATAAAAGTACTACATATTTTTTATTTATATGATCTGACCGGGGTTTGAACCCAAGACCCTTCGATTGAAAGATTGGCGACTTAACCACTGCGCCATGAGTCAGATAGATACTTGACACAATATTACAGTTCCATGTAATTATTGAGCAAGCTTAAATTTACGTTTAAATAATTTGTTAAAAAAAAAATTAAATTTTATCAAATCAACATAAAATACTTAACTAGTTTTTCTTACATTTTTTTAAACACTAATTTTTAATTTGCAGAACGTTTTTGAATTTCTCAATTAGTTATACATATGTTTTAATCGCCACTCATTGTCATTTAAATCTATTAAATATTTTTCTTCTAAAAATAACTTTAAAATATGTTTAAAACAAAATATTATTACTTTTGTATCACAGTTATTTTAATCTCATTACTACCATAACTACCGAAAAACAGGTCATTTCAAATCTAAATAGCAATGATATTTAAGCCTTAAAATCATTTAAACGTTACAGGTTATTTCCTCGCAAATTAGAATATGGCACAATTATGCATAATAAAAATGAAAAAATTTCATGAAGAGCCACTTTACACATTATTTGCTTTATGGCATGAATATGGATAGATGATTTAAATAAAGAGAAATTGGGGATGAAATGTCTCACATTGTTTCACATTAAAAACCATTTGAAGGAAAAAAAAAGAAGGGATATTAGAAGAAATATCTTGTCATTTTATATCTGAATGTGATTATGTGCTTTTATCTAAAAAAAAAAAAAGAAATCTTCTATAAGTGTTGATTTTTCTTTCTCTCTCTGAACCCTATTGTTGTGATATTTAATGGTTTTGTAGTGTTATAAGAATATGAATCCCTCTTGAATTACCGCAATGTTTACAACCAATGCACACCCCTTGATTTTATTATTCTTTATTTTTTTTACCTTCTTATCACAGTTTTTCTATGTTTATTTTTGGTTGCTATTGAGTGCAATTCAAGAGGCGTAAAATTATGCAGATTAATTTCACGCCTTTTTAGGTTCATGCGTCAATAGGAAAAAAATATAATAATAAAATTCAGTAGCAGTTAAATACAAAAATGTTTGTACATTTTCAAATCCCTCACCAACTGAATTCAAAAAAATAGAACCAAATATATTATAATATGAACTATTGGAATTTAAAAGTTGCGGAAAGAGAAAGCTCTAATAAGAGAAAAAGAGAAAGAAAAAAGAAAATAACAAAAGGACTTTATTATCGCGATATAATGAAAAAGAGAAATGAAATTGACATTCAAGTATATAATTTAGGTAATTTAAATAATTTTATCGGAAATTTATGTAAATTTTAAGGAGGTCATAAAAATAACCATGTTGTGAGAAAGATTGAATAATGTATAAAAGGTGAAAAGTGACAATTTACAAAATTGACAAATTCAAGAGGTGAAAAAAAATGTTCCATTTAAAAAAAAAGGATTTTAAAATCCATATTAATAATAAAAAATATATACATATGCATATATCATATATATATCATATGCATATATGCATTGTGTATTTATATGTATATTATATGTAAAACAGATGTTAGGTTTAAAACAGATGTTATGTTTTTGTTGCTTGAAAAAGGTTGGGTTTAGAAGTAATTGTATAACATTGACCTTTTTTCTAAAGAATCTTTAGATATTTCCGATTGATGTATTGTTTTTGCTTTTATGTTTGTGAAACCTTTTAGGACACGAGATATATATTACAAATTATATGTGTTCTTGCTCAGAATCAAATTCTGAATAGATATAGCCATGTATGTCCGTCTGCATGTTCGTACGTTCGCACGATAACTCAAAAAATAAAGGAGTTAAGATTCAGGTATTTTTAAAATTTCGCCCTTAAAATGTGTTAGTTTCACTATTGAGTTCTGAAATTTTTACTATTTCACTTTTATGAAATTTTAATTTTGCTTTTGAAAACTAAAAACCGGAACGTTCGAGTAGCTTCTTTACAACCTTTTTATTTATAAATAAACTAAAAATATGTCTATGTCTAAAAAAAATGTATATTGATGCTATAGCTGTTTGAAATTTTGTAAAAACAACTCAAGTTTCAAGCCAACAACTTCTCCAAACTTTGATTGTTAACCATCATTTATAACCTCTTTTCCCAATACTTAATAAAGCTAGAAATTTTGCAAAAGATTGTCAAGTTTTATGGCTATAACATCTGAGGTGTGGTTCGGGGCAATGGGTTGGAGTAGTTATCATTGAACTCCAAATTCAAACAAATAATATATTTCGATACTTAATTAAAACAATTAACGTTAATTTTCTAAAAGCTTAAAATTAAATTTTATGAGGGTATCATAAGTTTAGTCTACTGATCTACTCATCTTTCTTCCTTGTTTTTTTTTTAAGAGTATATTTCTAGATCAGTTTACAATTGCATAAATTCTAAATAAATAATAATTCAATTAAAATTCATAGTTTTTTTCAAAATATTTTTTTTTTTAATACATTTCTCTGCCACATAAATATGGACAGCAAATTACACCTTCTTTTTATTTTATTAATATATATATAATATTGTCGTCAATATAATTATAGTATCTAACAATTTAATATTTTTTTACTATTACAATATTATGTAAACTAAAATTTAATA
Organism: Poecilobothrus nobilitatus; assembly: GCA_947095535.1. Classification (NCBI taxonomy): domain Eukaryota; kingdom Metazoa; phylum Arthropoda; class Insecta; order Diptera; family Dolichopodidae; genus Poecilobothrus; species Poecilobothrus nobilitatus. The sequence continues at coordinate 78,790,366 of OX352772.1, read as the reverse complement.
GAATTATGGTAATTTTAAAACTTGCGTTATACTAAGTATCTTAACTTAATAACATCTCGACGTATTAAATCATTAGTTATTTAGTTAATGTTTTATACAATGAATATTTTTTAATTTAATAAACATATTATATTTGCCTTTGTACTCGTATGAACATACATATGTTCAAGGGACAATAAATTTGCCATTAAGTTTGTGACACTTTAAAGAAGTAGACATAGGTAGACATAGACTCAAGTGTATTGATGGGATCAGAATGGAATTTTGAGTCGATTAATCCATGTTCGTCCATCCGTTCGCACAATGACTCAAAAAATAAAAGAGCTAGCAGTCTGAGAATTTTTTTAATGTCACTTTTGAAAAATTGTTAGTTTTGCTATTTAATTCCAGTATTTTCGGTCATCTTCCTTTTTATAGAATTAACTCCGTAAAATTGCCAACAGCATCTGTAAAATTTCGTTTTGCTGGTACAACAGGTTCGGATATCTGCTATAGAACTTTTCTTTTAAATGAAAATAACTCTGTGTTTTTTGAAGTTAGGTGCTTAAAATTTTGCGAAAAGGTGTCGAATCACATACAAAGGAATATTTGTATAATTTGTTTGTTCTAGAGCAGCAGGTTTAGTGGGCTACCACATAGTTGCTTTTTTCATATAAGCATAATTTATGTCCCCATAAATTCGTACAAAGCTAGAAATTTGAAATTTTCTAAAAAAAATTCAAGTTTAATGGCAATAAATTTTATGAAGTTTGGTTGCTCTAGCCCAACAGATTCAGGTTTCTGCACCTCTTGGAACCTATAAATAAATAACTTCTGTAAAATTTAGTTGTGCTGGTGCAACAGGTTTTGATAGATGCTTCAACTTATAGGAGGCTGGATATCTTAAATTTTACGAAAAAATGTCAAGTTCCATGATAGCAACTTCTGTATTATTTGTTTGCTCTAGAGCAATACGTTCAGGTAGCTTGCTTATATTATAACATAATCAAGCTAGGCATCTGAAATTTTGTAAAAGATGATCAAGTTTTATGCCAATTAAGTGCGACATAAATGTATATAAAAGTTTTATAGAAGCAGCATATATTATACATATAACTGTGAATTATATTTTATTTGAACACATATTATATTAATTACTGTTCCACAATGGGGATATCTACATTAATATTACAATTACACATTTAAGGTTTTACAATAACTTTAATAGGTTTTTGATAGTTCTGAAATTAATTAGTCAGATAAAATTAAAATTAGTTTAGAATACAACAAGTAAATGTAACAGTAAGTCGATGCAACCAACTTATAACACCCTATACCTGAAAAATTCAAATTAAATTAAAAATCCATAAGTTATTTTACATAGGTATTTAATATAAGCTCCTGTGTGATAGCTACCTGCTTCCAGCCATTTCCGCTGTGTCCTTTATTTAATATTGTCTCCCTTATTCAATTTTTACAAACTTTTAAGTTTCTTTCTTAGTTTAGTTTCTTGGACGACGTGTGTCAGCTAGCGGAACCGCCACTACAATTTAACTTAAATTTCAGGATCATAGAGAAAATATTACAGACCACCCTCTTATCAATTTTAAAGGTGCTATTCATATTGGTTTGGGAGCTATGCTCGTTTCTTCTCCGACTACTTTGAAACCTTGCAAAACCTGAATCCATTGTCCAAATCATCTCAATTTCAGAAACATAAATGAAACATGAAAGAATCCCAAGCTCATATACCCTATAGCCTTTAGGTGTAGGGTATAAAAAAATGGAAAAATATTTCTTTCAATATATTATTTTTAATATATTTAAAACAAAGTTTGCGAGTATTGGGAGAAGAAGGGGGTTTAAAATATTTGAAAACATACTTAGGTGGCTAATTTTTTATTAATTCAAACCACCAATAAAAATTTTTGTTTCCTAATTTTTTTTTAATCCTTGTTGATATATTCACTAGCGTTTTTATGTTTTTTTTTTATGTCATATAGTCCAGATATAAATTATCTGCCGATATTTTTCGGACTCTTTTACCTTTAGCATGTGGGCCATCCCGCTATAAGTATTCAATTATAATTATATTTAATATTTTTTTTACAGTATTTTATTATATTTTATGTATTTGACCTGACGGGGGTTTGAACGCGAGACCTTCTCCTGAAAGACCGGTGACTTACGCACTGCATCATTGGTAAGATTTTTTATGTTTTATTTGGTATATGTATGTATTTGTTTTTTATTGTAGAGGTTAATATTCAATATTTTTGTTGTTGTAATGTATATTTGTTACTTTGTTTGTTTCACTGATTCAATGAAAAAAAATCAGCTGTCTCTACCACAGTACCGACCGCCACAACACGAAAAGTACAATGCCAAAATTTATAGATTTTTTACATAATAATTTATATTAAAGCATAATAACTTCTAATAATTTAACAACATTTTGTTTTATTCAATAAGAATAATAAGCAACGAAATCGTAAAAATATATGTGCATTCATTCATACATTCATTTACATTATTATGTAATGTATGTACCTACATGATTTTTTTTTATTCAAAAATATTAGAAGTAAAAAAAATAATACAAACTGTTAACAAATACAAAACAAACATAAGACTAATATTGAATTTGCTAACAAAAATTTTACCGTTTTAATTTTATGTCATCAACAAAAGAATAATATGCATAGATACAAAGAGATATAAAAAAAAAACAAAAAAAAAATTGTTCATATAAATTCATATGGAGTGATGTATGAAATCTGAGCTTAGAAAAAAAATTAAGTAAAAGTTAAAGTTAGATGGATCAAAAAATGTTCTATGGCAAAGTTGTTGCTCTTTACTTGTGTAACAACTTTTCCTTAATAGTTTTTCTCATAAAATTTTTCTGTTACGAAGTATTCGTAAAAAACTTAAAAAATACACTAGTTTTAAACCGCTTTTAACATAGTCGACTAAACATTCTCTAGTTAAGTCAGTGTTCATTGTTCAATACTCGAATGAAGAGAATTTCACACATCCATTGACAACTGCAGAATCTGGTAAATACTCGTGTAAAAGCGAGCAGTCGACTTGATGTCATGTACTGCAGTTCCGTGTGGTTTGGCGGAATGGATGTATGAATGAAAGTACAATAATTTTTACGATTGATTCATTGCTTAGTTATTATTGTTATTGAATAAAAAGCGAGGAAGAATACAGTTGCCTTTGTCAACTCTTAGATACCGTACGAACCCGTTAGTATGTTTATAGGCTGTCACTCTGCTTATAATATTATTTTTCAGCATTTTAAAATAATTTGGGTGAATTTTATAATTTCTAGAACTATGGTTTATACATACATAAATATATTCAAACTATTTGTTTATACATTATCTAAAAGCAGATTCTAGCCTTCCACTTAACGATTATCAATCCAAAACTTTTCCAAATATGATATACCTCGTACTATTTAATACTAAGGGGTAAATGTATATTAACTTATACTAAACTTACTACAAAACATCAAATATATGTATATTCTAGCTCGCTTATTTCGAGGTGTTACAAACGGAGGAGTAATTTTATTATACTCGATACTTATCGTTCGGGTATAAAAACGAGGAAGAATACAGTTGCCTTTGTCAACTCTTAGATACCGTACGAACCGTTAGTATGTTCACAGCCGGTCACTCTGCTTACAATATTATTTTTTTAATATTTTAGTATTTTAAAATAATTTGGGTGAATTTTATAATTTCTAGATTCTACATTCAAACTATAAGTTTATACATTCTTCAAAAGCAGATTTTAACCTTCCACATAACGGTTATCAATCCAAAACTTTTTCAAATATTCTATAGTACCATTTAATACTAAGCGGTAAATGCATATTAAATTTACTAAGTACAAAATAGTAAATATAATTTTAAATATTATATTATATTAATGCGCACATAGTATATTTAAATTGTTATAAGTATATCGCCATACATTGCAATATTTCTTTAAAAATATTTCTATTCATAGAATAATTTCTTATAAGGACAATAAAATACATATATGTATGTAAATACGGCGCTGTATAATATACATCTATACTCTTATCATTCATTCATCAGTGACATATACGATATTAAATAAATATCATATTATATAAGTATGTAATATCATATAAATAAAAATTGTTCAAGCAACCGTTATTTATTTCCTTTTTTTGTACTACGCATTATATCCTCAACAATTTCAAATTATCAAGTAACAAAATGCAAAAAATTCGTTAAAGAAATTTGTTAAAAAATTTGAAAAAATCAAGTAACACTTTCGTCAATTATAAAGTAGCCCTATATTATTAAAAAAAGTTGTTAACAGGAATAAGGGCATAATGCTGTAGCTTTAATTTTTATGTATTAAAAAAAAATTTTAACAGGTGTTCAAGTTACAGGTGTTTAAAAATAGGAAATTTTCAACTCTTCCTAAACGGGGAGTGATACAAAAAAAATTTTTGAAATGACTCATGCTTATTTTCAAAGAACTAACTTCTGTCAAAATTTTAAGTTTCCAACTTAAACCGTTTAGAAGGTAGAAGGGTTAAAGGATTTTGCAATAATTCAGTTTCGCATAACGATAAATTAAGACACCGTATAGCACAAGTATATATTTATTATATACATGTTTGTAAAGCTCATAATAGCATCTATCGTTTGGAATTTTCAGATTGAAGAAATACCTTACAGAGCTTGTGTTATAACAATTTAAATATAGAGATTTTTCGAACTTTGAGGGGCTGTAGCTCCTTAACGGGTGGGGCGACAGAAATTTTTATATTCAAATAAAATTAATATTTTTATGATATCTATCAGCAGTTAAAATCGCATGGCTCTATTTCAAAAAAATTGTGGAGATTTAAAAGTTAGTTGTTCGGGAGCTCAACCAAAAAAATAGGGAACCTACAAATTGCTCCCAGAATATTTTGCGTAAATTTCAAGATTCTAGCTTTCATAGTTTTTGATTTAGCGTGCTGATGGACGGACCGACGGACGGACATGGCTTAATCGACCCAGAATTTGATTCTGATCCGATCCATACCTTTGAAAGTATATCTAGCTCGCTTATTTTGAGGTGTTACAAACGGAGGAGTAATTTTACTATACCCGATCCTATCGTACGGGTATAATGATATTAAATTATTAGAAGATATTTTGCTTTGATATAAATTATTATGTAATAAAAAGCGTATGAATCTTCGCTTTATACTTTTCGAATAAAATCTGATTTAATAAAGAACATTGAATTATATAAGTTAACAACAGTTACCTTTTCGATCAAATTACAAATTAATATTTTTTTTTTTATTTCGCAAATTTTTCATTTAATTCATTAATATGTCGAATGAACTATCAAATTACTCTGAGAAACCAATTCAAAATTATTTCCCAACATTCAAATTCACGTGTCAGCATAAATGCAGTTCAAAATTATTTCCCAATATTCAAATTCACGCGTGTTCTACATGTGTCCAGGTCAGCATAAAATGTAGGTAGAACGATTCAAGTAATGTAAAAAATTTCATTTTTAAAATTAAGTAGTTTTTAACTATCAAATAGAAAGGTAATAAATAAATTGTATTAAAAAGGAAAATTTTTGTTATTATTTCGCAATATAAAATTTTGGAAGAAAATAAAACTTTGATTTTAAATAAAGATGTGAAAAGGTAAAAATCAGGTAAACTGTAGAAAAAACTAACTGGCGCCCGAGCAGGGACTATGTTAAGTGTTGAACATGGTTAATAGTGTAGTGTTATCTGAAAGGAAAAAGAAACTTAAAAGTAAAAATTTAAATTTAAAAAAAAAACTAAAAAGAAAATAAAATTTGAACTATAAATTTTTATTTCCAAATAAAATTAAATTAAATTTGTGAAAATCAAACAAACTTAAAATCAAATTAACAAACAGTGAGAAAAAAAACATTATTATATAAAAAGAGCAAACAAATAAAAAGAAAGAAGACACAGGAAATTAATTGAACTCAACGAACGAAAACATCTCTTTTTCCGAAGGTTAACAACTACAATAAATATTGCCTTACCACGCGCGCAGCAAGTACCCCGTGAAATAGTTTTCACGAAGGAATTTTATTTACCATAAGGACTAGGAAACGAGGCCTCCTAGTAGCTTATAGCGATATAGCGAAAAAGAGCTACCACACAAAGGCGATAACCAAAACCTTGGAAGTGTTGGCAGGAGCCGCCTAGTTCGGTAAATATAAAGACTGCAGATGGTTCTCGAAATGAAACTACAATTTGCCATGATCATGTAAGTCAGTTATTTCCTTATACCTGTAAGGATATTAAATTTAAAAAAAAAAGAAAAATAATAAAAAAATTTCGAAAAAAAACAAAAGAAAATAAAATAAATAAGAGAAATATTCCCATCCGTAGGGAGAATTGTCATAAGATTTTAAAAATAACTATTTCAAAAAAAAAAAACTAAATTATAATATGAAATTATTGTTTTGAAAAATAAATTATTAAATAAAAGGTAGAAATTGAAGAATAAACTATTAAAAAAAAAAATATTTATAAAATTCTGTTGTGACTCAAGTCTATGCATCGAAACCTAAGATGAGGCTGCCTTAGGCACAACAGATTACAAATAAGACAAACAAAATAAATAAATAACTGATCAGTTCAATAAAAAAAAATATATATAATAATAATACTAAAAACAAAAAATAACATAACAATTAATACTAAAACTATAATAAAAATCTAATAAACGCAATTAAATGAATAAAAAAATTCACTAGAAACAAAAAAGGAAAAAAGTAAAAGAGGCTACATTTGGATTTTTTTTTTATTAAATAACATTTTTAACAAAAATCTACCTTTCGAATTTTTTTTTAGGTTTGTTTTTTTAAAAAAAATTGTAAAAATATATCTTTTTTTCGAATTTTAATTTTTTTTAAATTAAATAATATTGTAAAACATTATGGTAAAACATGCTTTTTAAATCTTTATCTTAAGTTAAATCAAATAAGATTTTTAATAAAATTTATATTTCGTATAATTTTTAGGTTAAAACAAATATAAATATAATTTCGGAAATTTATAAAAAAAATTATTGATTAAAATTAAAATTGATTATTTTATAAAAAATAAATTAAATATTTTTTTTAGCAGGTTTTAACTTTACAAAATGTATAAAAAATTTTTTTGATTTCACCATAAAGTAAGCGAAAAATTAAAGTAAAATATTTTTAACGGAATCTGTAATCTTTAATGTAATCACGACCTAGAGCAAGCAAGAAACTTTTGCGATATCGATACAATTATGAATAACCCTATAATTAAATACAGATAAAGAGAGCATATTTTCGATAATATTCATTCTTCTATTTTAATTAAAGTCGATAATTTTTAATTTTACATTAATTTTTGATTTACTAAAATTAGTAAATATTTTTATAATTAATAACATAGTTTACTATATTATTGGGCTGGAAGATTGATTTCGGAAATCAATAAAGTTAATGATTTATAGAATTGACCTCATTTCATACTGGTAAAATCTTTATTAACTTACAATATCTTGGATAATTGGTTTTATTTCTTTTTCTAAAAAATTTTTTTTTATTATAATTTTTTTCGCTTTTATTTCTTTCGAATATTTCCTGTTATCAGGGCTTAATAAAAATGGCCAACTACTTTTGTAATGTAATCTACTCCAGAAAACTTAAACCGGCATTTAAGCCCAATATTAGAACATGAAAGGGATGAAAATTAATAGCGAAACCATTAGGGAAATGATTCAGTATGAAGCAAAGAAACTGATGCGAGAAGGTTATTACCATCGGATGCGAGAAGAAGAAACAGAGGAAGAACACGAGCCGGAAATCTATATTGATCCAAGCGACAATCTCGAAGGTATAGTTAAAATTCCTTATGTGGTGAACGAAATCGAAAAGTTCTTAGGGGAAGTAGGAAAGTATGCTTCCTGGAAGAAACATGTGTAAGAAATCCTGAAAGTTCACAATCATCTCAAGGACTCGTCACAATACTATGGCATCCTTAGAACCATAAGATACAAAAGTAAAGACACTGCAAATACCACATTGGAATCATACAACACCCCCTTGAATTGGGATAGAATAGTAGCATGCTTAGATTTACACTATGCAGACAAAAGAAGCATGAGAACTCTAGAAAATCAGTTAACAACGATGACGCAGGGGAACAAAACAATGCAGTAAGGTGATGCAGTAATGGCAATGTCAAAGATGTGTAGAGATAAGGCCCTAGATACATATATCAATGGACTGAAAGGAGTGCTTCCGCTAATACTACCAGGAGAGAGTCCAACAACTTACCTGAAGCTTTTGAATGGTCCTTAAAATTAGAAAATATAAATTCTAGGTTTAATAACAACCAATTGAACAGACAGAACAACGATATTAAGCAGCAAATAGGTCAACATTCAGTTTTACCAGCACAGTCATTTAGAGATAAATCCAATCGATCAAACTTTGGTAATGGAAACGGGTCATATCAACAACCCCCGTACAATAATCGGAGATCTAACTTCAAAAACCAACAAAAACCGGCATATAGATATGTTTTCCAGAATACGCAACAACAATCTACTATGGGATATCCAAATATCCAGAATACGCAACAGCAATCCACTATGAGATATCCAAATTTCCAGAATAACCAACAACAAGCTATAGTACCATATCAAGGAACAAAAGAAGAACCAATCTGACTCATGGCGCAGTGGTTAAGTCGCCAACCTTTCAATCGAAGGGTCTTGGGTTCAAACCCCGGTCAGGTCATAAATAAAAAAATATGTAGTACTTTTATATCGTAATAATGTATATCGTATAATTAATTTTAGAAATAATAACAATAATAATATTAATAATAATAATAATAATAATAATAATAATAATAATAATAATAATAATAATAATAATAATAATAATAATAATAATAATAATAATAATAATAATAATAATAATAATAATAATAATAATAATAATAATAATAATAATAGTAATAATAATAACAGTAATTATAATAATAAAAATAATAATAATAATAGCTGCTACAGTGGGGCCATCTTTGGTTATATCATGCAAGTAAGGTGTTTATATACTGCTGCATATTGTAATTCACGGATGGCGCTGACTATGTAGTAAAATAATAACAATAATAATAATAGTAATAATAATTATAATAATAATAATAGTAATAGTAATAAAACAATAACTATAATAATAATAATTGTAATAATAATAGCTGCTACAGTAGAACCATCTTTGGTTATATCATGCAAGTAAGGTGTTATATACTGCTGCACGTTGTAATCCACTGATGGCGCTGACTCTGTGGTAAAATAATAATAATCTAATAAATAAGGAAGAAATTCTGTTTGTTTGTTTGTTTGTGCCCTTTTCACGTAAAAACCACCAGTCCGATTACAACCAAAAACGTTCGCAGAAACGTTCCTACGACCCCGGAGAGTGTTATAGGATATATCGCGTTTCGGTTCATTAACCCATTACGGCTCAAGAGCCATTTAAAGCCGTTTCGTTTTTTCGTTGTCCTGCCTAAACGGTTTAATCGATTGAGTTGAAAATTTGAACAAATATTCTTCTTATCAGTGGACGGGTACCGAAGAAATTTGGATTCAATATGTTACCCGGATTCGGCCCGGCGGGCTTCCAAAAAATTTTTTGTTTCCGTTTTATGTGCAATTTTGTATGGTGGTTTTATGGTTCGAAAAAAGCCTGTGACAAATTTTTATGAAGATCCGGTAACCCGTTTAGGAACGAGAGCCGAACGAAGTTCATTAAATGTTTTTGTTGTCCTGCTTAAACGGTTCAATCAATTGATTTGAAAAGCTGCAAAACTGTTGCTCTGTAGCCTAAAAGTCCACTAAGTTAATTTGGTTATGATCCATTAACCCGTTTCGGCACCACGTCTCAATGAAATTTTTTAATTTACTTAGTTGTCGCACTTAAACTGTTTGACCAATTGAGTTAAAAATTTATCAAAGTGTAGCTCTTTACAACAGGAGCTTACTGAGTTGATTTGGTTACGATCCATTAACCCATTTCTGCACCAGGACTCAATGAAATTTTTCAATTTCTTTGTTGTCGCGCTTAAACGGTTTTGCCAATTGAATTGAAAATTTACAAAAGTGTAGCTCTTTACCACAGGAGGTCACTGAGGTGATTTGGTTACGATCCATTAACCCGTTTCGGCACCATGGCTCAATAACATTTTTTAATTTCTTTGCTGTCGCTCTTAAACGGTTTTACCAATTGAGTTGAAAATTTACAAAAGTGTAGGTCTTTAAAACAAAAGCTTTCTGAGTTGATTTGGTTACGATACATTAACCCATCAGGCTTCAGGCCATGAAATTCTCATTTTTTGTTGTTGTGCTTAAATGATTTGACCCATTGAAAATTTGCACAAGTATTGCACTTTGACACACAAACTCATTCAATAAATTTTGTTGTGATACATTAACACATTTCGACAAGATAGATTGTCAAAAAAAAAATTTAGTTTCTAATTTCTGTCTAATTTGGCAGGATGAATTTATGGTTCTAAATTAAGCCTGTGATAAAATGTTTGTTAACGTTTGTTAACCCATTTGCGCACGAGCACTTATTAATAATATTTTGCCTAATTTTGTGTATTATTATTATTATTAAAAAGATATTTCCAACACTCTTTACTTTCATCTATACTGTTTCTAATATTCCATAAAAACCTTTCAATGCAAATTTCTAATATAGAACAGTAATTAAAGTAACCTTATTAAGTATCTGAAGAATACTGTGTTTAAGTCTTAACAACATAACATTTTCGGCCGTTGTTAAAAAACAGAAACTATCTCCTACATTAGACAATCATCATGTCATAATTCAGAAATGCATTACTTACATGTGGTCTTTACATGTGGTCTACCTATATAAGTTGCATGTGTATAACATGTTTCCCATAAAATATCATTAAAATATGTACATATAGTATGTATAATATCCGTATATTTAAAAATACTATAAACTTAAACAATTAAATTAGAAAACATATTCACATTTCTGTACATCATTTAATCAAAAATGAGTAGGTACATAACATAGAAAACCTTACATTCTTATCCATATACAACTTTCACACATATTTTTAGACCAACTTTTACACCAATCAATTTAGAAATATAATTAGAAAAACTAAACGTATAAAAAAATTCTGGTTGTTTTATAAAGGTAAAAAACAATCATGTATTTTTTATATTGAAAATATGTTAAACAGAACCTGAAATGTACGCATTTAAAAAGAAGTTCTTTCAAAATTTGAAGTGCTGTCGGTGCTGTAGGATCTCCAACGGTGAGGGTATATAAAAAAGTTGTTCTACAACATTACTCTTTTAAGAGACCTATGCATAGTTCATATTTCATTGCTCTTTATTAAACAGTATATAAGTTTTAACAGACGGAGAGACAGAGCGAAATTAATAACAAATTTTTCAAAATGTGCTTAAAAGGATAATTCACCAAAACATGAAGTGACATTACTTACAAAAAAAAATTGATTACATTATGGTCTTTTATAATCTAAATACGATTTTATGCTTCGGTATTAACGAATATTAACGAATATATAAGTTTTGTAAACAGACGGAGGGACAGAGCGAACCTAATAGCAAATTTTTCAAAATGTGCTTAAAAGGATAATTCACAAAAACATGAAGTGACATTACTTACGAAAAAAAATGTATTACATTATGGTCTTTTATAATTGAAATGCGATTTTATGTCTCGGCATTAAAGAATATATTGTGGAAATTCACTTCGCCATAATTGTGTACTCAATAGATTATTGATTCCTTTAAACATTTTTTGTAGAAGAATTGTCTCTAATTCTTGGCTCTGTTTATTCAATTTAACTAAATCTAATAAAAAATAGAATATAAACTACCAGCATCTGTAAATGCATAGTAATAAGTTAACTATATTAATTAAATTATATTAACGCAGAAACAAAAGTTAATAATTTTTATTTCATAAAGTCAATAAAATACTCCGCGCAACCCCGGGTACTCTGCTAGTAATAATAATAATAGTAATATAATAATAATAGTAACAATAATAATAATAATCATAATAATAATATTAATAATAATAATAATAATAATAATTAATAATAATAATAATAGTACTATAATTAAATTGTATAATAAATAGTACAATAATAATATAACAACAATTATAATAATAATAATAGTAATAATAATAATAGCTACTATAGTGGGGCTATCTTTGGTTATATCATGCAAGTAAGGTGTTATATACTGCTGCACGTTGTAATCCACTGATGGCGCTGACTCTGTAGTAAAATAATAATAATATTAATAAGAATATTAACACCAATAATAACAGCCGCTACAGCGGCAGTGGGGGTTGCCTTCAATAGTTACCCCATGTAGTAATATATACTACTACTACATGTTGTAACTGTTGTGACGGCTTTAGTCACTCTTAGCAAAATAATAATAATAGGCGGATTCATTGTTTCCTTACAGTCCCACTCCCAATTCAATGTTTCCATATCCATTTTCCTATCCTTTCCTATCCCTACTCCCTAGCCAATATACTGCGTTCGCAGGTAAGGGTTTCATCCCACTATATTGGCTAAAGGGAGAGGTGGGTTTAGTCAGTAAGAATCTGACACTACCAAGGGCAAATTCTTGGTCTTTGGAAGATTCCCACCTCCCTTAGTAAAAAAAAAAAAAATGTCGCAACACTCCCGTTACATGAATTATACAAACTGTGAGAACTTCAACAATAGAACATCATCTAAATAAATATTTGAAATTCGAGGCTCTACAAGTTGAAGACCTACTGGACGAATTCAAGATTAAAAACGATACCAAGATTCTTTAACTCTATAGGCACTACGTGGAAGTGGATCGCAGAAAGTCCGGTCCACATAGACTTTGTAATGATAAAAAGAGAAATGAACAATCTTTTAGAAAATAACAATAAACAATTTATAATAAATAAGAGTTTCATTCATAGGATTAATAATATAAGTCAAATTACCAATCAAGTTTTAAATAACATTAAGTTAGGCTATGAATTGAAAGATCAACCCATACAAAAATTACAATATAAATTAAAATTTAATAAGGAAGAGATAGTTAATTTAAAATATGCCGTACATTGTGCTAAAGTAGGTATTATCAATTCAATATTGCTCTCTAACTCAGAAATAGAAATAATAACGTCAATTTTTGACAAAGGAATTTTTCCATATTCAGATGCTGAAGAAGCATTAAACTTTTCCAACGTAAAAGTGGTAACAAACGGTACTTGCTTGATCTATGTCGTCGAAATTCCTTTATCGAAACATACTGTATTTAAAAGAATCATAACTAAACCTGTAATATTTAATAATACAATAATTAAATTCGATTATGAACAGACATTATTTAGCAATAAAGAATTGTACGGGATTATTAAAACTTGTAAACAAATAAATTCAATAAGTATATGTAATAAAGATGAAATAATAGATATAACAAATTCTACCTGGATCCCAAACATCATAGAAGGAAGAGTATCAACATGCAACGTGATTATGCTCATCATGTGCCGACTGGAGAATTAGTTACTGACGGAATAATATTACTCAACCAGTTTAACGAAACTATAAAAATTGATGGTGAATCAAAGAGCATCCAAGGAACATATCTACTTAAATTCCAAAATTCAACAATATAAATTAATGACAGAATTTACACATCAAAAGAAATCATAACAGCCAGAATACTAGCAGCAATTTTGCAACCGAAATTTATTAAAAGAAGATCTTCATTTCAATAATACAAATGCTATTAAATTATTAAAAGAATAGAATCTAATATCTCGAATATTGAGCACATTTGGTGTCATACCAGGGATAACATCTATGGGGATCTTGTGCGTGTTAATCATTATCAGTTACAGGAAAAGAAGCGACAAGGTAGTAATGACAAATGTATGAATCGAGAAGAGTGTTTTACCAGGAACAACTACAGATAACGAGCAAGAAACAGAGGCTACAGAACAGGGTATCACGAAATCTGTGAAAGATGAAAACCAACCATATCCAACAAAATAAGCACAAATCCAGATCCAAGCAGTTCCCAGCAAAAATTATGTAATTCACCCTTCTAGATCGAATGAGGACATCCGATTTTTAAGAAGGGAAGAGTTAACAACAGTTACCTTTTTCGATCAAATTACAAATTAATAATTTTTTTTTATTTCGCAATTTTTTTCATTTAATTCATTAACATGCCGAATGAACTATCAAATTACTCTGAGAAACCAATTCAAAATTATTTCCTAACATTCAAATTCACGCGTCAGCATAAATGCAGTTCAAAATTATTTCCCAATATTCAAATTCACGCGTGTTCAACATGTGCCCAGGTCAGCATAAAATGCAGGTAGAACGATTCAAGTAATGTAAAATATTTCACTTTTAAAATTAATTAGTTTTTAACTATCAAATAGAAAGATAATAAATAAATTGTATCAAAAAGGTAAATTTTTGTTATTATTTCGCAATATAAAATTTTGGAAGAAATTAAATCTTTGATTTTAAATAAAGATGCGAAAAGGTAAAAATCAGGTAAACTGTAGAAAAAAATAACTTATATCTTTTTTCCTATGAAATATGGAGGTTAATGTTTGTTGGAAAATGGTACACAACCATGGTATTTTATCAGACACATTTCACGTCTTTTTATTTATTTATTTATTTATTTCCCATATATGTACGTAGTACAATTTATAAGCCTATACATACTTTTAATATTTTTTATTTCTTTTTAAATTAGTAATACAAAAAAAAAACAAAGTTAATAAATTCAAGATAAATTACAAAATAAAAAAGTACTCATTTTAAAAATTTGTTCGTATCTGTATAATGGAATGATACTATAGTCAATAGTGTTACAATTACAACTAGTGTTGTATAGTATATTCACCAAATGTGAGTGTTGTGTGTTTATTTTTGTAGGGTAAGTTAAAACTAAAACTAAGAACTAAAATTAAAATAAACTATAGACCAGAAATTTTTGTTACTTTAAGCATTTAAATTTACAATTGCGAAAAGTCGAACAGCATAAATGACGCAATATTTTCTTCGATATAAAGTTAAAAGGCAGACTTTTGTAGTCACAATTGAAATAAGTTTTTGCAATACGCTCCTTAAATTTTAAAAATATAAATTTATGAAATGTTTCGTTCTACAATACTATCGAAACTCTTCAGTAAGCAAGTAGTAATGTTATGCTTGGACAAATTCTAGTTTTAAACTTCAACAAGTCTTACTACTTATAAGATAATTTCAGAAAATCTTCTGTGAGGTAATAAGACAAGTTGCAAATATCCGTAAAACATAAGTGTAAAGTTAAAATAATAAAAAAATAATTAAAAATAATTTTTTTTATTATTTAACTTTATTTTAACTTTTTATTTTTTAAAAAAAAAAATTGTTTTATTTTATTATTTTAACTTTACGCCCCTCTAACATATTTTCGTTAGCACTGATTCTTTCTAAATGCCTTTGAATCAAGTATTCAGGAATTTTTAGCATTGAAGAATTTATTTTGTCTCCAAATTCCGAGAGCACTACCCAGTTAAAGTCTATAATATCTGTACCAGACATCTTCGCCTTTTAGTTGAAAGGAACTGCATTAAAAATTTTTGAAACTGAACATAGCTGCGGTATATCCACTGGTCGTTTAAACGAGATTTAAAGCCAGTTAGTAATTCGAAAAGTTCGCAACAAGACTTTATTCTAAATAATTCAGAACAAAAGTAGAGTACTTCTTTTGGATTTAAATCAGGTATATAACATTTACAACTGACTGACCATGTATGGTGATATCTTTTAAAAAATTTGCACAATATGTGACCGTAACTTCATTTGCACATTTTTCAATTGCTTACTCTGTAAGTGTAAAAGTAATAGTTACAACATAGTTCCGAAAGTATAATAATTAAAAGAAATGAGTCATACTTTTAATAATTTCAGGAATTTATTTAGATTTTTTTCTTTTCTAATATTTAATGGTAATAGATCAAAATATGTGGGTGCAGTAAAATCAAAAAAGTTTTTTTAATGAGTATAATATACTCGTAACTAAATGGAACATGGACCATATTTTAATTATTGACTCTAAGATTATAAGTACTAGTACCACATATACTATCAATATTTACACTTTGAAATACTATCAATATTTACACTTTGAAATACTATCAATATTTTCATTTTACATTGTTTTAATGTCCTAAAAGCGTACAGTAAAGATGTCTCAGCGGAAGAATTTTTAAATACATATTTGAAATAACGACCAGTAACTGAATCTTCTATTTTTGTAGTGACTCACTTTTAAAATACATTTTCGAGCTAAATATATATTAATAAGGCACTTTCTTGAACAATAATTTCTAAGTAAGTAGAATTTTCAAATAGTCAAGGTCAAATATTTATGTAAGTTAGTTATATGTATTTCCCAGTTTAGATTTATTTATTTATTTAATATTATTGCATATTATAAATAAATATACAATAATTTTTTGGCCGGTTGCCTTAAAGGCATGTAGGCCATCTTATATACTATATTATATACTAAATATTAAAATTATTATACACTAGATATTATAAATTTACTTAACTATATTATATTGAGTATTAAATATTAAAATATAATTATATTACTATTTGTTTTATATTTATATTTTCTCCCAAATTTGGTGGTGTTTTAGCAGTCCAATTACTTTACCGAGAAAGATCTGGTCATTCTCTGCTAGAATTTCCATCAGTGATTTGCAAACTCTTTCATTTGCCCAAAAGATCGTTGTTTCGCTACAGTCGGTAAATATGTGCTTGATGGTTAGCGTGTTGTTGCAGAAACGGCAGATTGGGGGGTCTCCTCCGCTGAAGAGGTGTTTGTGGGTATACAAAGTGCAACCCATTCTAACTCTGGATATCCTTATTGCTATATCTCGGTTTTCGGTGCCTATTAATCTTGATACATTTGCATTCGGACTGTGTAACTTTCTGAAACATGTTGAGTTGTCCCATACTTGTTGCCTAATTTTTTGGATGTGCACTGCAATCTGCTTTTTGGCCATTGTATATGATCTAGGAATAATTAGTTTCGTTGGGCGAATTGTTGCAAGTTTTGCCTCTTTGTCTGCTATTTCGTTTCCTTTGATTCCAACGTGGCCTGGAATTCAGCAGATTTGTACTTTGCCTTTACTTTTAATTATTTCATTCCTTATCAGCGTTGTCGTTTGTGAGTTATTGTTGTTGTTTTTAATAGCTTTTACGACACTTAGGCAGTCCGTATAAATTATGGATTGGTTGTTTCTTATTTGGACCTCTTTAATTGCTTCAAGCAGAGCCACTTGTTCTGCCACATATACTGGACAATAGCTTGGTTGCACCGCCGTTTTTATTACCTTATTGTGTTCGATTATGCATAAAGCGACTCCGTTTGTTCCTTTGTGGCATCTGTGAATATTGGCACTAATGTTTTCGTTTGTTCTCTATGTTCTTGGTATAATTTCCTGTATGTTTCTTCACTAGTTTCCGTTTTTTTCTTTTCACTTAAGTGGTCGTGTATCCATTGTCTCCAGTTTCTCCAGGAGATTTGGTCTTCCTCTTTTCTATGTCGACAGGCGGATATATCTAATTCTAGGTCCTTTATTAGTTGTAAAACTTTACATAATGCGGAGTTTTTAGGAATGTTCAATTCTTCTTGAATAGCTGCATTTGCTAGGTTGTGCAAAGGATGTGTGTCGTTATAGATAGCCTTTGTTATTAACCTAAGTGACAGTTGATCCCTTTTCTCTTCCACTGTTGGGAAATTTGATTCTGTTAATAATGCGTCAATTCTGGTTGGCCTAAGGGCGCCAATTGCTATTATTCCCGCTTGGTTCATTGCAGTTTGCAATTTTCTAATATTTCCTTTTGTTGTGAAACCATAAATTGTCGCTGCATATACGATTTTGCCAAATTGAATGGATTTTGCTATCCGAGCCGCTGTTTCCGGTGGTGGGTCTATTTTTTTTCGACATATGAGTTTTAAGAGATTGTTTGATCGCTTGATACTAGCCACTGTTTTTTCTATCTGTGCGTTGAATTTTAGGTTTCTGCTAAATGTTAGTCCTAAGATATTCATATTTGTCTGGAAAGTTACTGGTTTATCTTGATGGTAAATTTCTGAGTTGTAACAGATCCCTTTTCTGCAGACGTGCAAACCTTCTGTCTTGTTCGGTGAGAAATAAGGCCCCGTGGTTGAAGCCCAGTTCTCCATCGTGTTTAGAGCTGTTTGGAGGGCACACTCTCTGTTCACTTTGTGTCCTGTTGTAGTTATTATTATATTGTCTGCATATATAAGATGCTTGATATCTTTAATTTTAGCCAGGGTTTCGCTCAGTTCTGTTATATACACGTTGAAAAGTTGGACGGAAAAAGGTGATCCTTGTGGTAACCCGTTTACCAGGTTTTTGAAGTTTGATTTACACCCATTATAGCTTACAGCAATTTTTCGGTTGGTAAGGAAACCAGCCGTATAATTAATTATATTTTTTCCCGTTTTCCATTTTATCAATTGCTCAATGACTGTATCCTTTTTCACCCTATCGAAAGCTTTTTCTAAATCGCAGGAAAGTATGTCCATATGTTGTTTTCTTTCTAAGACAATTTGGGCTTGAAATTCCAATTCGTGAAGTAAGGTATTTGTGCTTCTATGTTTCCTAAAACCGTGTATTTCTTCTAGTAAAATATGGTTCATAAAGTGGCTTAATCTTTTCGCAGCTATTTTTTCCAGTATTTTACTCGTCGTGCTCAGGAGAGATATAAATCTGTAATTTTCTTGGTATCGTGGATCTTTTCCTGGTTTTGGTATGGGCCTTAGCTCGGCCATTTTCCAACTTTGTGGAATCTGGCCAGATTTATATACCTTATTATAAAGTGTAATTAGCCTGACAATGTACTTAGTTGTTGTGTTTCTTATCATTTCATATGAGATTTTGTCGATACCCGGTGTTGTTCCTTTAAAACCTTTTATTACCGAAATCACTTCTTCCGTTGTTATTGTTTCAACAAATCCATAGTTTCATTTGGCAAAATATTTTCTATTGGCTGGAAATTTATTCTTCTTCTATCTGAATCTTGGTCGTTACCATCAGCATACGCTGCACAACAATTTGCAAGATATTCAACATTTTTGTTTGGATTAGTTTCCAAATTATTTCCTTGCTGAAAAGCTAGTGTGCCCATAGGGGTTCTTTTGCTCAGGATTGCTTTGGCTCTACGCCACGTTTCACTGGAATTGCTGTTGTTTATCCCATTGGCAAAATTTATCCACGATGTTCTTCTTGCTTGCCTGATTTCTTTTCTAAGCTCTGCATTTGCTCTTTTTAACATGAGTAGTGTGTGTTTTGTAGGTGCTCTTCTGTAAGATCTGAGCAGCTTGGTTTTATTCTTAGAGAGTTCTGAGGTTTTTTTATTTTGCCACGCTGGTTTATTTTGTTTTGTTTTTGTAGATACTACCGGCATTGAAAGTGAAGCTGCATATCTTATTGTTTTTGCGAGCGTTGCTGCTTCTTGGTTGATGTTGTTTGATTCTCGACGATTTTGTAAAAATTGGTCTATAAGACATTTGTATTTTTCCCAATTTGCTCCATTTTCCTTAAACCTTGTTTTGTTTTTGCTTTCGATACGTATTTTATTTCTGTTAGTAATTAAAATGGGGTAGTGATCATATCCCTTTGGGTTGTCTGCAATTTTCCATTCGAGTTGGTATGCGATTGATGTGTGTGCTATAGTTAGATCTGGACATGTCAAAGTTCCTCTGGTATTGATAAGTGTTGGGGATCCATCATTTAAAATACAGATGTCTCCTTTGTCGTCTGTCCATTTATCAATTAAATAAAAATGTGGAACGCTTCACGATTTTGCGTGTCATCCTTGCGCAGGGGCCATGCTAATCTTCTCTGTATCGTTCCAATTTTAGTATATGTTCTGCCGAAGCAAGAACTCCAGTTTAGATTTTTGTCTATCACTACACAAAAGTATTTCTAACTATCCACCGCTTCCACCGCTTTGTTTTATAATACAATTCGCTGAACAACTATTCTTATTTACGTTCAAATTTTTTCCACATGAATGGTTACCTACAATTGATTATCAAGCTTTAATGTCAAGGGTAAATTTATGCGACCGTTTCTTAATTAGAAATTTATCATTTTAGTTTTACTACTAATAATAATTTTGTGAAATGCAAACCAATTTTTTAATAGCTCGGTATTTATTTGCAAGCTTTCTTTTAAATTAGGTATCTAAATTCTTTTCATTGTAAAAAAAACAACCGTCGCCAGCAAAGCCTGTAATATTAGCTTTAAAATGCAAATAATGAGTTTATGTAAATTAAAAATAAAATAGGACCTAACACTGAGCCTTGAGGTATTCCAGTATTAACAGTCTTAGCATCACTAAAAATCTTGTTAATTTTTCCTTTTTGAATTCTGTTTTCCATGTAAAATTCTAAAAATTGTAGCTTAAACCCTCTAAAACGTGCATCCCCAATTTGCTTATAAGAATTTTATGATCAATCATATCGAAAGCCTTCGTAATGTCAATGAAAAGAGCCGCGATTACTTAGTCCTTACAATTAATTCTGGAATACAATTCAGAACAGAGTTTTATAATTGCATCTTCCCTACTCTTACCTGGGCGAAACCCAAATTGATTTTTGTTTAAAAATTTTGCTTCTCTGAGGAAACTAATCATCCTTGTTTTTATAACTTTTTCAAAGAGCTTCGCTATTGAAGGTAGGATAGAAATGGGTCTGTATTGTGATAATAGTAACTTTGACCCTTTTTTGAATAACGGAATTACTTCAGCAGATTTTAGAGTCGTTGGAAAGATACCAGAGTAAATTGATAAATTAAAAATATTTTATAATATTGGAAATGTGATACGCTATATTTTTTAAAAGAATATTGTTTATATGTTCAGTGGTACAGGATGGTTTGTTATTTAATGCTCGAATATAAGAGATTATTTCTAATGAAGTTTTTTCTGAAAAAGCGAAGGTTTTTGTTTGTACATCATCAAGGATGATATATTAACCACAATTTTTTGTATTCGCTATTGGAGTAGTATAAGAGATTGAAAAATAATTATTAAATTTATTTGCTATTTGAGAGCTATCAGTTATTCTGATATTATCTGTTATTTATCCTGTACCACTTATCCTTGTTATGTATCCTGTTTATTTATTTTATTTTTATTTAATTACCAAAACATGAATGTACATATTTAAAAAAAAACAAAAAGAATAGACATTATAACATTGATATTGAAAAAATATATGAAATATAAATGCAATTCTTTATGAGTAATTTATGTGCATAATATAAAAAAATATATTTAAGACTTGAAAAACAAAAGTTATACAATACAAAATTTGATTACCTACATAAAACTTAAATTCTTAAGTAAGTTTTAGAATTCTTAATTATATGTACACGTATATGTAAACAATAAACCGTACTTTTAAAAAAAAGAAATAACTAAAATATACTTTAAATACTTAATGTAGAATTATGAATATATGAACATTATTATGTACCTAATTAAATTACAATAGCTTTTTTGTGAAAATTAATACAAAACGAGAAAGAAAACAGTTGCCTTTGTTAACTCTTAGATATCCATACGAACCGTTGGTATGTTCATAGACTGTCACTCTGCTATAATATTATTTTCTTAATTTTTTAGTATTTTAAAATAATTTGGGTGAATTTTATAATTTCTAGAACTATGGGTTGTACATATATTCAATCTATATGTTTACACATTCTTCAAAAGCAGATTCTAACCTTCCACATAACGATTATCAATCCAAAACTTTTCCAGTACCATTTAATATTAATCGGTAAATGTATAATAATTTATACTATACATATGTATTATAAATCATTCATTCATCAGTGATATGTAAATAAACATGAGTTTTATAAGTATGTATACTAATATCATATAAATATAAATTCTTCAAGCAACCATTATATTTTTTATTTATTTAATTTTTTTTTGTACTACGCATCATTTTCAACATCATTTCAAATTGTCGGGTAAAAAAAAATGAAAAAAAAATCGTTAAAAAATGTTTTTAGAAAAATATAAGAAAAATGAAGTCACACTTTCGTCAATTTTAAGGCAACTCTATATTATTAAAAAAAAGTTGTTATTACAAATAAAAATATAATGTTCGACCTTTAATTTTTGTATATTACTTTAAAAAAAATTGAACAGGTGTTTAAAAATAAGGCATTTTTTAGTTTTTGACAACATACAGCTCCGAATTGGGGGACGATACAAAAATATTTTCTGAAATGACTTATACTTATTTTCAAAATCCTAACTTCCCTTAAGTTTCAAGTGTCTAAATTAAACCGTTTGGAAGATAGAAGGAATCAAGAATTTAGCAAAATTTCATTTTGAGTTTCGCATAACGGTATATTAAGACACCGTATGCCACAAATATATATTTATTGTACATATATTTTTAAAGCTAATAGAAGCAGTAATCCTTTGGCGTTTTTAAATTGAAGATATACTTTACACAACTTGTGTTATAACAATTTAAATATAGAGCTTTTGCGAATTTTGGGGAGCTGAAGCTCCGTAACGGGTGGGGCTACGGGAAAAAGGTGTTAATTATCTTAAGAATACTGTTTTTAAGTCTTAACAAGATAACATTTTCGGCCGTTGTTAAAAAACAGAAACAATCTCCTACATTAGACAATCATCATGTCATCATTCAGAAATGCATTACTTAAATGTGGTCTTTACATGTGGTCTACCTATATAAGATGCATGTGTATAACATGTTTCCCATAAAATATCATTGAAATATGTACATATAGTATGTATAATATCCGTATATTTAAAAATACTATAAACTTAATCAATTAAATTCGAAAACATATTCACATTTCTGTACATCATTTAATCAAAAATGAGTACATACATATTTAAAGAACAGAAAACCTAACATTCGTATCCATATACAATTTTTACACATATTTTTAGCCAATCAATTTGGAAACATAATTTGAAAAACTAAACGAAAAAAAAATTCTGGTTGATTTATAAAGATAAAAAACAATCATGTATTTTTTATGTTGAAAATATGTTAAACAGAACCTGAAATGTACGCATTTAAAAAGAAGTTTTTTCAAAATTTGAAGGGCTGTCGGTGCTGTAGGATCTCCAACGGTGAGGATACATAAAAACGTTGTTCTACAACATTACTCTTTCAAGAGACCTAAAATAAGTTTACTACATTATGGTGTAATACATTATGGTCATAATTGAAATGCGATTTTTGTCCGGTATTAAAGAATATATTTTGGAAATTCACTTCGCCGTCATTGTGTAGTCAATAGATTATTGATTCCTTTAAAAATTTTTTGTAGAAGAATTGTCTCTAATTCTTGGCTCTGTTTATTCAATTTAACTAAATCTAATAAAAATAGAATATAAACTACCAGCATCTGTAAATGCATAGTAATAAGTTAACTATATTAATTAAATTATATTAACGCAGAAACAAAAGTTAATAATTTTTATTTCATAAAACCGATAAAATGCTCCGGGCAACGCCGGGTACTCTGCTAGTAATAATAATAATAATAATAAAATAATATTAATAATAATAAGAATAATAAAATAATAATAATAATAAAAATAATA
>OX352772.1:78750718-78753218 GCA_947095535.1 Poecilobothrus nobilitatus | reverse complement strand
GGACCACGATCTCCGTCTTGTTAAGAGCCAGCGACAGCCCATGCCCATCCATCCACGCACTGATGGTGCGCATCGCTTGGTTGAGCTTGAACTGCGCTAGCTCCACACTCCGCGCCGCGATAAGTAGGGCCACGTCATCGGCATACCCGACAAGTACTGTCTCGTCGGGCATGCCCAGCCGCAACAGACCGTCGTACGAAGCGTTCCAGAGATCGGGGCCAAGAACAGACCCCTGCGCCGCGCCTGAGGTTACAATCATACTCCTTGAACCCTCAAGTGTGTCGTACACAAGGGTTCGATCCGCCAGGTAGTCGTCCACCATCCGGAGGAGGTATCCCGGAACTCGGTAATCCTCCTCCAGTGCCCTAATGACGTCCACCCACCTGAGGGAGTTAAACGCATTTCTCACGTCAAGTGTCACGAACAGAACAATTCGACGCGAGAAATGATTATGACCCTCCGCCCGATTTACGGCCTCCGCCACCTCAGTGATGGCATCAACCGTCGACCGACCCGACCTGAAGCCAAACTGCCGTGGCGATAGGCCTCCCGCGTCCGCGATGGCGCACTGCAACCGCGACCTCAGCAACTTCTCCAAAACCTTTCCAGCCGTGTCTAACATACACAGCGGCCGGTAGTAAGAGGGAAGCTCCGGGTCCCTCTTCCCCTTGCCCACCAGCACATGTCGTGCTACCTTCCAGCGTTTTGGGAAGACTCCCGCTGAAAGACACGCATTGTACATGTTCAGCAAGAGGTTAGGGTTAACCCGGTAGACCCGCTTCCAAATTTCAACCGGGAATCCATCCGGCCCAGGCGCCTTCCTTGGTTTGAAAGAGCTAGCAGCCGCTTCCAATTCCTCCATGCGAAAGTAGACGATCTCATCCACATTTTCGAAATTCCTCCGTATTCTTTCCGGGTGCACCGGAAAGAGCCCGCGAACTATATAGTCCATCGATGCAGCATCCATAAGGTTGGTACAGCCTCGGGTACCAAATTTTTTAGACACGATTTTGTAACCCAAACCCCATGGGTCCGCATCAATGTCCTCCCGCAGCTTTTTAAAACATTGAGCCTTGCTGCTACCAATAGCATGGCGAAGCTCCTTCTTTTTGGCCTTGTGATCTGCAGACCAACGGGCAGCCTCATCCCGGCTTCTGGCGCGGGTCGACAGGCGCCGAAGCCTAAGGCACTCCCTTCGAAGCTCCGCGATTTGACGAGTCCACCAGTATACAGGTCTCTTCCCATGCCGAGGCCGGCTGCGAGGAATGGAAGCCTCACAAGCCTCGCCAACCAGCCGTAAGGTAGAATCGACGATCATCTCGCAGTGGGCCCGACTCCCCTGCTCGGTATTCATGGGTGCCACCACCTCCCACGAAACCGAACTGGCGAACCCAGCCTCATCAATTCTACCCACGTTCCAGGAAGAGCGGCCAGCAGGCATCGCCTGCCGCTGCTGACCTTCGCGGAACTCGAACCTAAATACTATATACTGGTGGTCGCTACCCGTATAATCCTCGATCACATGCCAATCCGCAACACGAGAAGCAAGTCGCTCCGAAGCAAACGAGACATCTGGGATGGTTCCTGCGCAACCAGGACGTCTAAAGGTTGGCGTGTTTCCGACGTTCAGGACAAGGAGACCCGTCCTGGACACCAGCTCCAACACATACCCCCCTCTAGCATCCGGAATTGGCGTTCCCCATTCCAGTGCCTTCCCGTTGAAATCGCCGCCCACTACCACGCCACCAGCAACACCAAGGATCAAGTCCTCGAGATCGTCTAGTTTCTTCAGGAACTCGCCAATGGGCTCATTTGGGGTGAGGTAGACACTTATGAAAGTGACTTCCCTGCACCTAATCCAAACGAACCCGCGGCCGCGACCGTGCTCTCTCACTGGGATTCGCCCAGGATTTCGTATCCATATGGCCGCTGTGCCCGTCTCATCTGCATACCAGGGAGAAGGATGGTCATACCCATACTGCTCACCAATGAGCAACAGGTCGACCTCCTTCTCCGCAGCTAGCTGGCGAAGAAGG
Source organism: Poecilobothrus nobilitatus (assembly GCA_947095535.1). NCBI lineage: Eukaryota > Metazoa > Arthropoda > Insecta > Diptera > Dolichopodidae > Poecilobothrus > Poecilobothrus nobilitatus. The sequence goes on along the minus strand of OX352772.1, from coordinate 78,751,182 downwards.
TCATTTGCAACCACGCTCCTATGTAAGTTTGCCTGCATTATCTGGACCATCGTGGAACCTTTGCCTTCAATAATGCTGCCCTGAATACGGCGCATCTTCCCGTTCCCGACACATGGGTCACACTGTCGCCTGTGGCTCCCATGCTAATGCAGAGAACACAGCTCTCCTTCTGGCTACAAACTTTTGCCTGGTGACCCTCTCCGCCGCACTTTCGGCAGAGACTGCTCCTGTCCGGCCCTTTGCAGTCCCGCGCCATGTGACCATAGTCGAGGCACCTGAAGCATCGCCCCGGGTCGACTCTTCTCCGCACTGTGCAGTTCACCCAGCCAACTTTGACTTTACCAATGGACATCAGCGAACGAGCTCCTCGCTCGCCAATATCCACAATGGCAAACCTCTGCTTTCGTTCATTTACAGCAGTAAGCCCTACACGGAGGTCCTTTGCATCCGGGACTGCCAGCCGT